>JAPPVO010000014.1:150229734-150829734 GCA_030407325.1 Camellia japonica | reverse complement strand
ACCTAAAACACTTCGATATGAACATTTGTGATGAATGACTCTGATATGACTTTGAGAACTAGTGAACTTAGGACAGTTGTGGAACTATTGACTATGTACCTAAGCAAACGAAGTATACCTTACAGAACCAAATGTACCCATTTGAGAAAACTTTTATCTGATTCGATCTGATAGAACTTTTGTTTGATTTGGCTTGATAGAACCCTCGTTTGATATAATTTGATGGGACCCTTGTTTGATTTAATTTGACAAGACCTTTGCTTGGATTGATCTGATAAGACCCTCTATTTGATTTGATTCGTTAAGAGGGATTACGAATTGCTTATGAATGAATAACCAGATTATTCTTGGCAAGGAAACTGATAGATCCAAAACTTGAATCCATTTGGGATACTTGACTTATTTGAAAGACCGAATGTGGGCTATCAACAGATTGATCTAACCATGAACACCATTGAGAACCAACCTTTAACTATTGGGGACATATGTGTTATAAATGAACTGAATTGTGCAAATCCAGTGATTGGATGTTTAAGGAATGATTGCTTCTGTGTTACCGAATTCTTATCTATTTAACGCTATGGGAATCGATGGCGGAAAATCGATTTGATTATAAACAATACTGAACATTTATCTTTGACTAGTCGAAATATGTTTTGTTTTGAATGGGAGAATAGTTGCTTTAGTGTTATTGGATGTTGGGAATTTATGTTACGGTAATTGTTAACCGCGAACAACCTTGATTGTGAACACTATTGGGATTAGAAAACCTCGATTATCCGAAAATGTGTGAATTTAGAGCGCCTTGTAAATAACTGCTCAGTGCCATTGTATTTTGTAATTAGGGCTCCGTGGATGTGTAAATTGTGCTTAACATGTGATTGACTCCTTTGATATTATCTTTGACGTCATGGAGATTTATACATGAATTGCCTTATGCTCTTGACAACTATCACATAATGTGGAGAGACTTGATAGAACAGGGAATTGAATGCTGAACTGAATTGTAAACTGTTGAATGATTGAGAAAACATGTGTTATGTTAGAAATTGACTGCTCCAGTATTATTGCACTTTGCAATCAATGCTATGGGGATATGTGAATTATGTACATTGTATGGTCAATTGCCTTGTTGTTACCTTTGTTGACTCAGGAATCAATGTCTGGATCCACTTTAAATTCCTGAAAACTTTTGATTGACCTTGGATAATTGTGATAAGTCACTGAACTAAATACCAAATTGGATTGGGGATTGCAGAATTATTGAAGAATGAATTGAACTTTTGTGACAAGGGAATAGACCGAACTTCTATGGTAAAGTTAGCTGACATATGAAATAAATGTGTTGGTGAACCTACCATGAAGAGGGCAATTGGTGAATTTGTGTCCAAATGTTTTCGGTGTCAACGAGTCGAAGTTGAACATCAGATATAGACGGAACTACTTCAAACTCTCTCTATTTCGGAATGAAAATAGGAATATGTGACTACGAATTTCATTGTGGGGCTACCTCGGACACCCAAGGTATAAGTCCCGTTTGGGTTATTGTATGTAGAATTACTAAGTTTGCTCATTTCCTCCCTGTGAAATTTTCGTATGATGCTTATAGACTAGCCACTATTTACATCAATAAGATTGCTTGTTTGCATGGGGTCCTAGTATTTATTGTTTTAGACAGGAATCTTAAAATGTGTCTGAATTCTGACAAGCCTTCAAGAGGCAATGGGAACTGAATTGTGATTCAACGCTGATTTCCATCCGCAAATTGATGTATAATCAGAAGGAACTTTTTAGATTTTGGGAGAAATGCTCCAAATATATGCATTAGATTTTTTAGGAAAGTTGGAAAAATCTATCCATCATTGGCAGACTTTGCTTACGACAACAACTTACACTCTAGTTCGGTATGGCACCATACAAGCCTTGTATGGAGGAAAAGGTAAGTCTCTGACTGATTGAGAACAGAGTGTTGCTTGATTTTGAGACTAAGCAAATAACTATCAAAAGGATTGGAACCGTTGAATCAGAAGTATTCCGAATTGTTTTTGACTAAAGGTAAAATAAGTTTAGAGGACCAAACTTCCTAAATGAGGGAAGACTGTGATAACCCTGTGTAGACCGCCCGAACTCCGCTCTGCGCGCGAGGGCGCGAATTGTGGTTCTTAGCTACTACAGTTTGGACTCCTGTCACGGTTCTGAATCTAATCTCACAAAGTGCGATGTAAGACTGATAAATCACCAAAGAGTCTAAATCCGACAAATCATTTTTGGAAAATTGATTTTAACCAAAAAGCGCCAAACATGGACTACTTTGCCAGATTTCAGAGTTGCCACCTAAATATTTTATTTTGAGAAATTTAGGAAACCCTGACTCGTGCCTAAGGCCACGTGTCCGTCATCACCAAAGTTGCCTCGGCTCGAGAACTTGGGTACGAGAGGGGAAGGTCCTGAAATGAGCACCCCCGCTCGTCTGATCAAAGGATCGGCCTCTACTAACATGATATGTTGTTTTTGAAAACACATGTGTTCTTATTCCGATTTATTAGCTAACCTTATTATGTGATGCGCACAGCATACAAGTATAGACTCAATCACGCAGATTGGAACAAAACAACTCGTTTTTGTTTTTGAAAGTGGTTTGAAAATACTACTCGCAAGTAGGCTAAGTCGCGGATCTGCCACCCTCGAGTGGTCTTAAAACATGATTTTGCCACTCCGAGTGGACTTAAAACTCACAATCATTGAGTTGTTCCAATTCAGGCAATCGAGCCTTCATCCACAGGCATTCATGCAGTTAAACAAATAAGCACATAGCCTCATGACAAGCATGCTATCATGGCAGTCACTTGCATACATGCAAGGATGCTAAACCATAAACACTTACAATGTACTCCGAGCCAAAAAAGAAGCTAGTTAGTAATCAATGCATGATCCTAGCTATGTCAACAATGCCGAGTGCAGCACATGCAAAATGCAACTAAGATAGGCTCGGCTATTTTAAGATGTCATGTGAATGCAACACTTGATAACATGCTGTTAAACACGTATTCAAGTAAAGTGTATTGAAATACAATGCAGTTTGAAGGATGCGCCGAGCCCGGTGCATGCAAGACAAAATGAATGATGCACGCATGCAAACATAAGTATGCTAATTGAAACATGCCCTAAAACTAACCATCAAAAGTTGGTAAATAAAAGGGAGAAAGACGTGGGGTTGGAAGACATTCACACACACACGCACACTTATTACAACATTTGCCCTCTCGACGGAGGGTCCGAATGATAAGTTAACTAGCTACATCTAAGCTAAGCTAGCTAACTAATCTAATAAAGCTAATTAGACTAGTTATTACATAACAAGATGAATGACTAGCTACAACTAGTTATTACAGTACCTTAACTAATCGACAAATTAATTAAGTTACAAATTCAAGCTAGACAAATAAGCATTAAAATACACTACTCAGCTCTGCTTTGGGAAGTTGAACAATGCATGCATTTGGTCCCTCGCTCAGAAATCCATTGCTATGCCCCAACTTGCCTCTGTTTGCATTTGTTCTCAGGACACTGCACAAAGCTCCAGATAGCTTCTACTCATGGAGACCTCCAGGAAGGCTGCCGACCACTTATTGGTGTTGTAGACCACCTGTAGACCACTCAAGTATGCTGCAAACCAGAAAAAGTGGTCGGCCAGCTACTTTTTCTGGTCTGCCGACCAGAAAATGCCACCAAGCTCCATTTTGTTGCAACAGAGGACAAGAAGGGGCACAACAGTGTATTTGCAAGGTATGTGTGCACAACCACCCTCCCTATCATTTCTTAAGCTCAAGGGAGTGTGGTACTCGACTCTCGGGCCACCAACCGAGCATCGCAATGCACGATGGTTGAGAAACCAAGTTTGCACAATTCAATGTCAATGAATGCACAAATAACACATAAGGGCCTTAACCTTTATCATGCATGATCAAGAGGGTCGGCGACTGAGAAATGAGGCACGTTTCATCACTTCAAGTATGAAACGTCCCTCGTTTCTCGTGTTTGGATTAATGTTCGATCCAAACACAATGCAATGCATACAACATGATCAACCTATCAATGCTAATGGCATGCACAAGATTCCAACATACGAACAATGCATGCATGGCAAGTTTGGAAGCTTAAGCCATCAAAGCTAGGAAAGAACATCTCACAAGAGGCATGCAATACAATGCTCAAATGATTGAACCAGCCATAGACAGAGCTCAAATAGGTCAAAACAAAGACTAAAACATGCTGAGATGGGAGCTCAAAAGTCTAGGCAAGCATGCATACACATTGGCCATAAGTGAGACACAAAGGCATAACCCTTAAAAGCACTCAAAGAGTGAAAGAAGTGAGAACATGTCAATGCTATATGCTCTGAAATTACATGTTAAATGATGTCATGGCAAGCAAACATCTCAAACAAAGCATGCTAGAGGCATCAAAACACAAGGCTAGTCAAGCCCATTGCACGACAGCTATGCAATACATGAACCATATGGCTAAGACAACCCAAAACAGTCCTAGAGCATGTCAGAATAATGCTAAAACATGTATGGAGTATAGCCAAGACAAGCTAGCATGAAGGGCCAAAACATCAAGTAAGCTAGGCCAATGAGCATGGTTACACTACAAGTGTAAGAAGCGAATGAGGGATGCTCTAACCAACCAAAAACAGAGTTGTATTATGGCAAGATAACACCAAAAACACACTGAAATGGTAGCCCAAAAGCTTAGGCAAGATGGCATACATAATGGCTCATATTTAAGGCATAAAGCACAACATTCCAAAAGCACTGAAAGAGTGAAAGATGTAAGGGCATGACAGTGAAACATGCTCTGAAATTACCTACCAAATGATGCCATGCCATGCCATGCAAAAGGCTCAAATATGACATGCCAAGAGACTTGAAATACAAAGCTAGTCAAGGGCTTTACACTACATCCATACCAAGCAATGCTCAAATGACCTAAACAACTCAAAACAGACCTAAGGTAGGTCAAAATGGTAGCAAAAACATTCTAGACTCGCAACAAAGATGGCAAGAAAGATAGGCTCCCGAATTAGCTCACAAACAAGGCATACGGGCATAACTCTTAAATATAATGAAAGAGTGATAAACATGAGAGCATGGCAGAAGTTTATGGTATGAAATTACCTACCAAATGATGCCATGCCATGCAAAAGGCTTAAATATGACATGCGAGGGGTCTCATAGTGCAAGGCTAGCAAAGCCAAATACACTATAGCTATGCAAAACCAAACATGCATGACCAAAACCACTTAAATTAGACCTCAAGAATGTTAAATCAAAGCCAAAAATGTGCTGGAGTAGAGCATACACATGCTAGATCAAAAGGCTAAAACAAGAGATATGCTAGGCTAGTGAACCAAAATTGCACTACAAGTGCAAGGAGCATGCAAGAGGCAACCAAACCAACCCAAATCAGAGTTATGACATGTCAAATAATGGCCAAAAACCTGCTGAAATGGAGCCAATACATGGTAGAAAGACATGTTACTTTGTAAGGCTACAAGTAGGTTTACACTACAAGTATAAGAAGCATGCAAGAGGTGACCAAGACAGCCCAAAACAGAGTCATGGAAGGTCTAGAAAGTCACAAAAATGAGCCTAAACAAAGCCTCCAAGAAGTAGAAACACATGCTCATTTGGTTGGCCATCAACACTTGCAAACAAGAAAAGAGGAGGGGGGACAACCCCCTCCTATTTGGGGCCTCAAAACCACCTTTTCACCGCTGAAATTCCTCTAGAATTCATTAGTTTAAAGGCCCAAAAAAGTTGGTTTGAAAGGTGGTGAAAGGTGGCTCAAAAGGCTTTACAAGCCAAGGAACAAAAGAGAGGAAACACCCCCTAGCCAAACAAGGCCTAAACCACCACTTTGAGAACTGAAAAACAGAGTTTTTTTCAGTTCAAAACCAAGCCAAAAATAGTTTGAAAGGGTGGCAAAACAAGCATGCAAAGTTGGCCAAGATAGTGTACAAAAATGAGCTTAAAAGAGGGAGATGCTTACCCTTAAAGCACAGCTGCAAAATAGCCAAAATTCTGAGCTTAAACCAACTTCTAGGACTCAAAGGAGGCTCCAAGGAATCTCAGCCCAATGGTGAACAAGTTTGATCAAGTATGCTTAGGCAAAGGAGAGGTATATCTCCAAGTATATCTCTTGTATGCACACAAGGTCAAGAGGGAGAGCCAACTAGAAAGAAAAGCTAAATTTTAGCTCTGGAATTTCTAGAGAGAGAGGACTTTTTTAGAGAGAGAGGCTCCCAAAATTGCTTCAGTGTTCTTTTTTTCCAAAATGGGAGATATGGCTCATATATAGGAAAAAGCAAAAGTTGGTTCGAAATATCTGTTTATGGAACAGCTGGAGGTTGTGGAAGACAGTTGGAGGGAAAAGATCTTCAAAAAATCTGAGTTTGGGACCTGCAGACCACTTTTCTGGTCGACCAACCACCTTTTTAGGTCGATTGGATACTTTTCTGGTCGGCAGCCTATTTTTCTGGTCGGCAGGTAAATTCTACTTTCCAGGTCCAACTTCAAATGGGTATAACTCCTTTGTCTGGACTCCTTTTCAGGTCATTCTTGTGTCCAAATTGAAGCCCCAGAAGTAAGATTTCTAATGGTGGCAGCCTTACATCAAAATTCCAACTGTACAAAAAGTTATGCCTGTTTTGGTGAAGCTACTCAGTTTTGATCCTTCCCGGATTCATGCCGAACTTCTCCTAAACTAGTTTTCTTCTCTCCTCTCTCATTTTCTTCAACTCCAAATCCCTAAACAAGGTGTTTTGAAAGATTTTTCAAAGATTTAATCTCTCTTTCATTCATTTCCACTTTGTTCTTACTCGGTTTACCGAAAAGCGCAACATTCAACAAAATGTGAGCATCGGAACATCGTAGGAACTTTATTTCAAAAATATTTTGAAAGAGAGGGTTTTAAGGTCTAAAAACCATTCAAAATAGCTTTGGTCCAAAATGAGGTGTAAGGTTGGGATTTGACTCTCCTTGCCAAAGAAACTGAACTTTTGCACTGCACAACTTTCAACACCAAGTAAACCATCAGTAATGCCCAAGTCTTAAGGGCAGTCAAAAATGGGGTGTCTACACCCTGGTCCGTGTTATGCTAATTGATCATGATTATGATTGTGATTATGCGTTTGATATGATTTTGAGTGCCATTTATATGAATATATGTGGTTTTGAATTTCTATCTGTTCACCGTAGGAAAATCTGTTTGATTATCTGCTTTAGAATTTAAATTGAAGGCACTGTCGGCCACAGAACCCGAAATTGATTATGCCGTTCTGATTAGTGTAATTTTTAGAACCTACGGTGAAATTTAATTGAAAATTGATTCGGATCAAAATAATTAGATTCAGACCAATTAATTAAGTGCTATTAATTAGCTATAATCAAATTGGATCAAGAGAAGGACTATATAAGGGCCTTATTACACTTAACTCTTCATTTTGATGAGCTCAAATCCGGTTATACACTCTAGAGAGAGAGAGAGAGGCTGGTTGTAGAGAGAGGAAGAGGGAGAATTGTGTATCTTGGCTCAAAGTTGTGAATTTGGAAGCTTAACTCCAAGAATTAGCTAGAAATGGGAAGCTTGGAACTCCAAGGTGAGTATTTGAGCATTGATTCACAAATTGTAGTTGTAATTTTGAGAATTTGAAGCTAGATTGTAAACAAAAGTGTGAATTAAGTTATATATGAAGTTAGATTGAGCATGAATGCATAGAATTGCCATGAAATTGCATAATCAAGCATGTAAGAAGTTGAATATGAGAAATTGAGTGTTGAATCATACATACAAGCATGGTTTTGTTGAGTTTCATGAGAATGGGCATCATTTGTGCCATTTGAAATGATATTGAGATCTATAATACACATGCATTAATGATCCATGAAGTTATGGAGTTTGGTTATATGTACATTGAAGTTTAATCATGAAGCAATGTGTTTTGGTGGTAAACTTGAGAATTAAAATCATGATTTTGAAGAATTGGTCTTATATTGCTATTGTCCTCATGTTATGTAATGTTTTCCATGCTTTTGTGTAAAAAACATGAGTTTTGATCCTTTGAATATCAAGTTGAACTTCAAGAACAGTTTTGGAAATTCCAGAATTTTGCATGTCCGCTCGAGCAGGGGAAGGGCCGCTCGAGCGTGAAATGCTGGTTCCCAGAAGTTTTGCGGACATGATGTCCGCTTGAGCGGGGAGATTCATGTTCGAGCGCCAAGCCATGTAGTTTGAATTTCAGCTCGAGCGTCCAAAGTCACGCTCGAGCGTAAATTTGAGGCAACCAGTACTTTTGTAGACCAAAAGGGTCCGCTCGAGCGGGGAGCCCTATTTCAGAAAGTTTGTAAAGTGGTCTTGTGATTTGTTTTCCGTTCTCTTTTATTTCTAAGCACTCTTAGGCATGCATTGAGCATTGTGAATGAGTTAAAATGATAAGAAAGGAGCCTAAGAGGAATGTATGAATTAAGAATGGATTGAATAGTTTGTGACCTATATATGTTATGTAATGTGTGTAGACTGCCCGAACTTCGCTCCGCGCGCGAAGGCGCGAATTGTAGTTTTAGCTACTACAGTTCGGACTCATGTCACGATTCTGAATCGAATCTCACAAAGTGCAATGTAAGACTGATAAATCATCAAAGAGTCCAAATTCGGCAATTGGTTTTGAAAAATCAATTTTGAAGCAAAAAGTGCCAAACATGGACTGCTTTGCTAGATTTCAGAGTCGCCACCTAAATATTTTGTTTTGCGAAATTTAGGAAACCCTGACTCGTGCCTAAGGCCACGTGTCCGTCATCACCAAAGTTGCCTCGGCTCGGGAAGTTGGGTACGAGAGGGAAAGGGCCTTAAATGAGTACCCCCGCTCGCCCGATCAAAGATCGACCTCTGCTAACATGATATGTTGTTTTTGAAAACACATGTGTTCTTATTCCGGTTATTAATCTAGAATTACTATGTGATGCGCATAGCATACAAGTATAGACTAAATCACTCGAGTTGGAACAAAACATCTCATGTTTGTTTTTCGATGATTTGAAGTTGCTACTCGCAAGTAGGCTAAGACGCGGATTTTGCCACCCTCAAGTGGGCTTAGAAAACATGATTTGCCACTCTCAAGTGGGTTTAAAACGCACATTTTGATGAATTGTTCCAATTCAAGCAATGAAGCCTTCATCCACAGGCATTCATGCAGTTAAACACTTAAGCAGTTAGCCTCATGGCAAGCATGCTAATCATGGCAGTCACTTACACGCATGCAAGGATGCTAAAGCGTAAACACTCACAGTGTACTCTGAGCCAAAATAGAAGCTAGTTAGTAATCAATGCATGATCCTAGCTATGTCAACAATGCTTAATGCAACATATGCAAAAATGCAGCTAAAATAGCCTCGGCTATTCTAAGATGTCATATGAAATGCAACAATTGATACATGTATTCAAATTGGAATTGAAATACAATGCAGTTTGTATGATGCGCCGAGCCCGGTGCATGCAAGACAGATGAATGAATGCAAACATGCAAAGCATAAGGATGCTAATTGAAAATGACCCTAAAACTAACCATCGAAAGCTGGTAAATAAAAGGGAGAAAGAAATAGGGTTGGAAGACATGCATCACACACACGCACACTTATTACAGCAGTTGTACCCTCTCGACGGAGGGTCCGAATAATAAGCTAACTAGCTAATCTAAGCTAATTAACTAACAAGTTACCTAATTAGTTATTACAACGCAAATGAATAGCTAAGTGCATTAACTACTTAAGTACAAAACCATCAAACTAGCAAACTAAGCAAAGCAGCTAAGTAAAGTAGTAAGAAGAGGTCCTCGGGGCGAGGGGTGCATGCATGCTCGGTCACCTCGTTCGGAAATCCATCGCGATGCCCTAACTTGCCTCTGTTTGCATTTGATCTCAAAACACTGTACAAACCCCCAAATAGCTTCTGCTTCATCATGGAGACCTCCAGGAGCATTGCTGACTACTTATTGGTGTTGCCAACCACCTGCCGACCACTTACCTGCAGAAAAAGTGGTCGGCTAGCCACTTTTACTAGTCTGCCGACCAGAAAATTCTGTACTTCTCCAGTTTGCTGTAACAGAGAACAAGAAGGGGCACGGCAGTGTATTTGCAAGATATGTGTGCACAACCACTCTCCCTATCATTTCTCAAGCTCAAGGGAGTGTAGTTCTTGACTCTCGGGCCACCAACCATGCATCGCAATGCACGGTGGCCGAGAAGCCAAGATTGCACGAATCAATGTAAATGAATGCACAGATAACACATAAAGGCCTTAACCTCTATCATGCATGATCAAGAGGGTCGGCGACCGAGAAATGAGGCACGTTTCATCACTTCAAGTATGAAACGTCCCTCGTTTCTCGTGTTTGGACTAACACCCTATCCAAACACAATGCAAAGCAACAACATGGAAATACAATGCAATGCAACATGAGCATGCCAAATACAATGCAAACAACAAGGATGCAAATAAAGTCCTTAAGCATTGAGGCACACAACACTAAGGCTATACAATGCAATGCACAATGGACTAAACCAACCCCAAATAGAATTCATACATGTCAAGACAATGGCCAAAACACTCTTAAAAGATGGCATGAAAGGCTGTAAAACGCATGCTCATGCATTGACTCACCAATTAAGCATAAGAGCACAACTCTCAAAAGTGCTCAAGGAGTGACAAACATGGAAGTGTGACAACACTAAATGCTCTGAAATATCATGTGAAATGATGCCAAATCATCCAAACAACATAAGCATTGTATGCTAGGGTCCTTAAGGCACAAAGCTACCAAGGAGGACTACACAAGAGGCATGCAATATATGGCACAAATGAATGAACTAGCCATAGATAGAGCTCAAATAGGTCAAAACAAAGACCAAAATATGCTGAAATGGGAGCTCAAAAGTCTAGGCATGCATGCATACAAGCTAGGCCACAAACAAGGCAATAATGCACAACTCTTAAAAGCACTCAAAGAGCGAAAGAAGTGAGAACATGGCAATGCTATATGCTCTGAAATAACATGGTAGATGATGCCAAATCATGCACATGTTACAAATGAAGCATGCTAGGAGGCTCAAAGCTTGAAACTAGCATAGGCACTTGCACTATAGCTATGCAATACATGAAGCATATGGCCAAGGCAACCCAAAATAGTCCTAGAGCATGCCAAAATGATGCTAAAACATGCATGGAGCAAAGCCAAAACAAGCTAGCATGAAGTATGCAAGGCCAATAAGGAGGATTACACTACACCTACCAAAACCAAGCATGGGATGACTTCACCAACAAAAATCAGAGTTATGGCATGCCAAAATAACACCAAAAATGGGCTAATACCAAGTCAACACATGCTAGAATAATAAGCTCACTCATCAGGCATGCAAGGCTAGCAAAGAGGACTTACACTACAAGTGTAAGAAGCAAATGCGGGATGCTCTAAACAACTAAAAACATAGTTGTATCATGCAAAACATCACCAAAAACACACTGAAATGGTAGCCCAAAAGCCTAGGCAAGATGGCATACACATGAGCTCATATTTAAGGCATGAAGCACCAACCCTCCAAAGCATTGAAAGAGTGAAAGATGTGAGGGCATGACCACACTACATGCACTGAAATCACATTCCAAATGATGCCAAATCATTCAAATAGCCCAAGCAATGCATGCTAGTGACTTGGAAACTCAAAACTAGTGAGCTAGAATGCACTATAAGTGTATAAAGCATGCAAGAGGTGACCAAACCAGCCTAAAACAGAGTTATGGCAGGTCCTAAAAGTCACAAAAAAGTGCTTGAACTAAGCTTAAAAGAAGGAGAAATACATGCTCTTATGATGGGCCATCAACACAAGTAAACAAGAGAAGAGGAGGGGGGACAACCCCCTCCTATTTGGGGCCTCAAAACCACCTTTTCACCACTGAAATTCCTCTGGAATTCATTGGTTTAAAGGCCCAAAAAATTTTGTTTGAAAGGTGGTGAAAGATGGCTCAAAAGGCTTTATAAGCCAAGGAGCAAAAGGGAAGAAACACCCCCTAGCCAAACAAGGCCTAAACCATCATTTTTAGGATTGAAAAATAGAGTTTTATTTAGTTCAAAACCAAGCCAAGAACAGTTTGAAAAGGGTGGCAAAACAAGCATGCAAAGGTGGCCAAGATAGTGTACAAAAATGAGCTTAAAAGAGGGAGATGCTTACCCTTGAAGCACAGCTGCAAAACAGGTCCAAACTCTGAGCTAAAACCACCTTCTAGGACTCAAAGGAGGCTCCAAGGAATCTCAGCCCAATGGTGAACAAGTTTGATCAAGGATGCCTAGGCAAAAGAGAGGTATATCTCCAAGTATATCTCTTGCATGCACACAAGGTCAAGAGGGAGAGCCAACTAGAGAGACAAGTTGAAATTTAGCTCTGGAATTTCTAGAGAGAGAGAAATTTTTTAGAGAGAGAGGCTCCCAAAATTGCTTCAATGTTCTTTCTTGCAAAAATGGGAGATATGGCTCATATATAGCAAAAAGCAAGAGTTGGTTCAAAATATCTGTCTATGGAACAGCTGGAGGTTGTGGAAGACAGGTGAAGAGAAAATATCTTCAAAAAATCTGAGTTTGGGACCTGCAGACCACTTTTCTAGTCGGCCGACCACTGTTCTGGTCGCCCAGCCAGTTTTTCTAGTCGGCCAGCCAGTTTTCCTGGTCGGCAGGCAAAATTCTGCTTTCCAGGTCCAACTTCAAATGGCCATAACTCCTTCATCTGGACTCCTTTTCAGGTCATTCTTGTGTCCAAATTGAAGCCCCAGGAGTAAGATTTCCAATGGTGGGAGCCTTGCATCAAAATTCTAACTGTGAAAAAAGTTATGCCTGTTTTGGTAAAGCCGCTCAATTTCGATCCTTCCCGGATTCATGCCGAACTTCTCCCAAACTAGTTTTATTCTCTCCTTTCCTCTTTTCTTCAACTCTGAACCCCTAAACAAGGTGTTTTGAATGATTTTTCAATGATTTCATCTCTCTTTCATTATTTCCACTTTGTCCTCGCTCGGTTTATCGAAAAACGCGACATTTAACAAAATATGAGCGTCGGAACATCGCAGAAGAATTTTTCAAAAATATTTTGAAAGAGAGGGTTTTAAGGTCTAAAAACCATTCAAAATGAGGTGTAAGGTTGGGATTTGACTCTCTCTCCTTGCCAAAAAAACCGAACCTTTGCACTGCACAACTTTCAACACCAAGTAAACCATCAGTAACGCCTAAGTCTTAAGGGCGGTAAAAAATGGGGTGTCTACAATGTGTAGGGTCGAGATCAAGGACAAATCCATCGGCAGAACACTGTGAGTAATATCTTAGTAAAGATATTTTCAAGTATGTTGCTTTCCAAATGCTACTTCTGTATAAGCTTCATGGATTTGTTGATTTGAAATATGAATGAGTATTCTATATGCCTAATTTTGTATAAGGCTGTTTGATACATTCGATGTATTTGAATTGGGCCTAAGGCCGTTTGCCGTTTGCCATTTGCTGTTTGCTGTTGATGTGTTTGATATACCTGAATTGGGCTAAAGGTCGTCGGATATGAATGAGTGGGCCAAAGGCCGTCGGACATGAATGATTGGGCCGAAGGTCGTCGGACATGAATGAATGGGCCAAAGGCCGTCGGACATGAATAAGTGGACCAAAGGCCGTCGGACATGAATGACCGGGCCAAAGGCCGTTGGACATGAATGATTGGGCCAAAGGCCGTCGGATATGAATGATTGGGCCAAAGGCTGTCAGACATGAATACAAAGATGGGCCAAAGGCCGTTTGAATATGTCATTTGATATGTTGGAATACCTTGATGGGCCAAAGGCTGTTTGAATGAAAGGGATCATGATCATGAATATGAAACACGCATGGATATGAATATAAAGAGAATGGGCCCGAGGCCGTTTGACGTGTTCGAATTAGACCAAAGGTCGTTTGAATAGAGAGTTGGTTGGACCAAAGGTCGTTTCGTATAGATGGACCTGAGGTCGTATTGTTTTATATAAGAATTGGACCTGAGGTCGTTTTGCATATGGACATGATGTGTTGGACCTAAGGTCGTTTTGCTTTGTTGAGATTTGTAAATCTGGTGTGAATGAGAATAGTGGTTCAAATATGTACATTATAAGTATGATTCATTTATGAACGAATCTCATTCATTAACCTCTTTATTTTGATATTATTCACTGGGCGTTAGCTCACTCTCATTTATATGTATGTAGGTGAGCAAAGGGACGTTCAACCCCAGCCTTAGTGGAGTTTAAGAAAGGAACCCGAGTTTTGTGAAGTCAGCCCAGGTGCCTCACGCAAGAGGCTTTGGTTATGAACTTTTGTATTCCTTTTTGCTATTTCTATTGGTCGTGATAGACCGTTTATGTGTATAAGCTTTTGGTTTAGCTGACTATGTGTTTGAATGATCCTGGGTATACAAGATGTTGACTACTGATATGTGGTGTGAGTTATTATTAAGTACATGTGAAATGTTTTGACATGCCATGTAAGCATAGCTCATTGGACAAAATTTTTAAGTTTGCTTCCGTTTGGCCCCTTAACTCTGATGGAGTATATTCGTATCTGATTTGAGGCCGTAGGTAATCTCATGATTACTGGCCGGTTATGACCTTAATCTATAGGGGCGAGTTCGGGTCATGACAGGTGCCCAATGAAATTATCTCCAATAATGGAATGCACTTCAAGAAAGAGGTGATAGATTTGCTCATAAAATATAACGTGGCTTTCCATAAGTCATCAACCTACAGGCCGTAGACTAATGGGGTTGTTGAATCCGCTAACAAGAATATCAAGAGAATTCTGCAGAAGATGGTGGAAACCTAAAGAGATTGGCCAGATAAATAGCCATTTGCGCTCTGGGGCTACATAATCTCAATCCAAACATCTACAAGGGGGACCCCCTATTCTCTTGTCTACGGGATGGAGGCTGTTTTGCTGATCGAAATTGAAGTGCCCTCGCTATGAATTATGGCTGAGTGTTAGATAACAGAGGTAGATTGGCAGCAAAGTAGGTTTGAGGAATTGATGCTGTTTGATGAGAGAAGACTAAGAGCATTGTATCATGTCCAGGGCTACCAACATCGAATTGCTAGGGCTTTTAACAAGAAGGTTAAGTCCTGGAATTCTGAGGAAGGGGATATGGTGATGAAAGACAACCGAGCTCCCATTCATGACCCTAGGGGCAAGTTCAAACCTAACTGGATTGGCCCTTACATCATCAAGTCAATCTAGTTAGGAGGGGCTAGGGGTGAGTAGCGGATATACCGATCTGCCAAAACCGACCGAACCGATCCGATCCACCGCATTTTGGACGGATGCGTGATGACGAGCGGACAGTTGTGGATTGATTTTCTCCAATCCGCCAATTTGGCGGATGGATGGCAGATTTGAGATTCCTTTAGCCGCAACCGAACCACCAAACAGCGAGCACCCTTAGTAATTTATAAGACTTTGTGTTTTCAATTTGTTTAAATATTTTGTTTGTGTTTTCAATTGAAAAAGAGTTTAAATATTCTGTTGAAAAAAAAAAATTTCAACTTGAATATATTTTTTGAATTGAAAAAAATAAACATATTATTTATCTATATTTTTTGGTTTTAAATCTAACTATATATAGATGTAACAATACAAAGACATACAATCTCTACTACTGCTACTGCTCTGTTCATGGTTTTGGTGGTTTGAATTATTTTTATATTTTAAGAACCACAGATTGTAATACTTTATGTGGATGAATAATGCTGTGATTGTAATATGTGGATGAGGCATGCAGCAATTGTGATATTCTAAAGTTTCAAACTTTCTTTCTTTGGATGAGACATATAGTGATTGTAATACTTTTTTAAGTCATTGACTGTAATTTTTTTTTTTTGTTTTTTTGAGGAAGTGTACAAGTTGAATTATGTTGAAAATTTATAAAATTTTAAACCGCCAAACCGATTCACATCCATTCGCCAAACCGCCAATCTGCTCAATCCACATCCGCCAGATTGGCAGACAGATACGGATTGATTTTCTCCAATCCGCCAATCTGGCGGACGGATGGCGGATTGGAGGTTCTATGGCCGCAACCGACTCACGCCTATCCCTAGGAGGGACAGTTATTATTATGGACTTGGATTGTCTGGAGTTCTCACAACCAATCAACATGGACAATTTGAAGAAATATTACCCCTAAGAGGCTCACTAGGCCGAAAACCCGAAAGGGTGACCTAGGCAAAATTTAGAGCATGAAAAATTAGAAATAAAGAAAAACTGAGCTCGCAAGGTTGAAAACCCGAAAGGGTGGCTGTAACAAGCCCGCGGGGGGACCTCGCTACAGCTCGGACTCGATTTGTGTCACGATTCGTAATCTGAACCAAACAGTCCAAATCCAGCAAATCGTTTTGAGAAAACAAATTTTTGAAAGAAGTGCCAAACATGGACTGCTTTGCCAGATACAGAGTCGCCACCTAAATATTTTATTTTGGAAATTTAGGAAACCCTGACTCGTTGCCTAAGGCCACGTGTCCGTCATCACCAAAGTTGCCTCGGCTCGGGAACTTGGTACGATTGGGGAAGGTCACTTCGTGAGCACCCCCGCTCGCCCGATCAAAGATCGGCCTCTACTAACCATGATATCTAGTTTTGAAAACATTATGTGCTCTTATTCCGGTTATTAGCCTAGTTTTACTATGTGATGCGCACAGCATACAAGTATAGACCGGGTCGCCTGAATTGGAACAAAACATTTCATGTTTGTTTTTGAAAATGGTTTGATGGTGCTACTCACAAGTAGGCTAAGACGTGGATTTGCCACCCTCGGGTGGGCTTAGAAAACATGATTTTGCCACTATCTAGTGGGCTTAAAACAAACATTTGATGAATTGTTCCAATCCAAATAACCCAACCTTCACCCACAGGCATTCAGGCAGTTATATCACATAAGCACATAGCCTCATCGTAAGCATGCTATTCATGGCAGTCACTCACACGCATGCAAGGATGCTAAAGCATAAAAACTTACCGAGTACTCCAAGCCAAAACAGAAACCGATTAGAAATCCATGCATGATCCTAAGTATACAGAAATGCCTAATGCAACACATGCAAAAATGCAACTATAGCAGGCTCGGCTATTCTAAACATGGCATATGAGATGCAACAGCTATCAAGTATTCAATTTGGAATTGAAATACAAATGCAGTTAGTATGATGTGCCAAGCCGGTGCATGCAAAACAGATGAATGAATGCAAACATGCTATCATACTGTATGCTAATTGAAACATGCCCTAATCTAACCATCATAAGCAGGTAAATAAAAGGGAAGAAAGACGTGGGGTTGGAAGACATACATCACACTCACGCACACTTATTACAATTATGCCCTCGCACAGAGGGTCCGAAAGAATAATATACAGTCCCAAATGAATAGTACAGTCCGAATAAATACGAAATCCTAATTATTTTACAAATTAATCTAGGAAAGCATTAAAACTAGCATGCAAGCTAGGGACTGCCTCGACTCCGTTCCGGATGATGAATGATGCATGTTTGGCGCGGAAATCCATCGCGATGCCCCAATTAGCCTCTGTTTGTAATTGTTCTTGGAAAGCGCGCCAAGCTCCAGAAGGCTGCTGGTTTTTGATTTGCTGCAACAGAGAGCCGGAAAGGGGCATAGCAATGTATTTTCACATATGTATGCATGCCTCGATCCTCGTACCACCAATCACGCATGTCGATGCATGATGGCCGAAGAGTCGAATTGCACGACTTAATATGAAATGAATGCACACATAAACACAACAATACCTAAACTCCATCATGGATAATCCGGAGTGTCGGTAACTGGGAATTGAGACACGTTCCGTCACTCGGAGTACGAAACGTACCTCGTTTCCCGTGTTTGGGCTAACTCCTATCCCAAACACAATGCAATATGCATGACATGCATGAATGCAACTAAGATACAACCTAACATGCACAATGCTATGAAATGACATACACGATGCACGAGGTAACATGGCATACACAATGCGCTAACATACAACCTAGCATACGCAATGCTATGAATTGAAATGGCATACACAATGCATGATGGACTTACACCAACGCAAGTGGACCTCAGCCTCACTCACATAGGAGGCCATTAGATGGAAATGAGACACTCGAAATACGTGCACACGTGCACGCAAACCGAGGACAGACCCTAAGGCACCGAATGCCACTCTAACAAGACACATGGCAAGACATGGAATATGACATACTAGCATGCAAATTTCAGTAGCAAAAATTGATGCAAAACAGCCCCGAAACATGGCAAAAGTGCACCCGATGCATGAAATGAAACCCGAAATCCAAAATTAGACACATGGAATGACTTATAGCTATACAAAGCATGCATTATTTGAACATGAAGCATGAAGACAGAAGCAAGGCAGTCCCAAAAAATGCATATTTACAGTTTTAATCAAGGCCAAACAGTGAACACAAATGGGGCCAAGCTAGCATACAAAAATGGCCCTAAAATTGAGATAATGAAGCAAGTAGCAGCTTCTGGCCCCAAATGGCCAAGAGCCCTTCAACAAAGTTGAAGAGGGACTCAAAAAATGGCATTTTAAAGTTAGTGACCAAACCCAAAATAGTGCACAAGCAAGCCTAAAATACTATGCAAGATAAGGCCAAAAAGAGGGCTTCAACACAAAGTATACAAAGGATGCCTCAAACATCAAAATACCCTTAATGAAACATGAAGAGGGGGTCAAAATAAGGCTATTTACAGTTCGGACCAGAGCCCAAAAACAGAAGTACAAGGGGCTAACAAATCATGCAAAAATAAGGCCAAAAGAGGGATACAAAGGCAAGTGGAAAATGAAAGCCTCAAACAGTGAGGAGCCCTTCAACAATGTTAAAGAAGGGCTCAAAATAAACCACTTTACAGTTTACAACATGCCTCAAAAAATTTTATACATAGGCCTAAAATACTATGCAAGGAAATGGCATAAAAGAAAGGTAAAGAAGCAAGTGCCACAAGGAAGCCTCAAAAAGTGAGAGGCCCTTAAACAAACATGAAATAGAGCTCAAAAAAATACTATTTTCAGTTAGGGTCGGAACTCAAAAAAGTAAGCACAAGGAGCTAGAATATGAACCAAGAAAAGGGTAAAAAAAGGGAGAAGAGGACTTACCCTTGAAGACTAATCTTTGACAGCCTTTTAGACCAAAATGCAGCACTCCTAGGCTCTGAAGAACAACCTCAAGCTGCTGGAATGGAGGATGGAAGGGTGGGGCTATGGGTTGGTGAAGAACCAAGGGGTTTTTAAGGCTTAGAGTAGAGAGAGAGAGAGATTTAATGTGAGCTCCAAACCAAAATTTTTAGCCCCTAAAACCAGAGTTGGGGGGGTGTTTATATAGGCAAACGAGTGGGGGAAAAGGGGGGGAAATTGAAATTCAAATTTCCCCCCAAAAAGGCCAAAAAGTGAGATAAAGAGGCAAGTGGTAGCTGCTGGCCTCAAACCGAGAGAGCCCTTCAACAAAGTTGAAGAGGGGCTCAAAACAAGACATTTTGTAGTTTATGACCAAGTCCAAAACAGCTCACAAGTAAGCCTAAAATACCATGCAAAAATAGGCCTAAAAGAGAGTTAAAGAGGCAAGTGATAGTAGGAGACCTCAAACAGCAAAAGGTCCTTAATCAAACATGAAAAGGAGCTCAAAATATAACTATTTACAGTTTGGGTCGGAGCCCAACAATGCTTGCAAGGAAGGCTTGGGGGCCAAAATGCGCAGCCCGGGGCTCCGAAAACTGACTGTTAGGCACCGAGAGTGGTGTTCGACCACAAAGTCGGTCTCTCGGACCACAGTGTCCCTCAAAAGGGAGGAAATAAGGTATGTGCCAAAAACCGGAGCAAACGGAGGTGGTTAAGCGGTCCTGAACAGAGGCACACGGCCGTCGGCTCCGAAAAACCAGAAACCGGGCTCCAAACGGGAAAAATGGCCTACGACCACGAAACGTAGCCTATGGCCACTGAGAGATGATCTACGAGACCTCTCCCTCTCTTCGGGAAGAGAAAACAGAGAAAACGGAGCCTGGTTCGCAAACCGAGGCAAAGCACAAAAGAGTCCGGAAGTCCGGAGGCAAGGCTCGCAGCTAGGACTCCGCAACCTTAGAACGAGCACAACATGCAACATCACCAAGCGCTCAATCGGTGACGTCTGAGTCTTAAGGTCGGTCAAAAATGGGGTGTCTACAGTGGCTTTGGCAAAAGTTAGAGCGTAAAAGGATAGAGTTAATACTCGAGTGAACCTAAACCGAACTACAAAAGGCCTAATTTTCATTTTTGGGATACGTAGGCAACTTCATCCTGAAGTTCGGCCGTAACTATCTCCAATTCAATTGTCCTATCCGTTCTCAAGTCATCATTGTTCGTCATCTATTTGTTCGTTGTGCTCCATATTTCGGGCAGAAAAGCTGAGTACAGAAGAACAATAATAATATGTAGCCAGGGGTAGTTATGATTTCTTTTGACTCGGGATTGTACATCTTGAGGATCAATTCTATGCGTGTCAGGTGGTGATCGCTTCCGAAAACTGTTTTGGAAAGTTTTAATAAAAGTTGATTTTGTTCAAAATTTTACGCTTTTACAACTTGGACCATTTTTTGGGACCGAAAGGAAAATTTTCAGTACTCGCAACTTTAATTTTATTGATTTCAATAAAAGTACATTCTCCAAACTCTTTGATTTAGATCAAAGCTGCTTTTTACATCTTAAACTTGAAAAGAAAATATCAAAACAGTAAAACTAGGGGCACAGTTGAGTCAGATGGCTCTATGCCAAAGATGGTCCAACTTTTGCCTCCTCTTCAAGCCAAACGAAACACTCCTCAGATAAGGTGTAACTGAAACTAATGGCAGGGGCCAGAATCTCTCTCGTCCTCCAGGCTGCGAGATACCGAGGCAGATGTGAGGCGCAAACTGGAAATGAAGTTGTGTATTCCACTCCCTCATCTGGACGTATTTGATCATGCCCGAACTGGCGTCAGAACTGGAGAGGAAAATAGAACACGTAATGTGTAAGGCCAATTAACTCTACACCCGACTGTCGGGACATGATGTAGCTCATCTCGGCTAAATTAAACCAGGGGCAAGGCCAAGATATATCAGCTGCAGACCGGTTGCACATCCAATCACACCATAAACCTTCTGAAGGGAAATCTATTAGCCGTTGGCGAAAGAAATAAGCCTTGGCCGAGTATTCGGGGCAAGGGTCCACTACTTGCAGTTTATCCATTAACCATACCTGGGGAGGGATGAAAAATAAGAGAGACTAAAGAATAAAGAGGTATGCGTTGAGGGAAAAGTAAGGAAAGGGTTTTGAGAGAGAAAAACAGAGAATGAGTGATGAGTGATGTAAGAATTATAAATTAGAAGGGTGGAAAATAATACTTGGAGAAGTAGTGGGCTCCTTGCAAAGCAGGTAGTCTCTCCTCGACGGAAAGCATCCAAACCCATCAAAGTTTCAGCCAGTGCTAAACCTATGTAGCTTTTGCCCTCTTTCGAGCCTTGGGTCACTTTGATCAACCAGATACTAGCTCCGCCAAAACTAGGGGCAAGGAGGAATTGTGCAAGTAGGCATAAACAGAGAGCATGTTGTTGGTGGTTGCGCCAAAGAAGGTCACTCCTATCTCCAATAGCGGAAAACCGATGAACTAAATCGGGGATGTCCAGTTCCCCGTCATGAGCCAAAGACCGAGCCTCGTGCAATGATAATCCACACATCTGTCCCAAAGCTTGGGCATGGCCAAAACGAGGTTTCGGTATGATTTCTTCGTCGCCCCGGGACTCCATTAATGGTCGAAATTCTTCGAGTGTTGGACACATTTCTTGAGATCCAAATTGAAATACATGTGTGACCATGTTCCAACATTAAACCGCAACATGGAGGAATGGAAAGCAAAGGGAAGTGCGGCTTACAAGAAAAAGGGCATTTAGGTTGAAACAACAAAAATTCACGTTTTTCGAGCTGTCCCAAGTGGCTATCTAGTCTCGGAGCCTATTGTTGCATAATGCTTCCATCTTAAGAGCAAAATATCAAAGATTTGTTGTTCCACCAAAAGAACAACATGGGAGCACTATTTATAGAGTTTGAGAAGGAGCTGTGTATGACAACTCGACAGCACTGACCCACATCATACTGATGGTCGGCCGTGCATCAGTGATGCTCGGCCGGGTCTTAGTGCTGGTCCAGTTCAGTGCAGTTACAATAAAAGCTGGCCTTTGTTCGGGTGGACCACGACTGTACTTTTGAGTCTTGTTTTGTTTGTACCAGGTGTTATTTAGTATTTTTGAGTTGTTTTCATTTCGTTTTTCTGTTATCGAGTTGTATTTTACATTTTGATCGGTTGTAAGTCATTATTCGGTTCATGAATCAATTCAATGCAAGGGTTATGCCAATTATCACATGCAAATGCCCATTCATCACATTTGTGCAAAGAGATTATTTAACAAAAATTTGTCTTTTATAAACTAGCGGGTCTAGCCCCGATCATTGTTTTACAAAACAAAGAAAAGTCTTCAAAAACAAAAAGGTCTATTTGAAGCTAGTCTTTAACTACAAAGCAAAACGATACAAAACAATAACAAGCAAAAAAATAAACAAACAAAATAGCAAATCATCATCATCATTAGTAGCCATCCTAGCTCTCTTCCTCCTCGGCTGCGGAGGAGATGCGTCACTATCATCGTTGGGGCTACTGGACTGTAAGTCAATCTCCTCTTACTCAACCTCGGGGGTCGTGGATCCGTCAAAAGACTCCTCGAAAGGCAAGCGCTCCTTTGCTCGGCCTCTCCCCCGATTAGCTCTTCTTCGGCCTCTCATTGGGCCTTGTCTCTTTCTCCTCATAGCTGCAAAAAGTCCTGTAGGCATTGCTGGCACCGGCTCAAGCTGAAAAGAGGACAGATATCAGTATAAATTAACAGAGTGTACAGTATAGCAACAATAGTAAACCGCAGATAAAATGTACCTCGATCCCATGGATGACTAAGGTAGTCTGCCTCCTCCGTATCATGAGAAGCAGTCGATCGATCGTACGAAGAAGGTTATCATCGTACGCCTCGAGAGATCTGCAAAATGAACAGAATCTGAGATAGGCAGGCAGAAGTAATAGCAAATAATGAATAGAAATGACAGAAAACAAGCTAAAGTGCAGCATAGACTAGCATAAAGGAATGTTTACCTACTCGACGCCAGGAGAAAACACTAGCTTGCGGTCCCTCTCATCGATGTGCTCAAGTGGGATCTGCTTGATCACTCCATCCGGATGCATGTACACGATCTCAGTAGGGATCACAGGAAATCCAAGAATGGGAGCAACGGCAGGGGCACCTTTAGCAGGCGCATTGCCAGCGGTAGTAGCAGCAACAACCTCCGGCACAACTTAAGCCACCCCTAGGGTAAGAAAAGCCATCACCCGGGTGTGTAAGAAGGTAGTGAAGTCGCCAAGCTCATGATAATGATCGCTATCCTCGCTTATCATCAAGAGGTCGATTTGAGGATCATCTTGCAGATTAACTACTACCCCCATGCTAGGAGGATGAGGAGGAATGTGGAATGTCAGGGGCAGTGACGCCCCGCGTCTGGCAGATGATCCTCTTCCCCAGGTAGTACGCCCGGCCAAAGGGGCCCTCGAACAGAATCCTCATCGTAGAGGCATGCCATGCAACGACGTAGGGACTCCTCGATACCTGGGGAATGCCCGCCCAAGGGTGCTAGTCAACCTGAGGAAATCAGTGCAGTGTCTAATATCAGTGCAGTGTCAGATATCAGTGCAGTATGAGGAAATCAGTGCTATGTTAGAAATCAGTGCAGTGTTAGATTAGTGCAATATGAGAATGGCAGTGCGGTGTCAGAAATCAGTGCAATGTCAAAAGTCAGTACAGTATGAGAATGGCAATATGGTACAAATGTAACAGCATGAGAGTGACCGTGTAGTGTGGGAAATAGTGTAATATGCTTATAGTAGGTAACAGCTAAAGGCTGATATTTTGCTACCTGGTCTGCCGTGATCGTGTCAAAGAAGAGACGAAAGTACGGGAATGTTCGGTCTATAAGGCGGCGTCGCTCGAACCGCGAGTTGTAGTACCGAGAGCGGGGTACTGATAACTCAATCAGCCTCACTGGAACTGGAGCCAGGGAAGTGAAATATGTGTAGACCTAAAGCTGCAAGCAGAAGACATAGAAAAATAGATCAGATGAACAAGAAATGCAACAGTGAAGAGAATGTAAAGTATGTCAGAAAAATGAGTGTAGGGTATACCTCCCAAACCCTTCAGTAGCCACCGAGTGAATCCAGCTTGCGACGGGAGACGGAGCTCATGTAGTAGTATAAGATGGCTAGGCTGGCACCACCTTAGTCGTACTCCACACCCGAGGAAGGTCCACCAGTTCCTCTAAAAGGTATAACCCCACGGTATTTTTCCTGTTTGTGAGTACCGAGAAGATATATGAGGAAGCCACGAGTGTACTGGGCAACCTTATCTGCAGTAGCTGCCTGAGTGCCAAAAAAGTGCTCCAATAACCAGCTGTAGCACACCATGCCATGGCTGGTGGTGTTTGAGATCTCCTTGAGGAGCTGTAGCTGTGCAGCCCTCCACTAGGTCATATCCGGATCGAAGGGGACCAGGCCGCTAACCCCAATCCACAAACTAGTCAGCATCGAGAAGTCGTATAGGGTCAGCGTTATCTTCCTAGTCGAGGAGAAGTAGAATGAGTCAGTGGTATCCCACCATCTCTCTACCAAGGCGCCATAGAGCCATGACTCGACCCTCATCTGTATAAGCCTGGAGCAGAAAGGCCCAAAGCCAGCAGCATCAACTAAAGTACGAACCTCTAACGGAAGCTACTCGTACCAACGCTGGGGGCCAGATATGGAACTATAGCCACCTATCCTCCTGGCTATCACCTATCAATTGGGAGTTTTATCAATATATATACAGCAGAGACGAGTGGTTTGCTCATTATATGTGCAAAGTAAAATAAGAAAAAAAGTTGCGTACCGTGAGGCGTCGGCAGATACGTGCTCCGTGGGCTCTCGCAGTAGGGTGTCCTCATCTAACCTTGGGATGAAGCCTTCAAACCTCAAAATACCGCTTAGGAGTGGCACGTGTGTACGTGGCTGGTAAGTAGCTGCATCAAAGGGCCTCTCGGCAAGGGGAAGCAATGTAGCAGCCTCTTCCGCCTCCATATCCGCACCAAGGGCAACACCAATACCTACGGTGGGGTCTGAAATGGGTACTTCATCACTAGCCATAGAGAGGAGATGGAAAACTGAAAAAAAAAAAAAAAGAAAAGTGAGTGGATAAGTGATTTTGGAGTGAAAACCTCAAAATCTCAAACCCTATGAGAGAGAAAACCAAGAGAGAGGAGAGAGCTCAAAGAGGGAAAGGGAAAATGTGTGAGAATCTAAGAAAAACATAGAGAAAACTCAAGGCTTCACCAAATCAAGTTTCAATCGTTTCAAAATGTAGAGGAGAACAAGTCTTTTTAGGAAAATTTTGTGAGGTTTGTTGGGTTTTTGTGAGGAGAAGGGAAAACTAGAGAGAGAGGAGTCCTAGAGAGAGAGTGTGTGATTTTCGGGTTTGGGTGTGTGCAAAATAGGGATGAGTTTGTATAATATAAAGCCGTGGTGTGTGTTTTTTCCGGATCTACTCTTGCCCCGCTGTCGAAGCCCGACCGGCTGTGTTGATGCCCAGCCGTGCTTCACCGAGGCCCGACCGGCACTCGATGTAACCCAATTTTTTTATTTTTTTATTTATTTTTACTCTGTTTTCTATTTGGTATTCTGGGTCCTTGATCCAAAAAAAAAAAAAAAGAGTTGAAGGAAGAAAAAGAAAAAAAAAAAAAGGTTTGTTTTGTTTGTTTTGTTAATTAATGTGTTTTGTTTGGATCGTTTTGGTTAAATTCATAACTCGTCTGTTTCGGTTAAACTCACAACTTGTGTTGTGTGAATGATTTCGTTAGTTTATATATATTTCATTAGTTGTTTCGGTAAATTGTAATTTGTTCTATAAATGCGGCATGTTGCTTTTTGGATAAAATCAATTTTCAAAACCAAAAACAAAAACAAAAACAAAAACAAAACAAAAAAATCAAATAAAACAACTTGATTTTCAAAATTACTATTTGGATATCACTTTTTGTGCATCATTTTGATATACGTTAACTTGTGTGTGCACTTTGTAATTGGATTTCTCTTTGTATTGAGTTCTAAGTCTTGCTTGCTCTTTTGTCATATTTTCTCCTCTCGTGTGTGACACGTTAGGATTGCAAATCGGCTAAAAACATCGAGTGCGCCCGATGTTCACACCACTTTTCCTCCTCTTGCGTGTGACGCGTTAGGATTGCAAATCGATTAAAAACATTTGGGTGCGCCCGATGTTCACACCACCTTTCCTTCTCTTGCGTGTGACGCGTTAGGATTGCAAATTGGTTAAAAACATTCAGGTGCACCCGATGTTCACACCATCTTTCCTCCTCTCGCGTGTGACGCGTTAGGATTGCAAATTGGTTAAAAACATTCAGGTGTGCCCGATATTCACACCACATTTCCTCCTCTCGCGTGTGACGCGTTAGGATTGTAAATTGGTTAAAAACATCGGGTGCGCCCGATGTTCACACCACCTTTCATCCTCTCACATGTGACGCGTTAGGATTGCAAATCGGTTAAAAACATCGGGTGCGTTCTATGTTCACACCACCCTTCCTCCTCTCGCGTGTGACGCGTTAGGATTGCAAATCAGTTAAAAACACTCGGGTTCGCCGATATTCACACCCCCTTTCCTCCTTTCGCGTATGACATGTTAGAATAGCAAATCGGTTAAAAACATCGGGTGCGCTCGATGTTCACACCATCTTTCCTCCTCTCGCGTGTGACGCGTTAGGATTGCAAATCAATTAAAAACATCGGGTTCAACTAATGTTCACACCATCTTTTCTCCTCTCGCGTATGATGCATTAGGATTGCAAATCGGTTAAAAACATCGGGTGCACCTGATGTTCACACCATATTCCCTCCTCTCGTGTGTGACGCGTTAGGATTGCAAATCGGTTAAAAACATTCGGGTGCGTCCGATGTTCACACCATTTATCCTCCTCTGGCGTGTGATGCGTTAGGATTGCAAATCGGTAAAAAACATCGGGTGCGCCCGATGTTCACACCATCTTTCTTCCTCTCGCGTGTGATGCGTTAGGATTGCAAATCGGTTAAAAACATCGGGTGCGCCCGATGTTCACACCATCTTTCCTCCTCTCGCGTGTGATGCGTTAGGATTGCAAATTGGTTAAAAACATTCGGGTGCGCCCGATGTTCACACCACCTTTCCTCTTTTCACGTGTGATGCGTTAGGATTGTACCTTCGGTTAAAAACATTAGGGTGTGCCCGATATTCACACTACATTTCCTCCTCTCACGTGTGATGCGTTAGGATTGCAAATCGGTTAAAAACATTCGGGTGCGCCCAATGTTCACACCATCTTTCCTCCTCTCGCATGTGATGCGTTAGGATTGTACCTTCGGTTAAAAACATCGAGTGTGCCCGATGTTCACACCATCTTTCCTCCTCTTATGTGTGACGCGTTAGGATTATACCTTCGGTTAAAAACATTAAGTGCACCCGATGTTCACACCACCTTTCCTCCTCTCGCGTGCAACGCGTTAGGATCTCGGGTGTGCTCGATGGTTACATCGCCATTCGCCTTTCTTGCACAACGCGTAGTTAGGCTTGCATAATTTTCTTGCATCCTTTCTACATGAAATGTAGTCTGGCTCGTGTTTCCCACGCGAGGCGTGTTTATTTACCTACTTCTTTTCATGGTTGGAATTGCTGTACCTTGTCTCGGTTTGTTTAAATGTGGCATTTTCTTTGCATTGCATTTGCATTCAAGTGTTTCATTACATGGCCTCATTGCATAATCATAAGCTATGTTCTTGCATCTTAGGTTTGCATTTTTCCCTTGAACTTTGCTGGTTTGATTCCTTGAAAATGGATACGTAGGTAGCTTGCGAGCTTAACCAATCTAATTTATGTCTTGCTTTGTTGCCCTAGTCTTGCAGCCTCGTCAAATGGGACGTTTCTGGGCTTTGACATTCACTCACGTCATTTCATGACTGCTCAAGCTCTGTCAAAGAGGGGCGACTGTAGACCACCTCATTTTGACCGCCCGCAAGACTTAGGTGCTTGGTTCGATACACTCGATAATGGAAGTTGAATTGTGTGCTTTGAATTCATAGTAATTTGGATTACGTCAGGCTCTCGAAATAACCCCAAATCGTCAACATTTACCTTTTTTGAATCTTTGAGTCTTATTTTTGGAGCTTTTTCCACCCTGAGCCAAGGTTGAACAAACAAAAAAAAGGGGAGGGCATGAATGCCCGGTCGGGGCTCAGTGAAGGCCGGCCGTGGCTATGAATGGCCGGCCAGGCCTTGGTGGTGAGAAACACTGTTTTGGGCAGGAGCCCACCAGCTGTCCATTTTTGAAGATATTTATCACCTTTTGAGCTCAAATTTTATAAAAAACGAGGTCCAGCTTCTGCTTTGGAGGTTGACAAAAATTTTAGAAAGCTTATACACCTTGAGAGCTCTTCTTTCCTTCTTCCATGGCAAGCAACCTTTAAGTTAACCTACCTCCCTTGTGTCATCTCTATGCACCATACACAACCTTGTCTCACCATCTTAGAGCCATAGTTGATCTTTGAGAAGCATAATTCAAGCTTGAAAGTGTGTTGGAGCTTAGTTTGATCACAAACAAAGAGCTTACTCCCTTGAGAGGTATAAGCTTGCTATCTTCTCTATTGCTTTCATAGCTTTCATTTGCTACATAGTTCTTATTTTTTCTGTTGTTTTGATCCTATTTCAAGTGTTTAAGTTTGGGTTTGAAGAGCTACCAAAAGGGTAGAGAGAGTTTGCTCTTTCTACACCCTTACCTATAGCTCAAACCTTAACTCTTACACTCTTTTTCTTTGATATCTACACTGATTTTCAGAGTTTAAAAAAATGCTAAAAACCATGCTTTGAGGTTTCAATAGTGGAGGGGTTAGCCACCTCTCCTTGTTCTTGTTTACTAGCCTTGTTTCATCTTTTTGTTGTTTAGTTTTTTTAGGCTCTTTTCATGCATTTTTAGCCACTATTTTTCATTTGTTTATGACTATTTTAGGGCTATCCTAGCCTTTTAAATTGGTTCAAGCTTTGGTTAGTTCCTTTGTTGTCTCATGAATTGGCATACATGAATTGGCATACATAACTTGTTGTATGTTGTTCCAAGCTTTCCTTTACTTACTTTTCATGTTAAGAGTCTCACTCTAACAAATCATCTAATCATCTATCTCTTTCATCCTTGAGAATGATTTCAACCGATTGAGGTTGCTCAAAACATATAAGAGAGACTCCTACTTAATGGTTTAATCTTTTCGGAGATTCATTGTCAATGGTATAGTCTCTCTCTCATGTTTTAGAAGAACCTCTCGTTTGATGTTATTTCTTGTTTAGTGGACTTTAACATCACCATAGACAAATGGACTAATGAATGGCAATGACTAAACAAATTGGTTTAAAATCGGATCAATGCACATAAAAAAATGGTTTAAATTGCTTAGACTTGGCTGGACGTTATGCCAAGTTTATCGAGTCAAGAGTGATTATGTGCTAATTCATGGCATTTTGATCATTTTTGAAGTGTCCCTACCACCCTTTTTGAGTTTATTCCATGATAAGAGGGAGGGGTGGTCATATTCATTACATTTCATTGATTTTTGTCCAAAATTGTATCCGAGATCATCAAGCAATCAATTAGCTCATTGATGGCTTTGGAATCAATTTCAACCTTCTCTCGAGGCTTTCCCATGATAGAAAAGGAAGAAAGAGACAAACAGAGCTTGAACAACTCTGTTTACCCTATTTTCACTTCAAAACACAGAACAGAGTTTTGCACAAAACTGAGGCATGGCTGGCCGTCTCTATGCCTAGCCGGGCTTCATTGAGGGCCGGCTTGCCCTCAAAGTTTGGTTAGCAGTGTTTTTTTTGCAGAAAACAGAAGGAAGTGGCTGAGTTGAAATAGGGCAAGCTTGAGGTAGACAGAGCTATTCTCGAGCACCGTATATGTGCATGCATGCAATTCTTGCGCATCCTCGCTTATATTTTGATTATTGTAATTAATTATTTTAATATTGTTTATTGTAATTAATCTAATCATTAACGTGTTGTAATTATTATTGTCCCTCTATAATTGTCGTAGTTACTTAGCTTAGGGAGTTAGTTTATTTATCTTGGGTAATAATCTTGGTTATTCATTGTAATAGCATAGATAACATAATTAGCTAGTTAATTAGCTTAGCCTACTTTATTTATTCATTCGGCTTTGTAATAATTAGTCTAATTCAGATTTTCAGACATTGATTCGTACCCTTATACGTGAGGGATTAAATGTTGTAATAATGTGTATGTCTTCCAATCCTATGTCTTTCTTCCTTTTATTTATTTGCTTATGATGGTTAGTATAAGGCATCACGTTTCATTAGCATTCTCATGTTTTGCATCCATTTGTCCTGCATGCATATAAGGTTCGGCTCATCATGCTAACCCGATATTAATGTCCAAATTCATTTCTTGAATACGTGCTCTCTCGCATGTATTGAATGAAATCATATGCCATGCTCATAGTCGACCCTATAAAATACATAATGTGTAAGTTGCATTGGTCATATTACATTAATTAGGAACATGCATATTTTTCTAATTATTTTGTTTTATTTTGGCTCGGAGTACTAGGTGACTAATTTTACGTTTTAGCATCTTGCATCAAGTGTTTGTGTTGCCATGTCCAAAGCATGAATTCCATGAGGCTAATTGCTTAAATGATATATAAACTGTTTGAATGCCTGTGAATGAAGGCTAGGAGCCTGAACTGGGATGGTTTGATTAAATGTCCATTTTAAGCCCATTTTTTCAAGTGGCAAATTCACAAAATGATTTCAAACAAACATGAAATGAAATGTTCCAATTATTGCAAATTAGTCTATACTTATGTGCGACACATAGTAATATTAGTCTAATAACTGGAACAAGAGTATATGATGTGGATAAAAATCACATCATGGTTAGTAAAGGCTGATCTTTGATCGGGTGAGTGGGGTGCTCAATTCATGACCTTCCCCTCTTATATCTAAGTTCCTGAGCTGAGACTTTGGTGATGATGGACTAATGGCCTTTGGCACGAGTCTCGGGTTTCCTAAATTTTCCAAAAATATTTAGGTGGCAATTCTGTATCTGGCAAAGCAGTCTATTTTTGGTATTCAATTCAAACATTGATTTTTCAAAAAGAATTGCCAGATTTGGACTCTTTTTGTGTTTTCGCTGTTTTACATTGCACTTGTGGAATCAGATTCAGAATCACAAGCGGAGTTCGAACTGTAGGGCTATTCGCCTTCCAAAAGGAGCGCGAAAAGTCGAGCTACAGTGAGTGTGTCTCTTAGCTAGAATATTCTTGGGTCATTAGAAGTTTGATGTATCTGATGAGTTGTACAAGGCCGGATATAGCCTACTCTGTTAGCAGGCTTAGTAAATACATGAGTAATTCGAATGCCACTCATTGGAGCGGCATTACGTGGGTGTTAGGTTATTTGCGCTACACTCAAGATTATGGGCTGCATTATACTAGATACCCAGCAGTACTAAAAGGATATAGTGACGCTAATTGGATATCTGATATAAAGGACTCCAAATCCACTAGCGGTTATGTGTGTACCCTCGGAGGGGCAGCCGTGTCTTGGAAGTCTTCCAAACAAACTTGTATATCGGATCAACGATGGAATCTAAGTTCATTGCTTTGGATAAAGCAATTGAAGAAGCTGAATGGCTTAGCCAGTTTGTTGAGGATATTCCATGTTGGCCGAAACCTATGCCTGCCATCTGTATTCATTGTGAAAGCCAATCGGCGATTAGACGGGCACAGAATCATATGTATAATGGATAGTCTAGACATATCCGTCGTAGACATAATTCCATACGACAACTACTCTCTAATGGAGTTGTCTCTCTAGACTATGTAAAGTCTAAGGACAACATTGCGGATCCGCTAACCAAAGGATTAACTCGAGAGTTAGTAGAAATGTTGTTAAGAGGAATGGGGTTAAGGCCTTTAGTAATGTTATTGGAACGAAAAACCCAACCTAGTTGACTGGAGATCCCAAGATCTAGGTTCAAAGGGACAACCTAATTTCGTGTAACGGGTCAGTCACTAAAGAGGTAAATCCTCTTACCCATTCCTTTGTACAGTGATACCCGGTAGGGGTAGAAGGTTAAACTAATGCTTTTAATGGTCTAAGTGATATGAATAGTCAACCGTGGTATAATGAGATACCTTATATAGGTCACCGATGTGAGTGCGAAGTGAGGCCACTTCTTTAAGAATTGGCAAGGTGTAACATGCCCGCGAGGGACCTCAACGGGTTACAGTTCGGACTCAATTTGTCACGGTTCTTAATCTTGAACCAAAGAGTCCAAATCTGGCAAATCGTTTTGAGAAAACAGATTTTTGAAAAGAAGTGCCAAACATGGACTGCTTTGCCAGATACAGAGTCGCCACCTAAATATTTTTTATGGGGGAATTTAGGAAACCCTGACTCGGTGCCAAAGGCCACGTGTCCGTCATCACCAAAGTTGTCTTGGCTCGGGAGCTTGGGTACGATCGGGGAAGGTCAGCTTTGAGCACCCCCTTTCGCCCGGTCCGAAGACCGGCCTCTATTAACCGTGATATCCGATTTTGAAAACCTTATGTGCTCTTATTCCGATTATTAGCCTAGAATTACTATGTTATGCGCACAGCAAACAAGTATAGACTAGATTGCCTAATTTGGAAACAAGCATTGCATATCCGTTTGTTTTGAAAAGCGCTTTGGAATTTGCTACTCGCAAGTAGGCTAAAACGCGGATTTCAACGAGTTTTTCCAACTCAAACAATCCAACCTTCACCCACAGGCATTCAGGCAGTTTATCTCATATAAGCATTTAGCCACATGGTAATCATGCTGTCATGTTAACATTCACACGCATGCGAGATGCTAAAGCATAAATACTTACATTGCACTCCATGCCAAGACAATAAACTAGTTAGCAAACATGCGTGTCCTAGTTCATGTTAAGTGGCTAATGCAACACATGCAAGGATGCAGTTAGAGTAGGCTCAGCTAACCCTAAAATGGCATGTGAAATGCTACAATTATCACGTATTCAATTTGGAATTGAAAATACAATGCAGTTTGTATGATGTACCGAGCCCGGTGCATGCGAGACAAATGCATGGATGCACGCATGCATAGCATAAGGTATGCTAATGTAAATATGCCCTAATCTACCATCGTAAGCAGGTAAATAAAATGGAAGAAAGAAGTGGAGGTTGGAAGACATGCACACACACGCACCCACACTTATTACAGATTCGCCCTCGCTCGGAGAGACCAAAAGAATAATACAAATTAATTAACTACGCAAGCTAATTGAATATTACAAATTGCCTAATTAGTTAACAACTAACTAAACTAGGAAAAATAGTAAACCGCCTCGGGAGGAGAGCCTGACGCAACGCATGCTCGGGTCCTGCTCGGAATTGCACTGCCATGCATGGTCTGCCTCTGTTTTCCCTGCTCTGCCCTCCAAAGACTGCCAAAGCCTCAGGGATGCCTCTCTGGACATTGGGGAACACTACCGGCTGAGTAGAATAGCCACCGGCTGCAGCATGTGATCATCGGCTGGAGATGAGGCTATCGGCCACCAATACATTGCCGGTCGACACTAAATATTGCCGGTCGGCCAAGAATGCCTGCAGAACCTGCAATTGACAGTAGCAGAGGACAAGGCATAGCATGGCGATACAATTCAAGCAATGTATGCACCAATCATGCCCCTTATCATGTTTGTGACTCAAAGGGGCATGTGCCTCGATTCTCGGACCACCAATCATGCATTTCCATGCACGATGGCCCAAAGAACCAAGTTGTGCACATTGATTTCAAATGCAATGCAAACAACCAAACCAAGGCCCAATCCCTATCACTAATCAAGGGACAAAGCATGCATGCAAGATGCAATGCAACCTAGGCATGCAACCTAAGCAAACAAACACGTGAGACATGCAAACTAACCAAGCATGCAAGGCTTGCAACATGTAAGCAACTTGACCAAAGAAGAATGCATGCCAAATACGAAGGGTTCCGAGCATGCAACAACATGAGATAGGCCAAGTATGTGACAACACACGAGGTAAGCATGCAAACAAGCAAATGTTGGACATAAACATGACTTGGGCAGCCCTAACTAGGCCAAAAATCAGTGGCCAAAGTGCTCAAATATGAGGGCTAAACACACATACACACATGCACATGTTATGGTCCAACGCTTAAGCATATAAAGGCAACTTTTAAACACATTCAAAAGAGGCTAAACAATAGACAATTAGCATGCAATGAAAAGCTTTAAAATCATGTTATAAGAGGTGCCAAACCAACTTAAACAAGGCAAACATTAGCATGCAAATGGTCCGAGTACTAAGGCTCACCAAAGAGGCAATGGACTACACTTAGTATAACCACACATGGCAAGACTTAAGCGACCATAAACAGAGTTTTAGCACACAAAACAAAGCCCAAAAGGCCACCTAGATGGCATCTAAATGGTTCCAATTCAAAGGCATGCTCAAATGCTAAAACATGGAGCATACAACACAAGCTTTTGAAGCATCAAAGAGGTGTCCAAGGTAAGCATACAAGCACACCAAAGGGACTGAAATGACATGTAGGATGGTCCTAAACCACTAAATTAATGCAAGCAATGCATGCTATACATTCACCTACTTGAAGCATACAAGCCATAATACAAAGGAGCTATATAATGCATGCCAAGATCGACTCAAACAAACATGGACAGACCTAAAACATGGCAAAATAAGCACAAAACCTTCACAAGGCTAAACCTAAAATATGCTAGAACAAAGGCTAACAACCTAAGGCATATTAAGGCAATAACAAGGCATTACATGGTAGGTATGCTAAGCATGCATGGTGTACCAAAACCAACTTAATACAAAGTTAAATCATGACAATATAAGCGTAAAATACAGCCATGGCATGATCAACAAAAGCCTAAGCTAAATGCTCCCTTAAGAGGCCAAAAAGGGTCCCTTTCAAGGACAACAAGGAGAGGGGGTGGTCCTCCCTTTTGGAGACTTCAAGGCACCATCTCCACCACTGAAATCCCTCAAGATTTCAGTGGTGAAGAGGCCCAAACACCAAAGTCTCGAAACTTGCACAAAAATAGCACAAAAAGGAGCCTTACAAGGCTTAGGAGGGGTCAAACAAACCCAAACCACAAAACACTCTTAATAAACAATCAAGAGGGCTAAAAAACAGAACTTTTTGTATTATACACTAAGCACGAAAACAGCTCTAAGATGGGTAGAAAAGCAATGCAAAAATGGGGAATAAAAGGGAAGTTTCTCACCCTTGTAGATCACCTTCACAAATGATGCTCCAACAGCCCTCTTTGGCTTGAATCCAGCTCCAAAACACCAAAACCAGCCCCTTAGAACCTCAGTAGCCAAAGGAAGGTGAAGCACTAGGTGTTTGTGTGCAATAGTATGGACTAAAACACCTAGAACACAAAGAGAGAAAAAAGAGAGATAGGAGATATGTATGAACCCTAACCCTAAAACCAGAGCTTCTCTCTGTGTTTTTCTCTCCAAAATTCTCTAAACCCCTATGCCAAGAGAAGAGACCCTTCTCTTATAGGCAACCAACTTGTAAAGCTTATACAACAAGCTTACAAGGAGGGCATCCCTCCATACACGTGTATGGAGGGGAACCAAATGCCACACAGCTGTCCTAAAATATCTGCAAAAGCAGATGAACAGTAGTCGGCTGGCGAAAAATGTCATTTTGACAAAAATGACTGCCGACCGGCAACAAAGAGTGCCGACCGGCCCATACATTGCCGGTGGCAACAAAAACCAGCCGGTGGCCTCTAGCCACTGCCGGTGGTGTGTGGGGATGCCTCACAAGGCATTCCCTGCCCCTCCAAGGCAAAACACAAGTGTTTGGTGCAAAACCAGACACAAAACGGTCGAGTTCGGAGATCCTGAGGCAAGGCGCGTAGCCGAGACCTCCGGGAACTCCAAACGAACACAAACATGGATGATCACCGGGTGCTCAAACGGTGACATCCAAGTCTTGAGGACGGTCAAAAATGGGGTGTCTACACAAGGTCGAATTCTTTCAAGCCACTCATCGAACCAGGCTAGTGTTCCAAGGCTATACCGGACACACTAGTGAGAACAAGAACAATGGTTGGACTAACTCCTGTATGAGGTCAATTGTCTCGGTTTACACAAAAGGTAGAACAGTTCAAGACATCATGTTCACTAGTCAACCAGTAAATTCGATAAGCTTTCATTACAAAAGGTTCAAGGCCAACAGCTACCTTTTCTGATGCAGGGTTAGTCTGTGTGCTCTCTCTCCGAGTCTTTGTTGTAAACGTTGTCTATTTTCTTTATTCGGTCAATTTTTATTCATGTGGGAGATTGTTGGAAAAAAATGATTTTTTGGTGACTTTAATGCGAAATTAAAGTAGGTCTCAACCATTGGTTGAGGTGGGATTAAATAGGTTTAGATTCTTTGTAACAAGGTCTTTACACTATAAAAAGAACGACCAAAAACCATTAAGAATTGAATGAGAAATTGTCTCATAAAGTTGGCCCCATAAATGAGGTATTGGGAATTGTGTATAGTTACCAATTCTACATTGATTGTAGAGGAAAATTTTGATAGGTATTTAAATCTTAAGATTATGAGAAGGGCATGAGCCTTTTGGGGCATCCAAATTTTCCGAAGGAAATGAGGTATGGATGCTTCAAGGATGGACTTGGGCTAAGACTATAGTCCAAGTTGGTTATGGCAAAATCGCTACAAACGCGCGCGTGCGTAGCCCACCTGCCCGGACCGAATCGGGTCCGGGTCTGTGATCCATGGATCTTGGGACTTGGGCTTGGGCTTGGGCTTGCTGGAGTGGGTTAGGTTTGGACTGGGTCGGATTGGTGGTCTACCAATCTAAACTTTTTAGGCTAAGTTTACTGCAGATATACACACTTGCGTATATAGAAAATATATTGCAGATATTTTTTCTTATCAGTTTTGGACCATTACTCCAGCAGTTTTGCAGGAATAATGGCCATTAGTTGCTAGCCTTCATGGCTGGAGGCTTCTCATCTCTCTCCCATGCTGTATAAGAGGAGGCCCATCTTCCTTGGTTGGTTACAGATTTTTGCCTTCTAGAATTATACAGTCAGCCTGCTTGTATCTATAATTTTCTTCCTATGTGAGAAAGTGCTGCCATTGTCGGTTCGCTAAAACTAACAGAAAGTGCTTCTGTGTTAGCTGGTCTAGATCATCTTATCTTGGGAGACAGAAGTCGATGTTCCTTTAGCACCCACTGTGAGGCGGCTAATCTGTTTTAAGGACACTGTGGTATCACACAAAATTTGGTTTGATTTCTTATTTTCATATTTCAATTAAATATGTATTTCTATTAATCTTGTTTCGTGTTTCGTGTTTCATGTTTCATGCTCTAGAATGTAATTTATCGAGTATGGTTTTATTTGATGCTTTATTATTTAATTTAATAAATCATGGATCTATTTGTTTTGTTTAATCACACAATTTGAACAATAGAAAAATGTTAGTAGAGGGTAAAATAGTAATTTCAAAAATATACATGAGGGTAATATGAAAATTTTAGGATAAATTACAAATACACCCCCTGAGGTTTGATTAAAATACGAATTGCCCCCTTTGGTTTTGAAAATTACATTTCACCCCATGAGGTTTCTAATTTCATAACAAATCGCCATTTTATTAATAAATTATCAAGTCAATTAATAGTTTTTAATGATGTTAAAAATATGTTTCAATTAATAATTTAGGTAATTTTATTATTGTATAGGAGATAAATTATGAATTTCATCTTTTTAGTTAATTCTGTTAAATAAAGAATTCCAATAAGGGGATATTTGTAATTTTTCAAACCACAGGGGGCAATCTATATTTTAAGCAAACATTAGGGGTTATTTGTAATTTACCCAAAATTGTATAATTTTTACAAATGATGTGACACTATATTATAATATTTTCTAAAAAAGCAAGAAAATTACTTATTTAGCACTTTCCAAATGCATTTGTGAAAAAGTAAAAAGATACAAAATAAGCGCGCCCAAACAAAATAAAATAAAATAAAATTTCTTGTTTCTACTTTTTCAAACAACACTGCTGTAGACCCCCAGTTGCGGGTGACCCCACCACCTCAGATACACGTGGGGGTCAAAGTGAAGAGGAAAAAAAAAAAAAAAATTTGGATCAATCAGCACCCATTAAGGGTGCTGGGGTCTCCCCCATTTTCCTTTTTCAAAACACTCCAATATATGTGGATGTTACTCTTGCCAAGAAAAAATCTACTTTATTAAAATGATTTGTACAAACCATTTTTACTTATAATTTCGATACATATAATTTGATCAAAGAAAATTCTGTTTGAAATTTAAAAACCCATCTCTCCTCTCTACTAATTGAACCATTACCCATCACCTTAAACCACCGCTACCTTCTTTCATAGTTCAATCCACCACATAAAACCATCAACTCTTAGTCCAATCAATGACTTTGAGTAGCTAGTTTATCCACCCAACAACTTGCACCACCATCTCAAACTACTGCCTCTCTCTACACAGCAATCGCCCTACCATTTGCGAGAACCACCCCCACAACATACCATGACCACTTTTTCTTTACTACAACCCACTTACTATATCACCGCTTCCTTCACTCACAATTCCATCCACCACATAATTTAATTTACCCTAATTGAAAATAGTGTGTGGTAGTTTTTGTATTTGTGTATTGAAAATTTTAAATATACATAATTGTATTAAAAGAGAATCATATAGAATGATGTGATAATAATAAATAAAGATTAACTTCAAATGAAAGTCAAAAGGTATTAAAATCTACAAAAAGTATAAAAAAAAAAAGACAAAATGAGATTTTTTTATAAAAATTAAATGCTTTCGTCCATCAATCTCAATGACCGAAATTTGACAAAGGAAAAATCTAAAATCAATAACCAAAGCATATAAAAGTGGGTGTTATTTTAAAAATCTCATAGGAGATTCTCGTAATTTCATTAAATTTCAGGTATAATTTATTATGTTACTTTCTTTTATAATAAAGAAAAAAATTACAAGACTATAGTAAGAAAATTATTTAGAAAAGATATAATGCAAATTTTGCTATAATTTCTTTACATAGAAAAAAGTACCCCTCTATATATTTATAATTCTTTTTAACCTTATAACCAAGTCCCCATCTCCTCGACAGCTGGTAATATTGTCTTTGACCAACTAATAAAAAATTAAAAGACAATAAACAAATAAATAAAATTGCCTTTGACTTGGAGTGGTGTGCTATACATTGGCAAATGAACGTGTTACGGTATTATTAGAGTTCATAATAATAATAACATAATATTGTTTCAATGTAATAATATGAAGTGTTTAGTTAAATTGAGTTGGTCCATATCACGTGAATCTTTTTGAAAGTGACAAAACTTTATTTAGAAATAATAATTAATAAATTATTATATTTGCATTTATAATTTTGAATATGTTCAAATTTACATATGTGAACATTTTCTTATGTACATCTAGATTTTTTCCATTAATTAAAAAAAATTATACATGTGGTAACAAAATTCCTTATTAATTACTAATGTAGTGTATAGTACACAATCTTTAAATGTATACACTATTTTAAAATATTTTTCTTTAGATAAACTTTATTATTGTACATCTAACTTTACATTGTATTTGGATATTAAATTTATAAATAAAATAGAAAGTAGAAAATATGGGAAAGAAAATGAAGTCAAAAGAAATCAAAATGTTCAATCTTTTTTGGTTGGATTAAGAAAATGAAAATGAAAATATATAAATATTTGTATAAAAAAATCATTTTTTGTTTAAGGGAAAAATACAAAAAATAAATAAAATAAAATAAAGTTTGACTTTCATAACAAAATAAATCTTAAATTTTGTCAATTTAAATTGTAATCTTTTAATTTGTTTTCAATCTAAACTATTAGTCTATTTTTATATGTAAAACCGACAGAAAAATAATATTTTTGTTATTAAACTCAATATATGTGTACATAAATTTTCAAAAATATCTTTTTTTTTATTGAGTTTAATTATTAAAATACTATTTTTTTATATCAATTTTACTTAATAAAAAATACATAGATAATTTAAATTGAAAACAAATAAAAATTTAAATTTATCTATTACAATGGTCAAAGCTTATAACTTTTTGTTTATTTATAATTTGTCCTTTATTTGTTATACATATCCATTAAGGTGTATGATGAACTACAATTCTTAGAGGATGTACAATGGTTTGTTATTGGGGTTGTTATTGCCATAATTTGGTTGTTTGAGATGAAAAGTGTACTCTTATGGTTGATTATGGCAACTGTCACATGTGTCAACTTAGGCAAAACCCTCTTCCCTCTCTTCCTCCCTCCCTCCCTCGTAGCAAAACAGATAAATTTTTGTAAAATCATCATTTTGCAAAACCAAACACAGAAACTGGTGTGTTCAGGATGACCGGCTAGTAATCCGAACACACCAATTTTTGTGTTTGATTCTACCAAAATGATATCTGACTATTGGAAAACCATTGCTATAATTCTACCATTTTTTACTATTCATTGCCAAATTACAGCGATGGCAATGCTATTATAACATTTGCCATTGGAGATGCTCCTAGGTAACCATCTTCTATCCAAATAATTGTGTGTTCATTAAAATATTAAAAAAATTCATTAAAAATAAAAATAAAAAATTCAATTTTTAAAAAATTAAATTATGAAAATTGAAACCAAACAAGATGATTATACTTTTAATTTTTGATTTTTTCTTTATTTCGGAGTCTTTTTTAGTTGTTTGTTTTGAGTAATGTTAGGAACCTTAAATATTTTATCAAAATTTTTACCAATAAAACATTGGGGTATTGACTCATAAATCCTAAAATCATAATTTATAGAGCAACTAGTTCCACAATTATTTTAATGAACACACAAGTCTTTATTTATGTAAATTGACACAATTTACCACTATTTTTATGATATGGTCAATTTGAAGATTCTCTCCTTAATTAGAGTAAATTACACTTACCTTCCTTGAGGTTTTTGACAAATATAGGAATCTCCCCTGTTGTTTCAATAATTATAGAAATTCCTCTTACTTTTATTGACAATATCAAGATTCTCCCAACTCGTTAATTTAACACAAATATCGTTACTTTTCTATTCAAAATGACCATATTGCCCCTTTGAACTAACAAGCTATTTAAAAAAAAAAAAAAAAATTCATTCAACTTCCCTGAGGTTAGCATATATATTACTAAAGATCTATATATGTATATATTTTAACTTAACACCCTAATAGTTTAATATAAGACTTTAACAATTAATGCAATACTTATATGACTTATTTTACATTATATAAATAACGAAATATTTATCAATTTTAATTAATGCATTTATTATTTAAATTTCTTTTTTCTTTTCTTTTTTTAAGTTGAAGCGAATGAATTAATTTTTTTTCCCTAGCAATTTGTCCTACTAGTTTATTCATGTCTAAGAAAATTATTTATCCCTAAATTCTTAATATATTAGGGTAATGCACTAATAAATCCCAAATTAGAAACTGTTGAACCATTTAGTTTTGTCTTTTATTTTATGCACTGATAAGTCCCATTTGAGTGATAATGACGTTTTTGTACATGGTGTTAGCGCATGTTATCCCAAATGTTATGGGTAAATTAGGGATTTGACAATGTAGAAATTACGTTTGTACCCAAAAAGAGTAATGTAGTCTTTTTCTGTTTTCCCTCAATCCCGATCAAAATAGAAGAGACGAAGACGGAAACATTGTGGATTCCCGATATTAACGGGTGTAGATTGCTTTGTTTATTGTTTATTTGATTTTGGCAACGTTAAACCCTATCTTTGTGTTACTAATTTTGACGTTTGGTTTCCTCCAAATCCTAGAAATACAAATCTCTAATTTTGTCAATACAACGATTAGGATCGAGAACTACTTCATTTCGTCGTTGGGTTGACGTTACCGAAATGTGTACACTCCTCATTAAGTCGTCGCAGTGATTTTGTTAGTGGGAAATGACGTCAGGTATATGTTTCGATGTTGTTATTTTACTTCTTTGATAAATATTTTGATTATGTTGTCGACATTGTTGTCTATTTTTATATGTAATGTTGGTTAGTAATGTTATAGGTTCGTATCGTATTGTTGTTGTATGTGAATGGTAATGTGGGTTTGAAGTACATTGGAGTTTTGGTAGTGTGGTTATTGTTCTGTTGTGTATTCTGTATATGTAGATGTCATTTGGCAAGTTGGTGTAACTTTATGTTGCTGAACAATGATTGTGTTGTATAACGTTATGGTTTTTGTTGGCCGCATTTTGTCATTGTGATATTTGTATTAACATGTGTTTTGTACATGTGAAATGGCTCTTGTTTTTTGACATTGTTATGGTTATTGGGAATATCGTAATGTTAGTTAGTGGTTTGAGTCATTTGGATATTAACTAATGTCAATATTATAATAGAGACAAACACCACACCAGTAACATCACAAACGAGGTAACATCATTCACCCACAAATCACTCTACTAAATCCCTACAAAAAAACAGAAATGTAAAAACCAATCTTACCCACACAGACTTAACATCAGGAAAAAAAGAAAAAAAAAAAATCTAAACAAAATCACACACAAAGGCAAATAAGTAAACTCCCAAACCCCCAAATCAAGAAAATACAACATACCTAAAATAAAACGGACTAATTGGTTTGAAAGAAAACTTCTACGATTAAATGGATCAACTTTTCTCCAAATGGGATATATGAATAATTTTTCGAAGATATTATTAATAATTTTTATCTTTTTTTTTTTTGAACTCAATAATTTTTATCTTTGAATCAACAAATTTCTAATCAATGCATATTTTAAATTAAAAAAAAAAAAGCCCTAGGTTATTCTTACATGATTAGAAAAATTAAAAAATAAATATAGAAGTAAAAAAATCTAATTGCCTCACAAAAGATTAAAATTAGTTAATACAGAATGAAAGATTAAGAAATTATTTGAAAATAATAAACAATTCAAACAATTTCTCATTTCCTACACCTAATAATCTTTTACTTGAATGGAGAAATTATTTTAGAATAGTAAAAAACTCAATTAATTTGTTGTATGATACTTAAAATATATTTCTCCATATTTATTTTTCTCATTTAAACTATTTTTATTAAATTAAATTTTACAATTAATTTCTCACGTTTATTAATAGTTAAGTTTTTACTTTAATTAATTTCTCACCTTTATTTTGTTCTATTATTATTTATAGCGAAGTGTTATTATTTAAATTATCTAATTTTATTTCTTTCTTATATCTAGTATTCGTAACTCTGCTGGGGTTGTTAACAACTCTGTTGGTACCAAGCCTGGGTGAAGGAGAAGGGTGGTGTGTTAGGTAGCCAATAGCGAACACGTAAAAAAGCTGCTCGGATCCCTTATGACAAGGAATCCTACTTTGAATCAATTAAATGCTAGTTCATTTCCCTCAAGTGACGCATTGCGCGGCCTCTGAGTGTTTCGAAAAGTGAATAAGGAGCGCCACATTGACGCCTGGGTGCGATGAACAATGGGTAAAGGTTCTCACGTTTTTCTGGACGAACACGGGTAAAAAAGCTAATCCAAGACTATAGGTTTAGGGTAGCCACTTGGAATATAGGAACATTAACTAGTAAGACGATGGAATTGGTAGATGTCATGATTAGAAAGAAAGTTAGTATAGCATGCGTTCAAGAAATTAAGTGGATGGGTGAGAAAGTTAGGGAAATTGAGTATATCGGTTTTAAACTGTATTATAGTGGTAAGGATAGATGCAGGAATGGGGTAGGAATAATAGTTGCCAAGGGTCTTGTGAAAAATGTAGTGGCAGTCATTAGGAAATGGGATAGGATTATGTTAGTTAAACTAGTTATTGGAGGGAATATAGTGAACGTTATTAGTCCATACGCCTCTCAAGTAAGATTAGATGATCAGACTAAGAGGGATTTTTGGGAGCGAATGAATGAGAACTTACAGGAGATACTCATAGGAGAGAATCTAGTTATAGGTGAAGATTTCAATGGCCATATAGGCATAGATAAACTAGGTTTGGTGGATACAGTTTTGGTGATAGAAATGAGGCTGGAGAAAGTATCCTAGATTTTGCATTGGCTTCTGACCTGGTGGTGGCCAATACTATGTATAAGAAGAGGAAGGAACATTTGATGGCCTTTAAAAGTGGGTCAGTTAAGAGCCAAATAGATTACTTTTTAGTGAGAAAAGTGGATCGCCTAAAATGCAGTGATTGTAAGGTGATTCCTGAAGAGAGCCTAGCTTTTTAACATAGGATTTTGGTACTAGATTTATGTTTTAAAGGGCAATACCAAGCTAGGAAGGATGGTGGGCATCGTAGGACAAGATGGTGGGACCTAAAAGGGGATAAACTAGAAATATTTAAGAATAGAATGGATAAGGAAGGTACTTGGGACTTAGAAGATGATACTAACACTATATGGAATTCGATGGCCAATTGTATGAGGAAATCTCAAGGGAAGTGCTTGGAGAGTCGAAAGGAATGGGACCTAGCTTTAGGGAAACTTGGTAGTGGTGGAGGGAAGAGGTTTAAGCGGTAGTTAAGGAAAAAAAAGAGTGCTTTAAAAAGTGGTAGAAAGATAGAACTGAAGAAAACCTTAAGAGCTATAGATTGGCTAATAAGGAAGTCAAAAAGGTAGTGAGAGAGGCTAAGTTGAAAGCTTATGATGACCTATAAACTAGACTAGATAGTAAGGAGGGAGAGAATAGGGTATACAAACTTGCTAAGATACGCAAGAGAAAAACAAGAGATTTTAAACAAGTTAAGTGCATCAAGAGTGATGATTCTAAGGTATTGGTGAACGATGAAGAGATTAAGGACAGATAGAAGAACTATTTTGAGAAACTATTAAATGAGGAAAATTGAGATACGTCAATAGAGGAAGAAATAGCCAGTAATACGATAAACTAAGACTATAGGTTCTATCACAGTATTAAGAACTTTGAAGTGGAGATTGCACTTAAGAAGATGAAATCAAATAAGGTTTTAGGACCTGATGATATCTCTATTGAAGCTTGGAAGTGTTTGGGTAAAAAGGGGTTTCTTGGTTGACTAGGTTGTTTAGCAAAATTTTGTTAACTAGGAACATGCCAGATGAGTGGAGGAAGAGTTTTAGTGCTAATCTATAAGAATAAAGAAGATGTCTAGAATTGTAACAACTATAGAGGAATCAAACTAATGTGTCATATAATGAAAGTGTAGGAGAGGGTGATGGAATGCTGATTGTGAGATATAACAGAGGTGTCAGAGAATCAATTCGGGTTTATGCTTGGCAGGGATCTATCTTTTGATGAGAGTAAAGAAAAGTATAGAGAAAATAAAAGAGACATTCATATGGTGTTCATCGACCTTGAGAAAACATATGATAGAGTGTCTCAGAATATAATATAGTGGGTGTTAGAGAAGAATGAGTGAGAAAATGTTACATTGATGTGATTATGGACATGTATGAAGAGGTGGTGACTATTATTAGATTGCCTACTAGAGAGACAAATGAATTTCCTGTCACTGTAGGGTTACACCAAGGATCTACCTTAAGTTCTTATCTTTTTGCTTTAGTTATGGATGAGTTGACGAGAAATATTTAGGATGACGTGCCATGGTGTATACTATTTGCAGATGATATCGTGTTAGTGGATGAGACTAGAGAAGGAGTTAACACAAAGTTGGAGATTTGGAGAAAAGGCCTTGAATCTAAAGGATTCCAGATAAGCAGAACTAAGACAGAGTACATGGAGTGTAAATTTAGTAACAGTAACAATGAAAGTAGAGGAGAAGTGAAGATTGAGAACCAAGAACTGCCTAAGAGTGAACATTTTCATTATTTAGGGTCGATTATCACAACGGCGGGGGAGATTGATGCGGATGTGGCCCATAGGATTAAAGCGGGATGGCTTAAGTGGAGAAGTGTATCTGGGGTACTGTGCGATAAACGAATACCCACTAGACTAAAAGGTAAGTTCTATAAAACGACTATTAGACTAGCAATGTTGGATAGGATGGAGTATTGGGCAACCAAGAAACAACATGTAGATAAGATGAGTGTTGCTGAGATGAGGATGCTAAGGTGAATGTGTGGTAAGACTAGACAAGATAAAATTAGGAATGAGTGTATTCGGGAATGGGTAGGAGTAGCACCGATAGAAAATAAGTTGAGAGAGAATCGATTGAGATGGTTTGGTCATATTCAACGGAGACCAACAGAGGCAGTAGTAAAGAGATGCGAAGCAGTAACGATAGATGGAAGTGTTAGGGGACCGGGTAGGCCTAGATTAACGTTGGCTAGCATTGTAAATAGAGATATGAATTTACTTAATTTGACTAACAAAATAGCATTTGATAGAGCTGCATGTAGAAGAAGGATTTATGTAGCCGACCCTATTTGATGGGACTTAAGACTTGGTTTAGTTATCTAGTACTCGTATAATTTTATTGATAAGACTGAAAAATTAGACTCTAACAGTAATTTAAACACACAACGAAATAAAACACTTTTTAAAGAAAAAAATATAAATGTAATTTAATTTACCCTATTAAATATATATGAAATTATTATTTATTTTTCATAATTTTTTTAAAATGTAAATTTAATTTCTTGACTTTATTTTTTTCCACTACAAGTTTTTGAACTTTTATAAACAAAAAATAAAATAAAATTCAACCATTAATGAATGTGTGAGAAATAAATTTTAAGATTTAATTTAATAAAATTAGTTTAAATGAGACAAATAAAGATGGAAAAATATGTTTTAAGTAACCATACATAACAAATTAATTTTAATTTTTGGTGTAAGAAATGACAAATTGTTTGAATTGGTTATTATTCTAAAATGATTTCTTGATCTTTCAATCCCTATTAACTAATTTTAATTTATTGTGAAGCGATTAAATTTTTTTTACTTCTATTTTAATTTTTTAATTTTTTTTAATTATGTAAAAGATATTAACTTGGGTTTTTTAAAATATTCATCGATTAGAAGTTTAATGACTCAAAGATAAAAATTAAAATTTGAGAATAATATATGATTGAAAAAGGATAAAATCATATATATATATATATATATATATATATTTACTTATGAATAAACAAGTAATGCAAATTACGGGAAAAAAAATAAATCTATTTATTTTAACTTTAAAAAAAATTGAATAATAAATACATTACTCAAAATAATAAATTTTAGGATTTATGTGGTGTGAAATAAGTCTTATATTAAATTATTAAGATATTATCTAACATTAATTTTAGAGATTATTTATTTTTAAGTGTTTGATCAATAAAAATTAAGTTTTTTTGTTTGTTTGTTTGTTGTTGTTGTTGTTGTTGTTTTTTTTTTTTTTTTTTTTTTTTTTTTTTGCATTAAATGATTTAATAATGTCTTAACAATTTAAAGATTTTATTTAATATTACATTAAATTTAAGAATTTTATTAAATAATGGTAAAATATGTATGAATTTTTGATAATATATATGTAAAACCTTAAGAGAGGTGAGTGAAATTTCTCATTTAAATAGATAGAGTAATTAATAGGCAATTTCGTCATTTTTGGTATGACATCAGCAAATTCTGTTAAATAGCTTAACAATTGAAGAATCTTGATAATAGTTTCAAAAGTAAGGGATGTTAGTGTAATTATTGAAACGATAGTAAAGATCCCTGTAATTGTCAGAAATCTTGGGAGAGGTAAGTATAATTTACCCTTTTAGTTATTTATGTCAGATTTTAAAAAAAAGTACACTATAAGGTTTTGTAGTCATATTGTTAGTGTGAACAAACCACATTTCATATTCAATCCATCCAAAATGTAACATGCTTATTATGAGAATCAACTTTTATGCTACATTTCAAAAACCACATTCCATATTCAATCCATCCGAAATGTAGCATATCACATTTCACATTCAATCAACCCTTATGCCACTTTTCAAAAATCATATTCTTAAATAAAAATAAAAAAAATGAGCCCAACAATCAATAAGGGCAAAAACTTCTTAAATAGGATCTCATAGAAAATATTTGCAAATGAATAGTACCTACCAATTTATAAAATAAAAAAAGAAATTTCATGATATATAGATTTTTGAAGTGAAATTTTCAAGTAAATTTCTCATCAAAGATTTTGGGTTCCTAGTATTTTTATTGTTTTATTATTATTGTCACATCATGCCTTTCTTTATTATTAATTAGTGATGAGGTGATATTAATCTTACGTTGATTTTTATTTATATATATATATATATAATTATAAGGATATTTCTTGTATTATATAGTGGTTGTTCGGTGTTAAGTTTGTGGATATGTATTATTAAATTTTTTTTTCTAGAAATTTATAAATTTAGATTCATAAATGCACTCATAATGATATAGTAAGGAATTGATCTCTATATCATTGGGTATGGAATAAATAAAAATTAATATCTATCATGCCACATCATTTTGTCAAATTACAGATGCTTTTAGGTTATCAAACATTTTTATTTTTATTAATAATTTATTGTTCATGTAATCATCTTGATAGTGCTAGTGTCACAATTCCAAACCTCCTCCTAGAGATTTAGGCCATGACCGGTCTGTAATTAGGCCTCAAAGATATAATTAATATCGGGGCCTGAGCGAAAGAAAAACAAAATAATATTGTCCATAGGGCGTGCATATGTGATAAATTGAAATATTAAAAACGTTCATATTACATATTACAAAGACATATCTCACACACTGAAGACTAATCAAAATACAAAACTTTGACAAAACAAAACTAAAGCCTCGACATGGAGGCGCATCTTGGGTGGCTTGACAAAGGGTTGACTCTGAGACAAACTCTAATGCTGATCCTCTGATTGCTCACTTATATATATATACACTAGTGTAAGCCCGTGTCTGAAGGTACGGTGTAAATAATATTGGGATCAAAATGTAACTGTAAATTGTACGTATCATGTTAAAATTTGTAAAGTCTGTAGCACTTGATAAAAGATCAAGTCAGCACTCTTACCATAAATATCTGACTGAAATAACATAATACAGACAACATAAATACCATAACCAGACAAATAGTAGTCTTTAGAAATTGTTTACATATTAAGATATGGAAAACAAATATTTGAAATACTTTTCCAATCAATCTGAAGAAAGCATTGACACATCTCTACATCGCGGAGGGAGCTCCAATATTAAATTTTCTGCAACAAAGAATAGACAATCTATATAACAAAACACACGAATGGTCATCCTACATTAGTAAATTTTGTAATCAACTATAAATTGAAATCTTAAATGCATCATATTATGAAGAAGAAATCAACTCTATGCCATAGCATCCCAACAATATAGCAATACATTTTTCATAAAACCGCTTAAATGGTGAAATTTAATTTTGTAAAAAAAATAATTCCTGCAACTCATCTGGTTTGTCAAATTAATGTGAAAATCATCAATTACATCAACTATAAACAACTATAGAATAGAAATTGTTACTTTACAAAATAGCCAAATTAAAAAGATTTTAAAGTCATTCAATAGCCAGCAAGTATTGCTAGTATCAATGTATTTATATCAATCCATTTAACCAAGTCAATAATATCCAAGACACATGTCAAAACATAGAGTTGTAATTGAATATACCAATCAAGTAAAGGGTTGAACACATGACTTTTAGGTGTAATTAAAGCATGATCTCTTTCATAAACACTGCAAGTAAACCCAAACAAAGTTGTCCAAAAAAAAAAAAAAAGTAAACTAACCAAAAACAGAGCTCCCCTGTTAAACTTTAAAAAAAAATAAAAATAAAAAATTCAAAATTCAAAATGGAAGTAATAAATAGACCAAGTGACCATATTCCATATAGTAGTGCACCCTAAACAAATGTTATGCAATAGAAAATGACAATATTAAATCTTAGAAATGACAATATTAAATCTTAAAAACTTTCATGAACTAAAAAAAAACCTTACACAATTTCATTCCCAATGGAAGCCAATTACTCTATTAAAGAATTAGGATACCTTTAATAGGTTAACATAGTGTAATGAAATGCTACAAACAGATATTGCAACAAAAACAAAAAACAATTTAAATAAACATCAAATAGCTCCAACTATTAATAGGTACCTAAAATATATTGCTCAAATCCGCCGTAGCACAATCTATAAATTGTGCATTTATAAGTACAAAAGGAAAATAAAAGGTATGGAGTTTCAAAAGCAGAATAATCTCAAACAATACTAAATTTTCAAAAAGAGCATGAGAAGTAGCTGACCTTAGATATGTTTCATTGGTACAAAGGAGCATGAAACCTGTTATAGGAAAGAAACATGCTCTAAATGAGAAATCAACAATTATGCATGAAAACAAAATGCAAGCACACCTAAAAACACCCATACAGAGATGTCCCAAATTAATGTGTGCATCTTTAGACAAAAATAAAGCCATTAAATTAACTGGAGGTGAAAAAAATAAAATAAGATTTGCCACTACATAATCCAAACAAACATTATATTAAAAACACTTAAGCTAAACTTAGCTATACTGGAAATGCAAAAATATTGGGGAATAAAAGGCTTTACAAAAATATTAGAAATGCAACAAACTCCACATCGGTGGAAAGCTTTACAAAAAGTGGGTGCTATTGTCTGCTTTACAAAATGTGTATACTTTACAAAAATATGTGTTTGACAATGTCTTCAAATTTGTTCTTTTCCACAATTCTTACGAACGCCTCATCAATTTCCGAACATATCAGTATAACAAAACTTCAGGGTAAACAATATTTGTAGTGGAATCTGGCTCATCCATGGGGAGGAGGATACTGATACGATCAAAAGATGTGCATCTGGATAATGCCACATATAGTTGCCCATGACTAAAAACAGGTGTACGCAAATCAACCCCAACAAATTTCACAGATTGTCCTTGAGATTTATTAATGGTCAAGGCGTATGCCAATCGAATTGGAAATTGACATCTTGTCATTCGGAAAGGCATTTTTGAAGAAGACGGAGTCAATGATATCCTTGGTATAAATGCCAAGTTTCCAAACTTCTCTCTAGTTAAGATTCGAGCTTCAATTATGCAAGTGCGCACCTTGAAACCATCAATCTTGTGCCATTACATAGTCCATCTTTCAGTGCAATGTTTCTTAATAACATTATAGGACAATCCACTTTCAACTCTACCTTAAAAACTGGTAGCCCAGGAGGATCCAATGAATTTAAATACTCATTAGGATATCTGTTTGTAATGGAAGGATCAATTTCATCATCTTCAGCCATCTTATCTGCAGCAAGATACGTATATGTATTCCTTGGAAAAATATTCAATGCAGCATTATTGATAGCACCGTGCTGAAAGAATGGTGCGTTCAGTTAAGAATGATGGGGTTGATGTATCTGCCACATCTAATTGTGGATAAATTGCTGAGAGTAATTCCTTTAGATCCTGGCATTTGTGTATTGTTGATGGAATTTTAATGATTTCTTGCGGATTGGTCCCAATCTAACAAATAAAATAAAAGAAATTAAAAAGAAATGATATAATCAAAGTATCCTCAATTTGAAGCACCATTTGATAAGGAAAAAGTTCGAATGAGAATTACCTCCGTCAAGAATTTTGCAAAAATAGTATTTCCAAGGTTTGCATGATTCAAGCGCATATTGAAATCTAAAGATAAAACATGTAAATCCTTCCACAAAATAGAGTGTCTTAATGACGCATTCACAATTTGTTCACGAGTTTCTTTGGTTGTAATTGGTAAGATTTGTCGAAAGTCTCCACCAAGAACAACAGTGATACCCCCAAATGGTTTTTCACTATCACAAATATCTCGAAGTGTGCGATCAACTACCTCAACCCAATGTCTATGTTGCATAGGAACTTCATCCCAAATTATGAGTTTTGTTTCTTTAAACAATTCAGCCTGTAATGATTGCTTGCTAAACTAACAAATTGAATTTTTCAAGACATCCAATGGAATGGAAAATGTTGAATATGCAGTGCGACCTTCTACTAATAGCAATGATGCAATTCCAGATGAAGCAACGGTAACAACAATATGGCCAAGGCTGCGATATTTTAATGCAATCGTATTATACAAAAATATTTTTCCCGTTCCGGCACCCCCATTCAAAAAGAAAATAGTCCCTTTACTTTCAAAGACTGAAGAAGTGATTGTGTTATAAGCAGTTCGTTGTCCATTATTGAGGCGATCGATAGTAATTTGCACATCTGTCTGTTGTGCCTCATTCTGTAGTTGTTGATGTTCGAATATCAATTGGTTACCAACTGTTGCATTCCAATTTGCTGTAGGTTGTGGCATGGGCGGGAAGTCAATTAAAGTCTTTCCTGATTCTTGAAGCATTTGATTCAAAAGAACAAACCATAATCTTCAATTTGAGCCTCAGTTGGGTTAGAAATGGCAAACAATGTACGAAGCTTATGTGCAAGATCATCACAGATATGCATTGAAAATTGATTCCATAACGCATGTGGTTGTAGTGGAAAACATTGGGTCAGAATAATACAAAACAATCTCCTCAATTGATATCTGGTTTTCATAATTGCAGCCTCTTTCAGGCACTGCATCCATTCTTCATCATCTTCTAAGAGTCCTCTTGCAACACACGCTGATTTAAACGTCTCATGCAAAACATTGTTAACTGTACATAAACATTGAAACGATCTTGACCCTTTGACAACAGTTAACAAAAAACGCAAATAAAATCTTTCACCACAGTTTGGGCTAGCAAAGTACATTCTACCAATTGCATATCCATGTTCTCTTGGTTTCCATCTATGTTCTGACTTGAGCCAAACAAAATGTTGCGAAAATTCTTGGTAAGTGAATTGGCATTCATTTTCATTGGAAGCACAACAATCAAAAAAACCAGTAAGAGTCGATTTTTGTTGCGCAGCTCTAGAAAGAATCATTTCCAATGAGTCATTAGGATTGAAAAGAACACGACGTATTCCAGGTAGATAAAGTGCCAAGCGAACAACTGTTGGCATCTCTGCATGCAAATGATGACCGAATATTCGCCAAGCAGCTTTTGGTGGTCCAATATACCTCGCATCGAGATATTGTTAGATCTCATTAATCAATCCCAAAACCATTATTGTGCGATCATAACCCTTGTAAATGTACTTATGTATATATTTAACACACCTCACTCCAGCACAAACTTCTACATTTATATGATAGTTGAACCGCTTAAAAAGATATGCATTGTATGGTACCACATCCCTGTTATCAACTTCTTGTCCTCTCACAGTATATACTTGACCACTATTGCGACGATGATAGATTGGATATCCATCTTGGTCCATAGTTGTTGATTCTGCAAAGGCTCGAGGGTATTTCTTAGTACATCTACCATTTTCCATACATGGTGCTTGGGGATTTTGAGCACCACATGGTCCATGTACCATGCAACACTTGACAGTTTCAAAAAGTTAGGATCATCTTTTGGATTTGGAAATTCTGCACAAACTAATTTGTCTACTTAAGCACATGTTCGAATTTTGTCTGGACCTTTAAGAAAGAGAAGCGCATGCATATGTGGTAGGCCTCATTTTTGGAATTCAATTGTAAAAACATGTGCAACTGTATTACCGAACACTTTTTTTGTCTCTATCTCCTTCATCAAACACTTTCTTTTTAGCTCAAAAACACGGGCAATCAAATCAGGACGATCAATAGCTTTTTGGTGTGGTAATAATGCTGAAGTAATTTTTGGCCAATTGGGATTTGCAGTCATGGTGAGAAAAATATCTGGGTGCTGGTTGTATCGCATGATAGCCATTGAATCTTGAAAGATTTCAAACATATGTCTTGGACTACCAGTAAATGAAGATGGTAAAATAAACCTTTGACCAATTTGATTAGGTTGCAAGTCATCTGGATCAATATCGCTCAAATCTTGGTAAAGTTCAGCCCGAATTTTTCTTTGATTAAGCTTATAGTACGTCAACCGATTTTGCTCAGTTGCAGCCCAAGCATCTACCAAAAACTCTTGGAATAGTTTCCCACCTCTTAAAATTATTGAATACTCTGTAGGTCGCTCAAACAAACGATAACTATAAAAATCCATTTGAGTAAGTCGATCAGTTGAAGGCCGATCATGTTTAACGTCCTACAATTTCAACTCAGGTTCCTATCCGAGCTCACCATACGGGAATAATAAAAATGCAATGGCAAATACGTTAGGTGACATTCATTAATTTGCATCAATTCATTATTTCCCTGTTGATGTAAAACATTGGCTGGTATTACAATTGCAATCTCATTAGCAGTTGGTAGGTTATACCGTCGTCGGTCTGTTGTTGAACTATAGTGAATATGAGCAGGTAGATTTTGTCCAGTGAAAGCTAATTGATTCAAAATTGCATGAGCTTGGCGAAATTTGTCTACAAATGCATTAACTTGCAACAAACTATCTTGAATAGTTTTGAGAACATCCTTTCGTAAGTGAAGATTTCTATGATTTCGAACTTCTAAAGTTGAATTAGGATCATAATTGTATAACTGAGCATAAGTCGCATCCTGCCCTGGCTGTGGTAGAAATGATTCTGTTCGATGTCACAATTCCCCATGGATAATAAATGATGTAAGGCCGCTTCCCCTTAGTACTCTTGGATCCAATGTAGCACCAAGACTTGTAAAAGCATTGGCTGCATTGTACAATCGAGTATAACGTCAAAACGATCTTGCTTGATTATCATCCCCATCATATAATGCTTGAAGTGGTGGAGGGGGTGTCATAAGCAGAGGTAGCCTAGTCTTTTCTTTTGAACAGCAAGTTCCAAATAGGGGACGCTTTCGAGATGATTGTGCTAATTTTTCGTCTATCCAATGTAAGGCTAAATAGTAAGGACATAACACATCTATCTTGCCGAGAGAATGACGACATGAATTCATGTGTGATCAAGTATTAATCACTGTACTTATAGTCATATCTTCTAATTCATTATCTGTACATAGATCCTCTTGAAGGAATGTGACTGTAGAATTAGGCCTACAAATATTTGTTGTGCATAAATTAAAATTTATACACATGTAAAAGTAAGAGTATTATTTACTGAATAAAACATGTTTTACCAATTCCTTGGTGGACCTAAAGATGTACTTTCCACAGAGAACAAACATGTGGATGCATGTGTAACCATTGTTCGTTTTTGTGACAACGAAGTATCCTCAATTGTCTTTGTACCTTGTTCTAAGAAAGCGTGACTGGGACAACTCGGTGTTAATGAAGGAAAGTCTTTAACGTATGCTCCTAATCTCTTTCGTTCTTGTCACAAGCATTGTCCCGATTGATATGCAGAGCTTGCATTTTCATTTGTTTCACGTTCTCGTCGTGCACGTTGAGCTAATACAGCTCTTGATATAACATAACCATTGGGTTCCAAAAATGTGAATATTAGATCATTGGATGCCTAAAATGCAAATATTATCAAGTACCATTTTCCACTGTCCAAACAAAATACCATTTTCTATTTTTATATCCCCTCTTTAAAAAAAAATGCATTATACATGACTACCCATAATAAATTGTGTGGTTTTGTTACACTAATGAACAAATGTTCGGCCAACTTATGAGAATAATAATAATAAATTGTGTGGTTTTGTAACACTAATGAATAAATGTTCGGCCAACTTATGAGCTTCATAAAATAGCCCCATTTAAACAGGACACATACACAATTTTCTTGTTGGGCCCATGCACTTACAGGAGACTATATATTCCTTTCTCACTATATATTCCTTCATAAAGTATCTCTTATATATTCCTTTCTCCCTAAGAATATATAGGAGACACTAAGAAATGTGCACAGTTTCGAAAATGAAAAACAATTATGGCTTATTCAAAATATATGAAGATCCAAAAATAAAATATAAAAAAAAACTCTACAAAAATCAATAACAACCATACTGCTAAACATGCATTTTCCTTTCACTTGCCCTTGCAAGCATCAATCACCTTTGTCATTTTTTACAGCCAAGTATAATCTATATAATAAATTGTGTGGTTTTGCTACACAAACAAACAAATGTTCGACCAGCTTATGAGCTTCATAAAGTATCCCATTTAAAGAGGACACGTACCTGGAAAAAAAAAATAGCATTTGCCCATTTTGTCACTATCTATTCCTTTCTCCCTCCTCTCTATTTATCTCTTTATCTCAAAATTTTTCGCGCACTTACATTGAAAAGCGGTGTAGATTTCCACATATATACAGGACACTTAAAAAAGTGCAAAATTTAAAAAAGAAAATACAATTATGGCTTAAAATAAACAATTGGACATGCATTTTCAAAAACACTCTACCATTATGGCTTAAAATAAACAATTGTTTATGGCTTAAACTAAACCAGTAAGAACCATATCGCTGGACATACATTTTCCTTTTCCATTGCCTTTAAAAAATAACAAAAATATAAGAAATAATAATAATAAAAATGAAAATGGGTTTGAACAAAATAACAAGAAAATGATTTTTGGGCTAACCTTAGAAATATGAACAACATTGAAATCATGCTCATCGTGAATTACTACACCGACATTTCTTTGTTGAAGAAACTGAACCTATACATACAAAAACAAATGAGTAGCTGATATGTACACAAAATGAAATTTTGTAAGATGATGAGTAAAGGGAACAAATATTACAGTTCGTTGTAAGTCTGCACCTAGCTGTAAAAAATGAGGGGAAAAAAATTTATAATCAGAACTTGTAATACAATTTTTTTTTTTTAAATCTATGTACTAGTTTTTAAAAAAAAGACAACTTACATTATCCATAACGTTAGAGGTCATTGTAGCTTAGTATTGTGAAAACCTGTAATACAAAAGTTAACTTCAGTAAATACATATTAATCCAAGCAAGACAAAAGTTATTTTTGTTCATGGAAAGGTAGCAATACATAGGTTATTTTAATTCACCAAGTGTAGATACTTAAATGGAATGAAACATATCGATGGCTTAAGCTTTCTTGAATTTAATTGAACTAAAAGAGGTTTAAATGGAAGTGCAAAATTTATAAAGTTAATTCATATACCATGAATAAAATATCTCATTCAAGGAATTAATAAAAAATCACACAGATATGCAGATGACAAACTAATAACCCAACAATCATTTTTCGCCACCAAAATGAGTTGTGTTTCCAAGAATGTATTTATTAAAATTAACAAACATTTTCAGGTATTGGTAACACAATATGAATCCACAGTTTGAAAATAATAATGTATTTATTTTCAGGTATTGGTAACACAATCTGAATCTTACCATTTTTCTTACAAATTAATAAATCTTAACTTGGCAAAGAGTGCAAATGAGTAGAAATATATGTAATAGTAAAGTAAGCAAATATGTACTATTGCACCTGAAGTGGACAAATAGATAAAAAAGCAAACAAAAAATAATGTATTGAAAGTCTCACAATCTCACAATTTCGTAAAGTCAAACTGAACCAAGTCAAAGTGAATCTCATAATTTCAGACGCTATGAAATTATCCTTCTTTTTTTCAATAATCAAACACCCAGAAAAGCCAAAAACTAGCAAAGTAATGACAAAAAAATGTCGAAAAACCAGCATATTTGACTATTAAAACCTATTGAAAGTTTATTTAGCAAAGTTGAGAGCTCCATCCACTAAATAGCAAGTTCTAGACGGTAGAGGATAACTCGTTTGTATAAAACACATTATCAGGAACTTAAATCTTAGTATATTTGAGACCCATTATCATACACATATTAAACACATTATATTTGAAACACATTATCATAAAATTAAATCTCATTATATCTCATCCCATTTAGACTGTAAATCTATATAAATATAACAAATGGCTGGAAATTTTAGAGGTTGATGCAGCTTAGTATTGCCAAAACCTGTAATACAAAAGTTAACTTCACTAAATACATATTACATACATAGCAATTAATAGATACTTAACATATCGATCGCTCTTACATTACATATCGATGGCTTAAGCTTTATTGAATTGTATTGAACAAAAAGAGGTGCAAATGTAATTACAAACATTATGAAGCTCATTCAAAGAATTGATAAAAAAAATCACATGGATATGTAGATGCCAAACTAATAACATACCAATCATTTTCCGCCACCATAGTTACTAAAATTGAACAATTTATCAAAATGAGCTGTGTTTCCAATGGAAACTATCAATAAAACACATCAATCACTTAGTACTTTGCTTCCAAGAATCTATTTATTAAAATTAACAAATAACAAAAGCTTTGCACATCTACACAGTTTTAAAATAATAATTTCACTCCAAACATTAAATAAAAATAATAAATCAGTCTATATGAGGACATTTTCAGGGATTGGTAACACAATCTGACTCCAAACAACAAACAAAGAAAATATTAATAAATGTTACCATTTTTCTTAGCAAAGGGTGCAAATGAGTAGAAATATATGTAGTAACAAAGGGTGGAAATATATACTTATGCACCTAAAGTGGACAAATAGATAGAAAAGAAAAAAAAAAGAAGTATATATTTCATAAAGTCAACCGCTAAAGTCAAAAAGCCAACAAATAATTTCATAAAAAATAATTCATCCACCGGGTAGTCAACCACTAAAACGTCTCCAAGATATAACTACGCTAACCTTTGTTTCACAAAAGATAAATATGATAAAGAAATATTTCAATGTACATAACAAAATATTTAACCTTAAAGAAATATTATGAGAATTGAATTATTAACCTTAAAAGATCTAAGAATTGACTTTCCATGAGTTACTAAAATGATTGTGAAATAAACACACAAAAAATGTGGACAAAAGAATATTATCTCATAGCACGTTATTTTTGAAATTTGTAGATTTTGTGGACCTCGAAAGATAAATAACTCAAGCACTGAAAGATAAATAACTACCAAGTGAATCTATTCCTGAAATTTGATTTCTACCAAGTGAAGAAAAAAAAAGAAGCGGAAAAGATAAAAAATAAATTGGTTTACTTAATTTATTTTAATCTTCTATAAATTGGTTTTGCTTTCTCAATTTAAGAAAAGTTATATACATTGCTTTAGGCATTGATAAATTGCAAATAATGTCTTGCTCATTATGAGCTTGTGCGAGAAACTAAAGACCACAAATTTAATTATTTTGAACTTGATTATGTATTTGAAAAAGGTAATAAAAATGAAAAAGAAGAAAAAATTTGAATAATATTTTATTCATGCTTTACTCACTTTTTTTCTTTTATCTTTCCAAATCTCTACCTAACACTATGATTCAATATCCTTAATAGATTACATTTTCTTGAACAAAAAAAAGAAAAAAAAAATTATCAATGCAAACAAAAAAAATTTAAAATTTTATGGGGTTGCCAATTAAAATTTTATTCAAGTAAAAGCATATGGGGGAAAAAAAAAAACAATCAAACAAACAAAAAAATACAAAAAAAAAAAAAAAAAAAGAAGAAGAAGAAGAAGAAGAAGAAGCTCATCACACTACAAGGTTTTATCATGAGTTGAAATTTCTAATTTAGAAAGTGTTGACCAGTCATGCACTCAAATACTTTGATTAAGGCAAGAAAGTGATGTCCTTAACTTTGATTATAAACAAAAATGATGACAGGTAATCTAACAAAAACGCAAGAATGATGATTCTTAAATTATCACACAGATATGCAGATGACAAACTAAAAAAAAAAATTATTGATTTTCCAAAAAAAAAAAAAAACATCTAATATAGCTGATTTCTTGATCCCCTTCCCCAACCACCCCAATTTGATTTTAGTAAACCCAAATAATGATAATTGTAAGAAGAAAAAAAAAAGAACCAGAATTATAAAATTCTTACAAAACCAACAAAAGAAATAATCATAGAATAACAAAGCCTAGGTTTTCATACTTACCCCATCTCTACCTTGTTTCGATATGAAAGGTCTCTAGGAAGTCCACAATGCTTCAGACAAAAAAGTCCCAAACCTGTTGTCAATATTAAAGATTGTTAAAGATTATTGAAGATTATTAAAGATATCCAAACATTAGAGTAAAGATTATTGAAACAAAAGATATCCAAAGATAGAAATATAAAATACTCAAGAAAAATCATTCCATTTTCCCCATTGTTCGCTAGTAATTAATGATTGGTTGGTTGTGTATATTGAGAATGACACTTAATAGCATTCCAAATGAAATTATCATGCATTATTTTGAAAATACGAAAAATCAGAGAGGTTATTTGTAAATCAAATTTGAATGTTATCAAAATGTTATGCAAACTAATAAATGTTACCAATGCTTTATGTGCGGGTGTGTAACGCCCCGAAATAATTCAATATAAACTAACCACATCAACTAACATTCACTAAATAATGACAATAATCCTTCAATCTTTACATGATTAATAACCAAGTTTATACAAAAGTTTCACATGCGGTTACACATTCAATGGTGTAAAAAACACATGAATCTATAGCATGTGAAGCATCTAGTCCCAAGTAATTAAAATGCCCTTAAGGGCTTACATCTTCTAAGGCAATAGCCCGGTTTCACAAAATGGTCTCTCGGACCCATACATGTTTAGCCCTTGACTTACAAAAATTTACAACAAAATTAAAGAGCAATCTACTCTTCTCAAAATATATCCACGCTCTCAACTCGGCAAGACCACCACATCTTTACCTGCACCAAATCCCATAAGGGTGAGCATAAAGCCCAGTAGAGAAATCCTTAACAAAGTATATACATTTATGTAAGATATCCAATATTAAATGCAAATGCAAATGTCATGCAATGCCACTTCAAAAATAATCACATGCTATGCTTTTCTTGAAAATCACCATGTTTTCAATAACATTTTGCAATCTCATCAATTTCCAAACTTCCAATTTTAATCATAAGGGGCGGTAAATACGACTTAGGTAATCCCTTGGTTGGTATCTGCAAGTAGGCTCAACAAGCACTACCAATAACCCCACTTTACCGGTTGCTAACCGGAAGGGAAGTGGTACCTCCTCCACGCGTGTTTTCGGTCTTTCACCCCGGACACTCAGGCCAACTTATCAATTTCTTGAGTCACACATCCATTCTTTTGAAATAACAAGGAAAGGCTTACAAAAACCAACCCAAAAACTTACATAGACATATATATATATATATATATATAACTAAAAGGAAAAAGCCACCTCAAGCTTGATAAAGATATTAGTGAAACCCTAGGATCAAGGATGAGAGAGAGCTTTGATTTCCACCACACCAAGTGAAGCTCTAGCTTTTGATCTCCAAAGCTTGAGAGGAATAGATGATGATGATGATGAATCTAGATCCCAAGGATTGCAAAATCAAAGAGTTTTAGTGTTTGAGGAGGTTTTCTAGAGAGAAGGAAGAGAAAAATAAGGTTTAGAGTGAGAGGGAAATGCCTAAAATGTGATACACACACGGCCAAAAAGAGAGAAAAAAACAGAGATTCGGACTGCCCAGATTGCCACACGTACGGCGCCCATCCCCGCACGTACGGAGCGCCCTCCCCGTACATGCGATCCTCACCCCCGTACGTGCGGTGGTCCTGCCGCACCTCAACCCGCACCTGCCTTTTAGGTAGTGTGCAACCCTCAGAACCTTACCTCTCCCCGCACGTGCGGCTCCAGCTCGCACGTGCGGCCTAGGGCCCCGCATGTGTGGCCTTAGCCTAACAGCCCAAAAATTTCTGGTTTGATCCCCAGGCACTCCGGACCTGACCCCGCACTCTCCGGAACAAGTGAAGAATCGACACTGAATAAACAAGAACGAGAAATTATTTGAGAAAGGCTTCCGGACATCACAAACCCAATGAAAACAAAAAGTGAAGTGCAAAAATGAAACCGGTCATCACAACCTCCCCACCATAGGAAATTTCGTCCTCGAAATTTAAACAACTCCCCAAACAAAAGTGCTCTAGCAACTATGATTATTTTAACAACATTATTAAGTTGCGACATCAATGTTCAACCAACATTTACCATTCTTCTTATCATCATTTCATCAAAACAACAATCATTTATACCAGACATAAGAAATAAAACATTAGCAGCAAAATATATTTTCTTCATAATACCATGCTTAGATTAACAATACATACAACAACATGTGATCAACAATTTAACACTCTTTCCCTTCAACATTAGGGAACATTACAAACCAAAATAAACTAAGCATTTCCAAATAAACCCGGATACTTGGAGCAGACTTCCGCCTCCCTTTCCCATGTTGCCTCTTCAACCCTATGGTGCCTCCACAACACCTTTACTAACGGTATAGTTTTACCCCGTAACACTTACTCCCAGGTATCTAATATTTGGACCGGTGCTCTTCGTAAGAGGCATCCTCATCTACCTCCAAATCAACCAATCTAGCACATGAGAACGGTCGGGTTCGTACTTCCTAAGCATGGACACATGAAACACATTGTGAACTCCCGAAAGTTGTGGTGGTAAAGCTAACTGGTATGCCACTTCCCCAATCCTCTCCAATATCTCGAAAGGCCCAATAAACCTTGGAGACAGCTTCCCACTCTTGCCAAACCTCATTAAACCCTGCCTAAGTGAGATCTTAAGGAAAACATGGTCACCCACTTCGAAAGATAAAGGTCGTCTCCTCTTATCGGCATAACTTTTCTGTCGGCTTTGGGCCGTAGCTAACCTCTTTCGAATGAGAGCAACTTTCTTGATTGTCTGCCTAACAATTTTCGGACCCAACAACGGTGCATCCCCTACCTCGGCCCAACAAACTGGTGATCTACAAGGTCGGCCATACAAGGCCTCAAACGGTGCCATCTCGATCCTAGCTTGGTAACTATTGTTGTAAGCGAATTCAATCAACGGTAAATGCCTCTCCCAAGACCCCTTGAAATCTAGGATGCAAGCTCTAAGCATATCCTCCAAAATCTGAATGGTGCGTTTCAACTGCCCATCGGTTTGAGGGTGGTAAGCGGTGTTGAAAGTTAACTTAGTTCCCAATGCCTCTTGAAGGCTTTGCCACAACCGGGCAGTAAAATGAGGATCCCTATCCGACACAATGGTTACTGGAACCCTATGAAGTCGAACTATCTCTCTAACGTACAATAGAATAGTTATTGTTAATTGAACTTATCAAAAGATTCAGACCATCTTAACTGTACTAAACAATTTTTTTTTTTTAATATACAAATTTAAAAGGACAAATGAAAGAAACACTGAAGTTGAATTTTTTGCTTGTTGATATGCATGGTGGAAGCAGAGTGCAGCAAGGAAAGACCTAGTTGAATCAAAGAAAAAGAAAGCAATAATTCAACAACATATATAATTCTCCCAATAACACTAACAATTTGTGTAAAATTCCAAGTTGACTCTTTGAAGAAAAAAAGATTTCTAGATATTAGATCCAAAACACAACATAGTGTCTTCCCAAAGAAAATTTGAAAGAGATGAGAGGAGTACGTGAGAGAGAGAGAGAGAGAGAGTGTGTGTTCAAAAACAGAGCCATCAGATTACAGAGGGTGTTTGTTCAAAGTTATATATATAATACACACAAATACATACATATTGACTTTTAAATAATCAAACCCATTTCATAAATCAAAACCATGTGAAAAATCAAACATTTCAAGTTAACCATATCAGATTAATCATATATATACACATATACATATATATACATCCAAAATGCAAATTATATATATTATACACACAAATACATACATATTGGCTTGAGAGAGAGAGAGGGGGGTAACCGGGGACGATGACGCTCTGGTCGGGGATAGACTTCGGTCTGGTTTCGGCAGTGGCGACTCCCTTTCAATCCTTGTTCCCCTGTTGATCTATTTTATTCTGGCAGAGAAGGAGAGAGGAAGAGAGAAGATGAAGACAGGAAAGCACAACAAGGGTTGGGCTTCGACAGGGAAGCACGGGAATGGGCTCTGATAGAGGTAGAGAGAGAGAGAGAGAGAGAGTTCAAAATTTGAAAACAGAAAGAGAGAAGAGGATTATGTGTGTGAGAGAGAGGGCGTGTGTTAAGAAAGGGTGTGTGTTGAAAAAGATGAGAGTGACAAAGGGACAAAAGTCCCATTCGGATTCAAAATCTTAGCTTCCTTGTTATATATATATATATAAGGGAAAGGGGTGAGTTAAAACCCAATGAGTAATACCAAAACAAAAAGGTTAATGAATGAAATCCAACATATTATAAAAATATGTTTTACAATTCCAAAACGAATCATATTTCACATTCATGCCAAAACATTATACGTAACAAAGTCCATCATCTCATAAAACATATCCTCTAATTTCCAAAACAATTCATATATCCAATCATATCAATATTTGCGATAACAATGACCAATTGAGTTTTATACGTGGTACATCCAATAGAATAACAATATAACAATGTGCTGAAGCCAATAGGACCACTAGGGTCAATCCAATGGGACCACAATTGGAATTCAATGTGGACTATTAAGGTCTAACATCAGAGATCCTTGTGTTTCAATTAATCTAATGGGAAGAGGTGAGGGCCTATTAATCAATGGGTCATGATGTTGTTTCCTCCAGGCAAGGGCCTCACTAAAGGATGCCACAAATACATTTTCAAAAAGGGACATTCATTTATTCATATAAAAAAACATTTTAAAATCATCACTATGTAACAATTTTCAAAACATATTTCGAATATATCTTTATATGAATATTACTCACAGTGGGCATGACTCAAATGACTTGAATGTAAAACTTCGAATGTCCAACCTACACAAAGCACGTAAACGAGCATATTGAAACACAATATTACTCTATTGATCACATGCAACTTCTCTCATTCTTTTCTTTCTAAGTAAACCGAAGTCCTATTTCACTTATTCTTTCTTAAGAAAATAAACCAATTCCTTACTTTGCTTCATAACAAATTACTTATGTTGGTTCTTAGCTTATTAATCTTCAATGAGTCATAAATCATGCCAACAAATGCTTGGGAAGAGGTGAGATCGAAAAATGAATAAAGTGTGATTTTCCAAAACATGCTGAAAATAGCCTAACCGCTCGAGCCACCACTTGGTCACTCGAGTAGGTGTAGCTTGCTTTTCGTGCTCTTTTCGGATACGATGAGCCTATAGTTCGGACTCCCGTGGTTCTAAATCTGATTTCATAAGTGTAATGTGAAATAGATAAACACAAATGAGTCCAAATCTAGCAAATCTTTTGGAAAATCGATTTTGAATCAAAATGCCAAAAATGAACTGCTTTGCCAGATTTCAGTGTCGTTACCTAAATATTTTTGGAAAATTTAGGAAACCTAAGACTCGTGCCAAAGGCCATTTATCCTTCATCATCAAAGTGTTTCGGCTCAGGAACTTAGGTACAAAAAGGGAAGGTCATGAATTGAGCACCCCACTCGCTCGATCAAGGATCGGCCTCTACTAATCATGATGTGATTTTTATTTACATTATATGCTTTGTGTTCCGATTATTAGGCTAATTTTACTATGCGATGCACACAAGTATAGACTAATTTGCAAAAGTTGGAACACTTTGATTTCATGTTTGTTTGGAAATTGTTTTGAATATGTACCACTTGAAAAAGTGATCTCATATGTACATTTAAGCAAATCATCCCAACTTAAGCAATTAGCCTTCATCTATAGGCATTCAGACAAGTATATCACTTAAGCACTTAGCCTCATGGTATCATGCTGGACATGGTAACACTAACACTCATACAATATGCTAAAGCGATAAATGCTTACCTAGTACTCAACTGAGGCAAGCCAAAAGAAATAAAAAAGTTAGTTAAAATGCATGATCCTAACAATGCAAATGACTAATGCAACACATGAAAAGATGCAACTAATAGGTTCAGTTGTCTAATATATCATGTAAATCATTTTAATAGCATGCAGTGGCACACATATTCAAGGAAGTAATAAATGACAATGCCGTTAGAATGATGAACTGAACCTTATGCATGCGAGATGAATGGATACTTTGTACATGAAAAATGCTAAGTAAACATGATGCTCTATGCTATCCATCATAAGCAAGTAAATAAAAGGGAGAAAGAAATGAGGGTTGGAAGACATACATTTTTGCCCTCGCGCGGGAGGGTCCGAATAAATGCCCTAACTAATTAAGCTAATTATTACAATGCCACAAATTAACTAACTATTCTAGCTAATTAATTAAGTACGACACAAAAAATTAACTAGCTATTCTAACTAATTAATACAAATTAGATTTAAACAAACTAATTAGTTACAATACAGAACTAATTAACGAAGTAATTAATTATTACTAGTTCGCACTTTAAGTACAACACACTAATTTTAAATATAATTGTAGCGGGCCCTGAGAAGCGAGAGATGGCTCATGCATGAATGCGGATTTCCACCCGAAAATGCCTATGTTCTGCTGCCAGAATGATTCTGCTGCGCAGTCAAAAAATTGAACTGTTTTTTTTTTTAGCCTCTATTCTATTTTTCAAGGAAAAAGACACTGCCTAACTAAAAAGAGGTGGCAAGCCGGCCAGAAGAAGTGGTCGGCCGTACAATGAGGTGGCCGGCCGGCCACTAGTATTTGTTACTGCCCTGCTGTAATAGACAAGAAACAAAGCACAAACAGAGTATTTTCAAGAGATGTTTGTCCACCATGCCTCTCCTTATCATCAAATAGATCAAAGCAGGGTAGGCTTGATTCGCAAACCATCAATTGACACAAATTCATTGTGTGATGATTTATGGATCAAGGGACCAAAGCTCAATAAATGAAGCTAAAAGACCAACAAAACCCTCTCCCTATCATGATATTCATCAAGGGAAGTGGTTGACATCAAATCTTGAATCATTATCATCACTAACAAGTATGAAATGACTCAAGACTCAATGGGTTCAACTAATGTCCGATTGAATACAAACCATTTTATTATCTTGTTCCATTTTAGCCACAATTTTATTGTCTCTTTTACTTACCTTCCCATGCATTAGTCATTTTAGTCCAAAAATGGGCATTAAGTCCACTAATGGACAGAAGTGTTAAACAATAAGTTGTTTTGGGCATGAGAGAGAGGTAATGCCCTAGTAATGAACCTCCGAAGAGATTAAACCATTTAGCATTGAAGAGTCTTTTTCTCAAGCTTAAACAACACTCGGTTGAAACAACTCTCAAAAAAATAAAAAGCCAAGAAAGAATGGAGGTTGCAGAGGTGATTATGTATGAATACATGTATAAAAAGCATGAGATAAATGCTATCAACTCAAATAGGTTGGTGGCTAAGACCTAAACTACCAAACCTATGAGGATAACTACACTACAAGCATGTTATACAAAGCATAAATGAAATAAACAATCTAAAACAGCCCTAAAATAGCTAAAAATGGTGCAGGAAATAACATGGAAAAGCTTGAAAAAGTTAGCTAAAACAATAGAGAAATTGAGCTAGTAAACAAGCATAAGGAGGGGTGTAACCCCTCCATTTTTTGGACTTCAAAACTACATTTTTAGCCTCTAAAAATTAGTGGTAAAAAGATGGAAAAAAGTTAAGGGATAGGAAACACAAGGGCAAAAGCTTAGGAGACAATGTTCAAAGAAGGGTGATTAACCCCTCTACCTTTAATAGCTTCAAACCACAAGTTTCAGCCCATAAAAATAGTTGAAAAATAGTCCAAAAACAGCAAATAAAGATAGGAAAGAAGTAAGGAAAAGAAGCTAGAAGTTATACCTCTTGAACAGGAGTAACACTTTGAGTTATAAATCGACAATTTCCCACTCTCAAGAGCTGAAATTCAAGCTTAATAACCTCAGCAAAGAGCCCTCAAAATTTGGTTTAAGGAGTCTAGGTAAGGTGTATATAGGTTGCACGGTAGAGAGAGAAATATTTTCCAAGAATTTTGTTTCACCAAATTTTTCTAACCTAAATTCTAGAGGGGAGGTCAAGTATATGTAGGAAAATATGTTACTATCTCGGAAATATCAATATAGAGACAGTTGGTGCAGTGCATGCACCTGTAGAGACAACTGGTAATAAAATATATGTTTTACCGGCACAACTGGCCGGCCGGCCACTAGAGGGACGGTTGTACACTCACTTCTGGCTAGCCGACCACTAGTTGGTCTGCAAGCCTCCGAGTGGTCAGGCTTGGAAAAATACTGTTTTGGTCCAAAAGTGGTGCAAGGTTTGTAGGCTTCAAAGACTCGAAACTGGGGCTTCCTTCTAAGGAAATCAAACGTTTGTACAGCATATAAATTCATCATTGGGTGATCAATCTGTGGCACCCAAGTCTTAAGGGCGGTCAAAAATGGGGTGTCTACAGTTGCCCTTCTTTGACAAAGCTCGAAGTCATAAAATGATGTGAGTGAATGTCAAAGCCCAGAGACAACCCATTTTGACAAGGCCATAAGATTTAGGCAAACAAACAAGACATAAAAGTAAATTGGTTGAACTCGAAAGTTGCCTACGTATCCCTTTGCAAAGAATAAAATCAGCGTAGTTCAGGGGCAAAATGCGAAATAATAAATGAATGATGCTATGCAACAGTTGAGAATACAAACGAGCATACCACTCAAAAGTGAGATTCAATACAATGCAACAATTGAAATCAATAAACGAGAAAACTAGGCTTCCGCGTATCAAAAACAATCCAAACCACACTTTCGCGTGGAAAGGTTAACAAGAGACAAACCAAACTACATTTTCGCGTAAAAAGGAGACAAAAACGACCAAACTACACTACCGCGTAAAGAGGTAATCCTAACTACAATTCTGCGTAGAAAGGATAACATGAAACAAATAAACCACACTACCACATAGTTAGGTGGACCAACAAACCAAGCTATACTACCTCATAGTAAGGTGAACCAACAAACCAAGCTACACTACCGCGTAGCAAGGTGATCCTAACTACACTTCCGTTTAGAGAGGACAAGAACGAACCAAGCCACACTTTCGCGTAGCAAGGTGATCCTAACTACACTTCCATGTAGAGAGAACAACAACAAACCAAGCCACACTACCGCATAGCGAGGTGATCCTAACTGCACTTCCACGTAGAGAGGACAACAAAACAAACCAAGCCACATTACCACCTAGCAAAATGATCCTAACTAAACTACCACGTAGAGAGGATAACCACACTACCGCGTAGCAAGGTGATCGTAACTACACTTCCGCATAGAGAGGACAACAAAACAAACCAAGCCACACTACCGCGTAGCAAGGTGATCCTAACTAAACTACTGCGTAGAGAGGATAACAAAACAAACCAAGCCACACTACTGCGTAGCAAGGTGATCCTAACTACACTATTGCGTAGAGAGGCTAACAAAACAAACCAAGCCACACTACCGCGTAGCAAGGTGATCCTAACTACATTACCGCGTATAGAGGATAACAAAACAAACCAAGCCATACTACCGCATAGCAAGGTGATCTTAACTACACTACCGCGTAGAGAGGATAACAAAAACAACCAAACTACACTACCATGTAGTAAGGTGCAAGAACAAACCAAGCTACAATACCACTGTAGACACCCCATTTTGACCGGCCCTAAGACTTGGGCGCTTTCTTTTGATTACCAGATGATGACAATTAGAATGTGTTTCTCAAAAAATTCTCAATAAGAAAGATGGAATTTAAGTTTTAATCCCAACCTTCACCCATTTTTTGGCCAAACTATTTTAGACCTTAAAACCCTCTTTTCAAAATATGTTTTTTTTAAATATTTCTATAATGTCCCGAGGCTCCCATTTCGATTAAAATATTGCACTTTTCAGTAAACCGAGTAAGGACAAAGTGGAAATAAATGGAAGAGAGGTGAACTTTTTTGAAAAATATTTAAAAACATCCTCTTTATAGGTTTAGAGTTGAAGGAAATAGGAGGGGATGAAAGAAAACTGGTTTAGGAAAAGAATGAATATCAAATCATTAAGAAGGAAATGAGCAGCCTTAACTAAATTAGGCATTTCTCTTTGTACACTTGGAATTTAAATGTGAGGCCACCACCATTGGAAAGTAGACTTCTGGGGCTTTAATTTAGACACAAGAACCACCTTAGACCAAGTCCAAATAAGGGAGATATACCCATTTGAAGTTGGGCTTCAGAGCAGATTTTGTTGACCCAGCCCGAGATAGCCTTTACTAAATTAGGCATATCTCTTTGTACACTTGGAATTTAAATTTGAGGCCACCACCATTGGAAAGTAGACTTCTGGGGCTTCAATTTGGACCCAAGAACCGCCTAAAACCAAGTCCATATGGGGGAGATATGCCCATTTGAAGTTGGGCTTAAAAGCATATTTTGTTGACTCGGCCCAAAACAACAATAGCCCATTTTTTTTTGGTTTTGGTTCGGTTGAGACAACCCATTTACCTATTTCTAAGCCATTCAAGTGCATCCACTCATCCTCCATTATACCTAATCATCCCCCATTGTCAAAAAGAGGTTTTGTTTGCATTCATAAAAGAGTATCCCATGCAACCACCTTGAAAATTTGCCCTCCTATCACATTCTTGTCTCCCACCTTCTTTTTGACCTTTACTCTCCCTCATTGCCTATATAGAATGATCATATTGTAAGAGAGAAAAGAAGACCACGAAATTGAAGAGAAATGAGTGAGAAAAGAGTGAAAAAAGAGAGAAAATTTGAGTTTTTGAGCCAAAAATATTCCTATCTTCCATATACACCCCATACCTTTCATAGCTACTGAAATTCCTCATTTCCATACACCAAAACCACTCCAAAAATTCTGGTATAGCCAAAGATCAATTGCCTTGATCATAAGGAAGAGTGTTTAGTGATTGAAAGTGAGAAAAACTAGAGAGTTAGCCACTTTCTATACCACAAACTCCATAAACTCCATAATTTCGAATTAAGGATTTGAGAACACACTTCCTACACTTGAGGGTGATCAAGAGGAAGTTTGGAAATCAAAAAGTTCAATCTTTCTTTGGAAGGTTTTGCTTGCCCTAGTTGGCCGGCCGGTTAGCTTCTTCCGAACAAGATGGCGTAATCTCCCAATATTGACCAATTTCCGCCGGCGGTTCTAAAGAACATGAAGCTTTTATTTTATTTATTTTTTATTTTGAGTGTATTGTGAGGTTTTTATTTTGTTGTAATATTCTCATCATCTCTCTCTATTTTGATTTGTAATTATTCTTTAAAATGTTGTAATAATTCCCCGCCCCGCTTCTTTCTATCCCGTTCTTTTACTTGCTTTCTTTATTTGTACATAAACATCATATTTATTTTTCATCATAGTTATGCTTTGCATTCATATTTCATGCATCTTGATTCGGCTAAGTTTGCATTTGTGGATTTAATCAATTCCTATGTGATTATGTGCGCTACCTCATGTTCTTGAGATGATTCACATATCATATTTTAGAAGTCGAATCTTTAGTTGCATCTCATGAGTGAATTGCATTAGGATTTTGTATTTCATGCATATTTTACTAATTTTGTTTTATAGCTTGTTCATGGGACGTCAAACATGTAAGTTTTTATGCTTTAGCATCCCGTTTGTGTGTGTTTTTCTTACTATGTCTAGCATTCTACCATGAGGCTATTTGCTTATGTGATATAACTCTATGAATGCCAGTGGATGGAGGTTGTGTCGCTTAATTTGGAATGATGTTGATTTTTCGTGCTTGTAAACTCAATTTATTTGGGTTGTGCATCGTCAAAACTCTTTCAAAATGCATGATATCAAATTGTTCCAAAATGAATGGCATAGTCTATACTTGTATGCTTCACATAGTAAATTTTAGGATTTATTAACTAATCAGAACATGAACATATAAATAAAATAAAATTCATATCATGGTTAGTAAAGGTCGATCTTTGATCGGGTGGGCGGGGGTGCTCATTATTGACCTTCCCCTCTCATACCTAAGGTTCCGAGCCAAGCATCCTTGGTTACGACGAACAGTGGCCTTGGCACGAGTCATGGGTTTCCTAATTTTTCCAAAATAAATATTAGGTAGCGACTTTGAGATCTGATGACGCAGTTCATTCTTGACAAAATTGCAATAAAATGGATTTTCAATCAAAGTTGTCAAATCTGGACTCTCATCTACGTTTCACATTGCACTCGTGAGACTAGATCAAAGAGATCTCGAGGGTCCGAACTGTTTAACACGTGCGGGTACCCCCCGGGCATGTTACAACCACATAGCAAGGTGAACTAACAAACCAAGCTACACAACCAGGTAGCAAGGTTAAAAAGAGAAAAACCAAATCACACTTACGTGATAAAGGTGGATACAAGAATTGAAAAGCATGACGCACACGAATGCGACACAATGCGATATAATTGATGCGAGTGCAATGATAATGCATGCTCCATATAACAAAATAGATAACAGAAATAATTAATAGACAAGTGAAATAATTAATGCATGTTCTATGCAAGATAATAGACACGTGAATAAAAATGAAAGATAGAAAGCGGTGTTTAAAGACACCTCATAACGATCTCCAACTTACCATTTGAAGGTTCCTTAAAATGCTCAAAAAGGATACAACTTGCTCTGTCTCGAGATTCGAACATATTTATGCACTGGAGAAACTGCGGGAATTGAAATGGTGCAGCCAGAACAAGATTTTGAGATCTTCAGAATCTGCACCAACTTCAAATACTTCAATTCTTCTTTCCCAGACCAAAATAGGACCTTTCATACACAAATTAGGTAAGAGCATAGCAGAAACCAGCCCTAGGCCACAAAAGGAGCCGGCCAGCCACAATCGGGGGCATTTCGGGGTTTTTGCCTCGGGTCTCATTCAAACAACACCCAAGCTTTATTTGGCACACACCCACATGACCAAAAATCCTCTCCCTCTCTCTCTAGGTGTTTCCTCTCTCTAGATACGTGCTTTATACGCATTTTCCAACGCCTCATGCAAACTTTATTTATAAAACCTCTTTGGCCCTCTACATTTTGAACCGATCAGAATTTGATTTCATTGATTTTTTCGGGTTTTCATCACTTTAGGCTCATTTCCCTCAAGTTTTTCTTGGGTTTCGCGACTTTTCTTGGGTTTTGACTTTTTTTTTTTTTTCATGTTCTCTCTCCTAGAGTTGACTTTTTTAGCTTTTCCCTCTTTTCCCTCGCTTTCTCCATTTTCACCTAGTTTTCACCTACTTCCACATGGCGGATGATATCCCTCATGATGATGCGCCTCTCGATGTTCCGCCTATAGCTGCTATGGCCGATGACGCCAACGGGGCGACAGATAACATCGCCGCTGACCTTGAGGCAAAGGAGGTCTTTCCTCTAGGGCTCGAGCCAGAGTTGCTGCCATTAAGGCTGAGGCCATTTGATCCAGCCCTTTACCACCCACACACCCAAGCAATGGCACCCAGAGGCATGCTGTGATTTGAGGATTTTGTTGGAGGCATGCCTGAGGAGTTTTGTTGAGAGAGCGGACCTCTCACCTTTCTCACGGTGCTACTGAGGTACAAACTTTGCTTGCATGCACTTTACTTGTTTTGCCATTTCATTATTGCCTTTCATTACTACCTTTCATCTGATTCACTCTTGCCTTACCATAGGATGACTCTTGCTCCTAGAGAGGATATGGGGCAGTGATGGCCAGGGAGTGGTATTAAGAGCTTTCCGCTCGGGTCCGTGAGCTGGTTGACGAGGCGGGCTTTGGCCTATTCTGCACCGGGCTCTCAGGACACTTGGCCAGCCGGGCCTTACTCGAAGCTTTGGTGGAGAGATGGTGGGACACCACCAACTCCTTCCACGTCTTTTCCACTAGGGAGATGATGGGACACCACCAACTCCTTCCACGTCTTTTCCACTAGGGAGATGATGACGACCCCCTACGATTTTCGATGATCACTGGGTTGAGGGTAGGGGGTGATCCGATCCCTTTTGACATGGACATGGGCTAGTAGAAGGTAGAATGGATATATTTGCTTAAGGTACACTTTCCATTGGACAGGCCAGCCATGGTCAAATACAGCTGGTTTAACGAGCGTTTTCACGGTAGCTAGCCGGAGACACAAGAGGAGATCAAGTAGTACACGTGGGGCTTTCTGATCTATCTTCTCGGTACCGCCTTGTTTGCAAACATGTGGAATACCGTAGGGCTATATCTACAGAGTGCCCTCGTGACATTGCCCTGGGTGTGATTTTAAGACTGGGGTGGCGCTAGCCTTGCCACGCTCTATGGATACATGAACTTCGATTCCCGTATGAAGGGAAACAAGGTCAGAGGCTATTGAAGAGCCTGGAGGTACACACTGTACTTTCAATTTTTGTTTGCCTCTTATGCTTTCTGCTTTGCACTTTCTGCTTTATATCTGCCCATGTATTGTGCTTTCTGCTTTGCACGTTCTGTCTTTAATATCTGTTCGCACACTGTGCCTTCTACTTTGCACTTTTTGTTTAATATCTGTTCACACATATTAATTCATGATTCACAACTATTTATGCCTTACAGCTTTGGGTTTATGCTTATTTTTCGACCCTCACCCTAGTGCCGGTAAATGGGTAGCACCAACTATGCCTTACTCACGGAGGTATGATAACAGGTGCCGCCGCAAGCACTACAATGCCATGACCTTCACTTACTATCGCTGATACTTCGACACGGTCGTGGCTTGCGAGATAATCCGAAACTCGCAGTCATTTCTGCTTTATTTCCATTGCTACTGTTCTGATCCATACTCTGACAACTGACAGCAACTAACAACTTGAAAATTCTGCATTTGCATATTAGATAGCAGTCGTGGGCGATGATGCCGGCTGGAGTACGGGACCAGTATGTTAGATCTTGGGCTACCTCCTTGTATCGAATCTTATTAAAGGGCCCATTCTCCTGGGCTTGGTTTTTGGGTGAGCGGTTCGTATGCCAAACCATGGGCCTTCCTGCACCGGTTGTTCCTGCTCCACCCCCAGCATCCACGAAGACAGCCGATAGCCTCCCAGTTGAGGCTATCATTCAGTTTATTGTGGGGTTGCATGCCGACTTCTTCATAGGGGACGGCAATTACGCGACCTTCATTCGGACTCACCTTATGCCACCCTTGACCGGAGTTCATGTAGACGACGTAGTAGGCGGCCCCTTGGCCGGAGAGGTTGCTCATGAGGCTGAGGTTGATATTGGAGGAGCCTCTCCTACTGTGCATGTAGCCAGTTGGCCAGTGATTCCTACCTTGATTCCCTGTTGGCGACCGAGTGGGATGGTTTATCAGATCTCGATAAAGCCACCAGAGGCGAAGCACATGTTTGTTAAGCTTCGGGCACACCGCAAGTATAGACCGTGCATTACAACTTGCATTCTGCATTTTTTCCTTTTCAGATACTGATTGTTTAACCTTACTTGCAGGCACCTACAGAGTATATTGATGGTCTCCTTCAACTGGTTGCCTCTCTGGTTCACATGGTGCAGAGAAAAGAGATGTTGCTTGCTTTTCACGGTATCCAGGTATTTCCTTCTTCTTCTCGTGCATTTCATTGTTTACTCAGACTGTTGCACACCATACTGCACCAACATGCCATACTCCCACTGATACACGATACTCATACTGTAATGTATACTGACATGCATTCTGATATTGCCTTACTCTGCACTGACACACTGCACTGATACACTGCCCTTATGTTGAATTTGTTTTCTGTATTATAGTAATACTGTATCATATATTATGCAATATATTCATCTTGTATCTGATACTCTGATGCTTGTTTTTCAAATCCCACCTGCACTGATGGCACCAGTGGCACCGGCAGCACCTGTGGCACCTCCTCTAGCGACGGGAATGAGAGGTAGATAGGCCCCAGCGTGCGGCCGAGATGAGCGTTGAGGTCAAGGCATAGGCAGAGGTGCTCGGAGCCGGAGCAACGAGTCCCAAACAAAGGAGAACTCCTCCTCTTTAGAGTCGATTTTGAGTGGAGATGATGCTAAGACTAACGGCACCGAGGAGGCAGTGAGTCGACGCTCTGAGTCATCTGAGAGCGAGGATGATTATGCTGGCTCGGGGTCAGGGAATGAGGAGGATGTAGAGACGGGCTCTGAGTTAAGGAGTGGAGATAGCGATGCCAGCTCTAGCTTGGAGTCCCACTCTTTTGATGATAGCGGTGATGATAGAGACAGTGCCCTTGAGTCCCCTCCAAGGAAGAGGACGGAGAGGGCCTCTCGAGCTTGATGCGACTAGTGCAGATTTTTGTACTGTTTTGCTTATTTTCTTTCGTTGGTAGCTTAGCACTTGTATAGCTTCAAATAGGCTTTTACTTTTGCTTTTGAAAAACTTGTGGTCTCTATTTTGTAAAAATTATGACCGGGGTAAAACCCTGCATTTTTATAAAAGAGCTTTGTTTTATATCATGAGCACCACACTGAATAAAATGAAGATGTAATGGAATTTAAAAACTGAAAACACTTGCATTGGAATAATGTTCTTAACTGGGTATTGAGCTGACCAACGACTAAAATACAAAATACAACTCGATAAGAGGAAAACAAAGTAAAAATAACCTAAACACAGCTATTACACTTGTTAAAAAATGAAAGACTTAAAACAAGATCTTAAGTACAAAGACCAGAACAGAACTAGACTGCCGAACTGCCAGGCCAACAAAAAGGGACAGCCGACCACTAAAGGGGACAATCGACTAGGAGAGATGGTTGGCAGGCCAAGTGTGGTGGCTCATCAGCTGGCTGACAATTGGCATCCACTCACACAACCTTATCCTCTACAAAAGGTCTTCCTTTGCTATTTCTTTGACAGAACCTCATTTTCGCTGCTGTTTCCTCTGAAAATGGAGATATTTCTTGCCGAGAAGCTCAAAGATTGGATAGCCACTTTGGACAACACGGAAAAGGTAAATTTCTGAGGTTTCGGCATAAATGCGCTCTTTTCGTTAAGCCATACTTCACTTTGTTTTCCATTCCTTCATGTTGCGGTCCGATGTTGGGACCTAATTATACATTTATTTCACTTTGGAACACAAGAAATGTGTCCGACTCTTAAAGAATTTCAAGCCTTGATGCAATTCCGGCATGATGAAGAGATTTTGTCCCAACCCCATTTTGGCCATGCCTAGGCTTTTTGGGATGGATGTGTGGGCTTACTTTTCACAAAGCCCGATCTTTAGCTCATAATGGGGAACTAGATATACCCAACTTGATTCATCAGTTTTCTGACATTGGCAGCACGGGTGACCTTCTCTAGCGAGGTTATCGACAACATGCCCTCTATTTATGTATGCTTGTGCACTTTTTTCTTGCCCATAGTTGTGGCGGAGCCAGCATTAGGTTGATCGAAGTGGCCCAATGTTTGAAAGAGGGCAAGAGCTACATTAGTTTGGCACTGGTTGAGACCCTGATGGGTTTGGACACTTTTCATCGGCGAGAGAGTACCTGGTTCACAAGAAGTTGACTGCTTCTCCAGGTATTGTTTCCCACCATTTCTTATTTATGATTCCTTGCATCACTCGGCACTTATTCTCTATTTTCATCTCAAACCCTTTATTTTCTCTCCACGTACATCTTTTTATTCTTTAATCTTTCTTATTCTTCATCCCTTCCTAGGTATGTCTAATGGACAAGTTGAAAGTGGTAGACCCTTGCCCCGAGTATTTAGCCCGAGCTTATTTCTTCCACTAGAGGCTGGTGAAATTTCCCTTAGAGGAGTGTTGGTGCAACTGGATGTGCAATAGATCTGCGGCTGACATAGCTTGGCGTTGCCTTTGGCTTAACTTGACTGAGATGAGCTATAGCATGTCCCGACAGCCGAGTATACAACTGATTGGCCTCATGCATTGCGTGTTCAATTTTCCATTCCAGTTCAGACGCCAGTTTGGACATGATCAGACCCGTTCGGAGGAGGTGGTGGAATACCCGGCTCCATTTCCCAGTCGTGGTTCACACTTGCCTCGGTACCTCGTTGTTTGGAGGATGAGGGAGCTCCTGGCCGCTACCCCTAGCTTTAGTCACACCCTTTCTGGCGAGTGCTTGGCTTGGCTTGGCTTGAAGATGAGACACAGGTTGGGTCAACTTTGGCCACAGAGACTTCTGCAAGCACGAGTAGAAGACGTAGGACTACCTGGCTTATCTATGCCCCTAGTTTATTGCTTTGACTTTTCGTTTCAAGTTTTAGGATGTAAAAACAACTTTGACTTAAATTAGAGAGTTAGAGAATGTACTTGTGTTGAAATCAATGGAATTAAAGTTGTAAGCACTAAAAATTTTCCTTTGGTCCCAAATTGGTCTAAGTTGTAAAAGGTAAAATTTTGAGAAAAATCAACTTATATTAAAACTTTTCAAAACCATTTTCAGAAACGGTCATTGCCCGATACACACAGAATCAGCCCTCAAGATGTACAATCCCAAATCGGACATGTTCAGAACTACATTCACCATCACTACTCTCCATTGCAACTGGCCCTTATGCCTGCCAACATGCAGATAACACAACCAAGCACAAATAATGGACAATGATGGCCCGATCAAACAAATGGATAGGACAGTTGAATTGGAGATGGTTATGGCCGAACTTCAGGATGAGGTTGCCTACGTATCCCAAAGATGGGAATCAAGCCTTACATAGTTCAGTTTTGGTTCAGCTGAGTATTAACTCTCTCATTTTGCACTCTAACTTTTGCCAAAGTTTCCCTTTAGGATTTTCAACCTTGTGAGCTCAGTTTTTTCTTTATTTCTAATTTTTCATACTCTAACTTTTGCCTAGGTCGCCCTTTCGGATTTTCGGCCTAGCGAGCCTCTTAGAGATAATATTTCTTTAACTTGTCCATATTGATTGGTTGTAAAAACTCCAGACCATCTAGGTCTATAAGGATAATTGCCCCCTAACTAGATAGATTTGATGATGTAAGGACCAGTCCAATTAGGCCTGAACTTGCCCCTTGGGTTATGGATGGGAGCTCGGTTGTCCTTGAGTACCATATCTCCTTCCTTGAGATTTATGGACTTAACTTTCTTGTTAAAAACCCTAGCAATTCTATGTTGGTAGCCTTGGATATGATTGTAGACACCCCATTTTTAACCGCCCTTACGACTTGGGCACCATCACTTGCACACCCAATGATGAATGTATATACTTGTCAAGTGCTCGAAAGTCCTCAGCGGAATGCTACAGCTCTGAGCCTCAAAACCCTGCAAACCTTGTACCTTGTTTTTTCACCAAAACCCCAACCTTTCAAACCTGAAAAACCTGAGACCTGCAACCCCATTTTTGTGGGCTGCCAGCCATCCCTTTTGGCTGCCGGCCACCTTTGTGCCTTGCTGGCCAAGTGTGTGGTCTGCCGGCCATAAGTGTGTTTTGTAGATATTTTCAGCTAGCTATGCTAACTGTTTGCACAGATGTTTGCATCTACCTACACGTGTATGGATGGATGTTTCTGAGGGAGTGTGATATTTTTCTATAAATAGAGGACCTCCCTTTCCATTTTTGAGGGTTAGAAAAATTAGAGCAAAATTAATTTTCTTTCTCTACAATTCTCTCCCTCTCTTGAAATTTCTTGAGCTTTTGCCTATACACTCTTAACCAAACCTTGCCATCTTTGAGCTGAGGTACTTTTGAGCCTACTTTGAGCTTTTGAGGGGGTGCATGTGTTGAATTGTTACTTAAAAGTGTTCTTCTCTTCAAGAGGTATAAGGCTTAGCTTGTTTCATTGCATTGTTTGCTTCTTTTCCTAGTGTTTTTCTACTGTTTTTGGGCTGTATAAACTCTGTATTTTTGGGCTAAAAATTGTGGTGCAAGGTCTTAAAGGGTGGAGGGGTGGTTCACCTTTCTTTCCACCTTGCTTCTCTAGCCTTTACCCTTGTGTTTCCCACCTTTACAATATCTTTTTTTGAGCTTTTAAATATTGAATTCAGAGTTATTTCAGTGGCTAAAAATATGTTTTGAAGTCTAAAATTGGAGGGGTTAGCCTTCCCTCCTTGTGTCTTGTTCACTAGCTTACATAGCTCTATGTTGTAGCTTACTATTTTAGCTTTTTATGTCTTAATTCCAGCACTTCTTTTGCATGTTTTAAGACTGTTTTAGGACTGTTTTAGGTGTTCATTGCATTTATACTTTGTTTTGCATGCTTGTAGTTTAGTTATCCTCATAGGTTTGGTATTTTAGGCCTTAGCCACCAACCTATTTGAGGTGATAATATTTATTTCTTGCTTTTCTTACTTGTGATCACCTCTAATCATCTCTGCAACCTCCCTCATTTCTTGGCTTTTTATTTTCTTTGAGAGTTGTTTCAAACCGATTGTTCTCGTAAGCTTGAGATAGAGGTTGTCTTGCTTAATGGTTTAATCCCTTTTATGGGTTCATTATCAACGGCATGACATCACTCTCATGCCTTAAACTAACCCTTGGTTTGACACTTCCCTCCTTTAGAGGACTTAATCTTCATCTTTGGACTTAATGAATTAAAAAATGGAAAGGTAATTAAAATGGAATAATAAAACTTGGACTAAAATGATGCAAGATAACAACTTGATTTGGGTTCAATTGGACGTTAATTGAACCCTTGAGTTTTGAGTCGTTTCATACTCATTAGTGATGAAAACAGTTCAAGAGTCATTGTCAACCATTTCCCTTGATCATTCATGATAAGGAGGAGGTTTGAGAGTCTTTATTTGAGCATTTATTGAAAGTGTACCCTTTGGTTCATAGGCCATCATGCAATGAAATTGCTTGGATTGATGGCTTGTGAATCAAGTTTACTACTCCTTTGAGCTGTCTGATGATAAGGATGGGTAAAGCGCACAAACATCCCTTGAAAATATCTTGTTTTTGCTCTATTTGTCCTTTATTGCAGCAAGAAGGGCCGGACTCCAGTGGCCGGCCGGCCACTTTTTCTAGCCGGCAGGCCATCTTTTTGTGGACGGCAAGCTACCTTTGTGGACGACCGGCCACCACTTTTGGCCTGCCGGCCACTTTTGCAAAAACAAACAGTGTACTTTTCTAGCAAAACAGAGCTAATTCTGAGATGAAAAACATTGAAAATGTTCTACTGTGCAACAGAGGCATCTAGCAGTAGGACAGTGACCTTTTTCGGGTGGAAATCCATGCATGCATGAGCATTCCTCGTTTCCCAAGGCGGAGTAATTAGAATAGCTAGCTTGGCACTTCTTTCATGTTGTATTCATGTAATTAATTAGTTCGTTTTGATTTGTAATTAATAATTAGTTAGTTCAATTCATTAGTTAATTTGTTGTAATAATTAATTTTAGCTAGTTTAGTTGATTATTTCATTCGGTTTGTAATTCGTAGTAATTAGCTTAGCTAGTTAGTTTATTCGGATCCTCCTGCGTGAGGGCGCAAATGTTGTAATAACGTGTATATCTTCCAACCCCACGTCTTTCTCCTTTTTATTTACCTGCTTATGATGGTTAGTTTAGAAGTATCATGTTTCATTTAGCATCTCTTATGTTTGCATCCATTTGTATTACATGCATTGAGGCTCAGCGCATTATTCTAACTTGCATCGTTAGTTAAATGCTTTTTTGAATACGTACTTAGACCGCATGCTATCAAATTGATTCATATGTCATGTTAGTAACCGAGCCTAGTAATTGTATATCGTATGCGTTGCATTAGTCATATTGCATTAGTTAGGATCATGCATTTTTTCTAACTCTTTTGTTTATTTTGGCTTGGAGTACTAGGTGAGCGTTTACTCGCTTTAGCATATCACATGAGTATGATTGTTGCCATATCAAGCATGTTCACCATGAGACTAATTGCTTAAATGATATAACTGTTTGAATGCCTATGGATGAAGGCTAGCTGCTTGACTTGGGATAATTTGATTAATGTCCATTTTAGCCCACTTTTTTCGAGTGGCAAATTCACAAAACAATTTCAAATAAAACATGAAATCAAATGTTCCAATTCTTGCAAAAATTAGTCTATACTTGTGTGAGTCACATAGTAATATAGCTAATAATCGGAATAAGAGCATATAATGCAAATAAGAATCACATCATGAATAGTAGAGGTCGATCTTTGATCAAGTGAGGGGGGTGCTCAATTTATGACCTTCCCCTCTCGTACCTAAGTTCCTAAATCGAGACAACTTTGGTGATGACGGAAAAATGGTCATTGGCACGAGTCTTGGGTTTCCTAAATTTTTCAAAAATATTTAGGTGGCAACTCTGAAATCTGGCAAAACAGTCCATTTTTGGCATTTTATTCAAAACATCGATTTTCAAAAAAGAATTGCCGGATTTGGACTCTTTTTGTGTTTTCATTATTTCACATTGCACTTGTGAAATCAGATTCAGAATCACAGATAGAGTCCGAATTGTAGGGCTTCTCGTCTTCTGAAAGGAGCACGAAAAGTCGAGCCACAATGATACAATGTCTTTAACCTCATTTCGTCAAATAACATCAACTCTTCAAACCTACTCTGCTGCCAATCTGCCTCTACTATCTAACACTCAGCCATAATTCGCAGCGACGGTACTTCAATCTTAATTGACAGAACAACTTCCATCCCATATACTAGCGAATAGGGGGTTGCCCCTGTGGATGTCAGAATTAACGTTCTGCAGCCTAGAGAGCAAAAAGTAGCTTATCCGGCTAGTCCCTGTAGGTCTCTACCATCTTCTACAGGATGTTCTTGACGTTCTTATTGGCGGCCTCAACAGCTTCATTGGTCTGTGGTCTGTATGTTGATGACTTGTGAAAAGCTACGTTGTATTTCTCAAGAAAATCCTCCACCTCTTTCTTGAAGTGTGAGCCGTTATTTGATACGATCTCGTTTGGAACCCCATACTGGCATATGATGTTGTTTCTGATAAACTTGGCTACATGCGATGCTTTTAACACTGCATAGCTTTCACCCACTTCATAAAATAGTCAATTGCCACCGAGATGAACTCATGTCCATTTGACCCATTTGGCGAGACTGCACCGATAACGTCAATTCCCCAGACTGAGAAAGGCCATGGGGAAGTCATGTTGTAAAGCTTTTAACGGCGAGATGTTCATGTGATTAGCATGGATTTGGCATTTGTGGCATTGCCGTACAAAACCAATACAATCCTCCTCCATAGTGGACCAATAATAGCCTTGTTTAAGGATCTTCCGGGCTAGCATCACACCATTCATGCGTGCTCCACACTCTCCTCCATATATGGCCTCCATTAGACGCTTTGATTCTTCTTCTTCAACACAGAGCTTGTGCATTCTCAAATGGCCTATCTTGTACAGCTTACCTCCGCAGATGAACTGGACAGCCAGACGCCGTATTCCCCGTTTATCCTTAGCATTTGCCCCTGGTGGATACGTATCCTTTTCCATAAAATTCCAAATGTCGTAATACCAGGGGTTTTTGTCTTGAACCTCATTTATTGCGGCGATGGTTTCATAGGCAGGCATATATTTATGTTCAATGATGATTGGACGCATCTTCACTCCCAACGGGATGTCTACCATGGAAGATAGAGTTGCCAACACATCAGCAAACCGATTATTCTCTCTTAGCAGATCTGTGAATGTCAATTTTTCAAACCTCGGAATCAGAATATCTAGGGTCTGATGGTAAACCTTCATTTTCTCCTCTTTGACCTTTCAGTCTCCGTTTGCTTGTGAAACAACCAAGTTTAAGTCTCCGATGACATCCAACATTATTGCCTCTAGTTCTGGGGCAGCTTCCAAACCAGCAATACACGTTTCGTATTCTGCTTCGTTGTTGGACACTTTGAACTGGAGTTTAAAGGCTAAGGGTATATAGGAATCATCGGGTGCTATCAGCAACACACCTATCCCATAACCGTACTGATTGGACGCTCCGTCAAAGTACATTGTCCATGTTTCCTCTTCTACTTGTAAAATGTCTTCATCTAGGAATAAATACTCCACTGCCTCATCTCCTTCTATTGGGTGATCTGCTAGGAATTCTGCTACAGCTCTCCCTTTAACTGATTTGTGCATAACATACTTGAGATTAAATTCGGAGAGAAGAAGCAACCAACGAGCTAGCCTACCTGTAAGTGCCGGTGTAGACCGCCCGGAACTCCGCTCCGCGCGCGAGGGCGCGAATCATTGTTCTAGCTACTACAGTTTGAACTCATGTCATGGTTCTGAATCTAATCTCACAAAGTGCATTGTGAGACTGATAAATCACCAAAGAGTCCAAATCCGGCAAATCGTTTTGAAAATTCGATTTTAATCAAAAAGCGCCAAACATGGACTACTTTGCCAGATTTCAGAGTCGCCATCTAAATATTTTATTTTGGGAAAATTTAGGAAACTCTGACTCGTGCCTAAAGCCACATGTCCGTCATCACCAAAGTTGCCTCAGCTCGGGAACTTGGGTACGAGAGGGAAAGGTCATGCAATGAGCACCCTCGCTCGCCCGATCAAAGGATCGGCCTTTACTAACATGATATGTTGTTTTTGAAAACACACGTGTTCTTATTCCAGTTAATTAGCTAATCTTACTACGTGATGCGCACAGCATACAAGTATAGACTAGATCGCCTAAATTAGAACAAAACATCTCATGTTTGTTTTTTGAAAATGGTTTGGAAGTTGCTACCCTCAAGTAGGCTAAGATGTAGATTTGCCACCCTCAGGCGGGCTTAGAAAACATGGTGATTTGCCACTCTCAAGTGGGCTTAAAACTCACATTTCAATGAATTGTTCCAATTCAAGCAATGAAGCCTTCATCCACAGGCATTCATGCAGTTATATCAGTTAAGCAAATAGCCTCATGGCAAGCATGCTATCATGGCAACACTCACACTCATGCAAGGATGCTAAAGCATAAACACTCACAGTGTACTCCGAGCCAAAAAAAAAGCTAGTTAGTAATCAATGCATGATCTTAACTATGTCAAGATGCCTAATGCAACACATGTAAGAATGCAACTAAAATAGGCTCGGCTATCTAGAGTGTCATATGAATGCTACAATTGATACACATTTTCAAGAAAGTGTATTGAAATACAATGCAATTTGAATGATGCGTCGAGCCCAGTGTATGCAAGACAAATGAATGAATGCAAACATGCGAAGCATAAGGATGCTAATTGAAAATAACCCTAAACTAACTATCGAAAGCGGTTAAGTAAAAGGAAAAAAGAAATAGGGATTAGAAGACATGCATTACACACACACACTTATTACAACAGTTGTGCCCCCTCGACGGAGGGTCCGAATAACAAGCTAACTAGCTAATCTAAGCTAATTAAACTAATTATTACAAACAAAGCTAATTAACTAATCCTAGTTAACTAATTATTACAAAACGAAGCTAATTAACTAATGAGTCAACTAACTAGTTATTATAAACACAAATGAATAGTTAAGCGCATTAACTACTTAAGTACAAAACCAAAGCATTAGTTAGCTAAGCAAAGCAGCTAAGTAAAGCAGTAAAAAGAAGTCCTCGGGACGAGAAGTGCAGGCATGCTCGGTCGCCTCGTTCGGAAATCCATTGCTATGCCCCAACTCGCCTCTGTTTGCAATTGTTTTCAGAATACTGCTCAAGCCTCCAGATAGCTTCTACTCCATCATGGGAACCTCCATGAGCATTGCCGACCACTTATTGGTGTTGCCAACCACCTGCCGACCACTAACCTTTGCTGCAGGCTAGAAAAAGTGGTCGGCTAGCCACTTTTACTAGTTTGCCGACCAAAAAATTCTGCACACTTCCAGTTTGCTGCAACAGAGAACAAGAAGGGGCACGGCAATGTATTTGTAAGATATGTGTGCACAACCACCCTCCCTATCATTTCATGAGCTCAAGGGAGTGCGGTTCTCGACTCTCGGGCCACCAACCGAGCATCGCAATACACGATGGCCGAGAAGCCAAGATTGCACAATTCATTGTAAATGAATGCATAAATAACACTTAAGGGCCTTAACTTCTATCATGCATGATCAAGAGGGTCGGTGACCGAGAAATGAGGCACTTTTCATCACTTCAAGTATGAAACGTCCCTCGTTTTTCGTGTTTAGACTAACACCCTATCCAAACACAATGCAATGCATGCATGATCAACTTATCAAATCTAATGGCATGCAAACACAATGCAATGCAACAATATGCAAAGAACATGCAAACACAATGCGATGTAACAACATGCAAACAACATGCTCTTCTATGAATGCTAGAATGGCATGCACAAGGTTCCAACATATGAACAATGCATGCATGGCAAGTTTAGAAGCCTAAGGCATCAAAGCTAGGAAAGAACATCTCACAAGAGGCATGCAATACAATGCTCAATGGACTTAAATCGAATATGGACAGACCTAAATCATGCCAAAACAGTGGCCAAAATGCTATGAAAGGATGGTATGAAAGGCAAGATGGTGATGCTCATGCAATGGCTCATCAACTAAGCATAAGAGCACAACTCTCAAACATGATTAAGAAGTGACAAACATGGAAATGTGACAACACTATATGCTCTGAAATCATGTGTAAAATGATGCCAAATCATCCAAACAACACAAGCATGGCATGCTAGAAGGCCTAAGGCACAAGGCTACCAAAAGGGACTACACAAGAGGCATGCAATACATGGCACAAATGGATGAACCAGCCACAAACAGAGCTCAATTAGGTCAAAACAAAGACCAAAACATGCTGAGATGGGAGCTCAAAAGTCTAGGCATGCATGCATACAAGTTAGACCATAAGTGAGGCAATAATGCACAACTCTTAAAAGCACTCAAAGAGTGAAAAAAGTGAGAACATGACAATGCTATATGCTCTGAAATAACATGTTAAATGATGCCAAGGCATGCCAAGAGACTTGAAATACAAAGCTAGTCAAGGGCTTTACACTACAACCATGCTAATCAATGCTCAAATGACCTTATGCACTCAAAATAGACCTAAGACAGGTCAAAATGGTAGCAAAAACATGCTAGACTTGCAGCATGGATGGCGAGAAAAATATGCTCCCGTATTAGCTCACAAACAAGGCATAAGGGCACAACTCTTAAACACAATTAAAGAGTGATAAACATGGGAGTATGGAAAAGATATAAGCTCTAAAATTCCATGCCAAATGATGCCAAGGCATGCAAACATCACAAGTATAGCATGGTGGGGACCTCAAAACTCAAGACTAGTCAAGGCATTTGCACTATAGCTTTGCAAAACATGAGTCATATGGCCAAGGCAACCCAAAACAGTCCTAAAGCATGTCAAAATAATGCTAAAACATGTATGGAGTATAGCCAAGGTAAGCTAGCATGAAGGGCCAAAACACCAAGTACACTAGGCTATGGGCAAGATTGCACTACAAGTGCACAAACCAAGCAAGAGGTGACTCCACCAACCAAAAACAGAGTTATGGCATGTCAAAATAACACCAAAAATGGGCTGAGACTAAGCCAACACATGCTAGAATAACAAGCTAACTCATTAGGCATGCAAGGCTAGCAAAGAGGATTTACACTACAAGTGCATGAAGCATGCAACGGTGGCCTAAACTAAGCCAAACAGAGGTATGTCATACTGAAATAAGGCCAAAAATATGCTGAGATGGGGCCAACATATGCTAGAAAACCAAGCTCAAACATGAGACCAATAAGGCAAGCATCCAAGATACAAGGAAAAGGGATGACCCCCTCCTATTTGGGACCTCAAAACACTCTTTCCACCACTGAAAATTCCTCTGAGTTTCAGTGGTGAGAAGGTCAAAAAGAGGTGGTCCCAATAGCTTAAAAGGATAGCACAAAACAAGGCCAAACAAGGCACAAGAGAGGGTGGACCACCCCCAACACCAACAAAGCCTTAAACAAACATGTTAAGCACTAAAAATCAGAACTTTTTGTAGTTTAAAGTTAGGCCTAAAACATCATGCAAATGGGGCCAAAAGCTTAATCAAAACAAAGCTTTAAAGGGGTTAGAGACTTACCCTTGTAGAACAACTTTAAGGAAGCAACTCCAGCAACCTTTTTGGATCAAAATCAGTCCAAAAAACACAAAACCAGCTTCAAGATGCCTCAGCAACAAGAGTGTGGTGTTTCACTATGTGTTTGTGTGCAAAAGTGTGATGAAAAGGCACTTTTAAGCACAAATATGAGAGAAAGGAGGAATTATAGAGATAAAGATATATGTATAGCTTCAAGCAATTTTTCTCCACCTGGAGAAGGGAGAGAGGGCCTCCCTTTTATAAAAAACCAAGCCTCAAGCTTGTTGAACAAGCTTGAAGCTAGATGCAATCCCTCCATACACGTATATGGAGGAGGGTTTCTGTGCTCACCAGCTGCCATAACTGGCAAGAAAATATCTGCAGAAAGTGTAGGAAAGCTGCCGACCACTTGAAGTGGTCGGCCAACTACTAACACTGGTCGGCCGACCACCACAAGTGGTCTGCAAGAAGACCAAGTGGTCGGCAGGGGAGGAGAGGTGGTCTGCACCAAGAAAGCAAAGTGGTGGCATGGCTGCTGACCACTTTTGGTGGTCCAAAGCCCACTAAGACCAGTTGGCGGACTAGAAAACTGGCTGGCGGGGAAGAAAAGTGGTTTTCAGGGAGAGAAACTGGTCTCCAACCCTCATTCCAACCTCCAAGCAAGGAAAACAAGGTTTGTACCAAAAACAAACCAAAAAGGATGCAAGACAAGAGTCCGGGGGTCAAAGCGCGCAGCCAGAAGTCTTGAAAACTAGTCTACGAGCACCAAAAGTGGTCTACGAGGGAAAAGTGGTCTACGACCACAAAAAGTGGTCTCCAAGACCTCTGTGTCCCTCTAGACCAAGGCAACAAGGCATGGTTCAAAAACAAGGTCAAAAGGAGAACGGTAAGCGGTCCCGAGACAAGGCGCACAGCCGAAGGCTCCGGAAACCGAAAACTAGTCTACAGGAGGGAAAAGTGGTCTACGAGACTTCTCTCTCCCTCCAGGGAAGGGAAAACAAGGTTTGGTTCAAAACCAAACCAAAAAGGAAGCAAGACAAGGCGCTCGGCCGAAGGCTCCGGAAACCGAAAACTAGCCTACAAGAGGGAAAAGTAGTCTACGACCACAAAAAGTAGTCTACAGACCTCTCTCTCTCTCTCCAGGCAAGGGAAAACAAGGCATGGTCTACAAACCAAGCCAAAACACAAAGAGTTCAGAGGCCCGGAGACAAGGCACTCAGCCGAAAACCCCAGAAACTCGAAACGAGCACAAACATGCACAATCATCGAGCGCTCAATCGATGACGTCTGAGTCTTAAGGTCGGTCAAAAATGGGGTGTCTACAGGGACCCATGCGCTAAAGTTGGCAGGTCTAACAGGTAACGCGTTCTATGCCGCGATAGGATTCACGTAGTATATTTGGTTGCTCAAAATCATTATCGGGTGAATGAAAAATTGAAGCCAAAGTGAGCTCCATGGAAATGGAGTCTTGGTGGAAATTCCTTAAAGGTTTGAATTAAAGGCTTGTCCCACATTGGTTTGGTGGGCAAACTTTTATGGGTTTATAAGGCTTGAGTTTGTAACTTGGGGAGGGCCCCAAGGGACATCCCAAGTTTGTAAAAGGGAGAGGTTATGGGCAAAGTGGGCTAGATCCATTGGACCCAAAAATAAACACACGGCTGGGCTGGACTGGGCTGGGCCTGGCTTGGGCGCGGGTGCGTGGTGGGGTTGTGCTTGTCCGGCCCAATACTTATCTTTTTAGGCCAAAAACATTTGAATTTATTTTTAATTTTTGAAAAATAAATTTTGACCGTTTAAATTCAAATTTGGGTTGGAAAATTTGCACCTCTCTGTACAAATTTCAAATATGTCCGAATAGATTCAGTTCAAAAAACCCTTACCTGTTTAATTTAAATTCAAATAGATTTGTATCTGTTTAATTTTAACCGAACAGGTACCGTACCTGTTGAATTCAAATCTAAAAGCCACCATTGCACCTATAAATAGACAAAGTCCCTCATTTGGTTTCTTCACTTGAATTATCGTCCAAATTCTGTCATTGCTCTCCTACATTTTCCTGCATTATTTTCTTGTGAGAAAGAGTGTAAACACAAATTGTGTTCGTTGTGCGAATAATTTGTAGTACTGCTATTATTCGTAGTTGATCATTTTATCCTGGGAGATAGACGTCCAGAATCTGAAAGCACCGTGGAGAGGACGAATCTGTCTTAAGGACACAGTGTTAAACACTGGACTTGATCAGAATTTTGTTCAATAAATACATAAGGTTAGTAATTAATTTACTTTTTGTTTTATTTATTTATTTTTATCAGATTCTGATTTTGTTTTTGTAATAAAATAAGAATTTATTATTTTATTTTATTTACTTTACTGGTTTGATATTTGTAGTCAAACGGTCTCTCTTTTTCTTTATTTCTTCTATTTGTTGTTAAGTACACAAACATTATTTATTCTTAATACAGTGAAGATTGTCCAACAATCTTAAGATAAAATCAATTTTGGTGTCTTCATTATATTTATTTTTCTGTACTTTTTACAAAGTGATATTCTGGTTGAAAAATACAAATAGTAGTCATATACTATTTGACAAATAGTAGTAATATATTGTTTATTTTCTTTGACAACTAGTAGTAATATACTTGTGTCATTAACAATTTCAGAATATTAATTTGTGTAGTAGTGTTACAGAAAATTGTTGTGTAGTATTTTATTTTCCTAGTTTTAGTAACAAAAAAATAGAATTATTTTGTGTTATAATTTATTTTTTGGTTTGAGTAACTAGAAAATTAATTTGTGTTTTAGTTTTTTTGATTTTTGTAATCAGATATTATGGTTGCTGAAAATAGTACTCCAAATCCGATTGTTACAATGACTCCATTCCCTATCCAAAACCATTTTCAAGTTCTAATAAATCATGGAGAAAAACCGAAAAAATTTAATGGTACCAAGTTTAAGAGATGGCAGCAGAAAATGCTGTTTTATCTTAGAACTCTAATTCTGGCCCGGTTTCTCCGTGAAGAGGCTCTAGTACTTAGAGAGGATGAAAGTGATCGGCAAGTTGTTGCCGCTGTAGATGCTTGGAAACATTTTGATTTTTTGTGCAGAAACTACATCCTCAATGGCCTTGACAACATACTGTATAATGTTTACAGCCCTCTGAAAATAGCAAAAGAATTGTCGGATTCTTTGGAGAAAAAAATATAAGGCAGAGGATGCCGACACAAAGAAATTTGTTGTCAGTAAATTTCTGGACTTCGTTATGATAGACTCCCAAACGGTAATTCTCAAGTTCAAAATTTTCAATTAATTTTGCATGATATTTATGCTGAGGGTATGTCTCTGAGCGAGTCTTTCCAAGTTGCTGCGTTAGTGGAAAAATTACCACCGGCTTGGAAAGATTTCAAAAATTATTTAAAACAGAAACGCAAGCAGATGACCATGGATCAATTGATTGTAAAACTAAGAATTAAGGAAGATAACCGTAAGGCTGAAAAGAGGAATGATAAAAATCCCATTGAGTCCAAGGCTAATGTGGTTAAACATGTGCTCAAACCACAAAACAAAAAGAGGAAGTTTACTGGAGATGGTCCTAAATAAGGCGACAACAATAGCAATAAAAAGTTCAAAGGTAAATGCTATAACTGTGGCAAGACCGAACATTGAGCCTCTAATTGCCGCCGCCCTAAGAAGGATCGCGGAAGTACAAGCAAGAAGACTACCAATCAAGCCAATGTGACAGAACTTGATTACATTTTTGACAGGGTAATGACATCAATCTCTCTGCTGTGGTGTCTGAGGCTAATTTGGTTGGAAATCCCAAGGAATGATGGGTTAACACTGGGGCAACTCGACACATTTATGCGGACAAGAAGATGTTCACTACCTATAATGAGGCTGCAAATGGTGAGCAACTATTCATGGGAAATTCATCTACTTCTGTTGTGACTGGACAAGGGAAAGTAATCTTGAAGATGTCATCAAAGAAGGAACTGACCCTCAATAATGTGTTGCATATACCAAACATCCGAAAGAATTTAGTTTCTAGTTCTTTGTTAAATAAAAATGGTTTAAGGCTTGTATTTGAGTCTGATAGATTTATATTAACAAAGAGTGGTATGTATGTTGGTAAGGGATACATGAGTAATGGTCTCTTCAAGTTGAATGCAATGACGGTTGTACCAAAACTTGCTATTAATAAGAATAACACATCTTTTGCTTATATTCTTGAGTCAAATTTATGGCATGGTAGATTAGGACATATGAATTTTGATGCTTTGCGTAGATTAATTGGTTTGGATTATATACCGAAGTTTGAAATTGATCCTAATCACAAATGTGAGATTTGTGAAGAAGCGAAACTAACTAAGGCTCCATTTAAATCGGTTGAAAGAAAAATCGAATCTCTAGAATTAATTCATACAGATGTATGTGATCTTAAATTTGTTCAAACTAGAGGAAGAAAAAATTATTTCATAACATTTATCGATGATTGCACAAGATATTGTTATGTATACTTACTTAGAAGTAAAGATAAAGCCTTAGAAATGTTTAAACTCTACAAAACTGAAGTTGAAAATCAACTTGGTAAAACCATTAAAATGGTTAGAAGTGATATGGGTGGTGAATATGATGCACCATTAAATGAATTTTGTGCACAACATGGCATTATTCACCAAACTACAGCACCTTATTCTCCAGAGCAAAATGGAATTGTTGAAAGAAAGAATAGAACCCTTAAAGAAATGATGAATGTCATGTTACTAAGTTCAGGCTTACCGCAGAACTTGTGGAGGGAAGTAATATTGTCTGCTAATTATGTTCTTAACAGAATACCCCCACAAGAAAACCAACAGCACTCCTTATCAATTGTGGAAAGGTCGACCACCTTCCTACAAATACTTAAAAGTGTGGGGGCATTTGGCAAAAGTTGAAATTCCTGTTCTGAAAAAGACTAAGATAGGACCAAAAACAGTGGATTGTGTGTTTATTGGTTATACTCAGAATGGTAGTGCATATCGATTTCTGACTTATAAATCAGAAATACCTGATATAAATGTGAACACTATTATAGAGTCAAGGAATGCTGTGTTTTTTGAACATGTTTTTCCTTACAAGAAAGAACAGGAATTAAGTTCACATAAAAAAATTTATGATTGTACACAAAGTCAAGAAACTAATGACAATCAAACACAAGAGACTAGTAATGGTCTCAACCAACAAGATTTAACTAATGATGAGCCAAGATGATGTAAGAAAGCAAGAACATCAAAATCCTTTGGTCTAAATTTTCTGACATACGTGTTAGAAAATGAACCTCGAAGCTTTAAGGAAGCAATGACAGGTCCTGAAGCACCTTTGTGCAAAGAGGCTGTTAATAATGAAATTGAATCCATTATGCAAAATCATACTTGGGAATTGGTGGATCTTCCACCCGGTTCTAAACCTCTTGGATATAAATGGATATTCAAGATAAAAATGAAAGCAGATGGTTCAATTGACAAGTATAAAGCAAGACTTGTGGTAAAAGGTTATAGACAAAAGGAAGGTATGGACTATTTTGACACATATTCCCCTGTGACAAGAATAACATCCATCCTCATGCTTATTGCTATAGCAGCTTTGTATAATCTAAAGATACATCAAATGTATGTCAAGACAGCTTTCTTAAACAGTGATCTAAATGAAGAAATATATATGGAGCAACCCAAAGGGATTGTAGTGCCAGGCCAAAAAAAGAAAGTTTATCGGCTTGTAAAATCTCTTTATTCATTAAAACAAGCTCCTAAGCAATGGCATGAAAAATTTGATCATTCTATGCTTACTAATGGGTTTAAGATAAACGAATGTAACAAGTATGTCTATGTTCAAAACACTGACAAAGGTTATGTCATCGTTTGCCTTTATGTGGATGACATGCTTATCATTGAAAACAATCAAAATGTGATCAAATCAACTAAGCAAATGCTGAACAAAAGATTTGATATGAAATATATGGGGGTCACAGATGTAATATTAGGAATGAAAATTACTAAAACATCTTATGGATATGCATTATCTCAATCACATTATATTGAGAAAATTCTTGGTAAATATATCAAGGATGATATGAATATAGCAAGAACACCTATAGATATCAGTCTTTATTTATCAAAAAATAAAGTTGATGCGGTGTCTCAGCTAAAATACTCTCAAATCATTGGAAGCCTAATGTACCTAATGAATTGCACTCGTACTGATATAACTTATGCTGTCAGTAAATTGAGTAGGTACACTAGTAATCCCGGAGAAGACCATTGGAAAGCCATCATTCAGGTTCTTAGATATCTAAGGTTTACCCGTGATAATGGTTTGAACTTTACTCAATATCCAGCAGTACTCGAAGATTATTGTGATGCCAATTGGATGTCGGATACTAAAGATTCAAAATCCACTAGTGGATATGTCTTTACTCTGGGAGGCGTTGCTGTTTCTTAGAAATTCACAAAACAAACATGCATCACACGATCCACAATGGAATCTGAGTTAATTGTTTTAGACAAAACAGGAGAAGAAGTAGAATGGCTTCGCCACTTCTTAGAAAACATTCCAATGTGGCCAAAACCTGTGACAGCTATCTGCATTCATTCTGCATTCATTGTGATAGTCAATCTGCAATAAGCAGGGCACAGAGTCATATGTACAATGGTAAGTCATGACATATTTGTCATCAACATAATACTGTAAGGAAATTGCTCTCAAATAGAATAATCTCAATAGATTATATAAAATCTAAAGAGAATATTGCGGATCCGTTAACAAAAGGTTTGACAAAAGAGCAAGTTTTTAGTTCATCGAAGGGGATGTGATTAAAGCCTATTACATAAGAGTCATCATAATGGTAACCCTACTTAAATGACTGGAGATCCCAAGAATTAAGTTCAAAGGGACAACTAAGATATGTGTAGCTCGCCAGAAATCATCAAGGGATTAAAGTTCCCTACCCATTCCTATAGTGAGAGTGATATCTGTAACATGTGTTGTTTGCAGGGGTCTAAGGAGAAGCTTTGCTTTTAATGATTACTTATATCTTGATTTAGGCGTAAAAATCAAGACAAGTATAAGACATACTCACAATAAGAATCATCTATATGAGTGTCGAACTGGGGCCAGTTCTATAATAATGAAGAGACTAAATTCTCTAGAAACACTAATGAACAACCAGGAGCGTTCAAGGCCAAAATGAACACAACTGTGAGAACCACGATGTGTCAGAAGATATTTTGTGTGAAATCTATTGTCATGGCTTACACAAACGGCTGAACAATTTAAGGCATCGCGTTGGTTAGCTAGTAAGTCCAATAGGTTATCACTAGAAAAGGTTTAAGGCCGAAAGCTACCTATCTTGATGCAAGATATTTTCAGTTTATACTCTTTCGAAAAATTCTGCATATTGTTGTATTTCCGTTGTCATCAAATTCTATTCAAGTGGGGGATTGTTAGAAATGGTTTTGGAAAAAATCAGATTTTTCCTTAACTTTGGTTTTTTTTTAAGTGGGACCCATATGCCAAAGTTGGCGGGTCTAAGTGGTAACGTGTTCTATGCAGCAATGGGATTCACGGAGTATATTTGGTTGCTCAAAACCATTATCGGGTGAATGGGAAATTGAAGCCAAAGTGATCTCCATGGAAATGGAGTTTTGGTGAAAATTCCTTAAAGGTTTGAATTAAAGGCTTGTTCCACATTGGTTTGGTAGGCAAACTTTTGTGGGTTTATAAGGCTTGAGTTTGCAACTTGGGGAGGGCCCCAAGAGGCACCCCAAGTTTGTAAAAGGGAGAGGTTATGGGCAAAGTGGGCTAGACCTATTGGACCCAAAAATAAACACACACGCGCATCTCCGCCGCTCAAGCGGGCTGGGTTGGGCTAGGCCTGGGCTTGAATGCGGGCGCGTGGTGTGAGGTTGGGTTGTGCTTGTCCAACCCAATAGTTTTCTTTTTAGGCCAAAAACATTTGAATTTATTTTTTAATTTTTGAAAAATAAATTCTGACTGTTTAAATTCAAATTTTTGTTGAAAAATTTGCACCTTTTTGTACAGATTTCAAATCTGTTCGAATAGATTTAGTTCAAAAAACCCTTACCTGTTTAATTTAAATTCAAAAAGATTTGTATCTGTTTAATTTAAACTGACCAGGTACTGTACCTGTTGAATTCAAATCTAAAAGCCACCATTGCACCTATAAATAGACAAAGTCCCTCATTTGGTTTCTTCACTTGAATTTTTGTCCAAATTCTGCCATTGCTCTCCTGCATTTTGCTGCATTATTTTCTTGTGAGAAAGAGTGTAAACACAAAGCGTGTTCGTTGTGCGAATAATTTGTAGTGTTGCTATTATTCGTAGTTGATCATTTTATCTTAGGAGATAGACGTCCACAATCTGAAAGTATCATGGAGAGGACAAATCTGTCTCAAGGACACAGCGTTAAACACTGGATTTGATCAAAATTTTGTTCAATAAATACATAAGGTTAGTAATTAATTTACTTTTTGTTTTATTTATTTATCTTTATCAGATTTTGTTTTTGTAACAAAATAAGAATCTATTGTTTTATTTTATTTTCTTTACTGGTTTGAGTTTTGTAATCAAACAGTCTCTCTTTTTCTTTCTTTTTTCTGTTTGTTGTTAAGTACACAAATATTATTTATTCTTAATACAGTGAAGATTGTCCAACACTTGATTGTTTCAAGATCGACAAGACAGTTTTGGAAGAGAGCTTGCCATTACTACATCTAAGAAAACACAACTTCGTAATCTCTCCTTTTTTTTTTTTAATAGTAATTATCATTATTATATGCTTTTGATTGGAATATTTTATCTCATTTATCTATTTCTTGTTTCTTTTTATTTATATTTTTTATAATATCTTTCTTTCTTGATAATAAGATGAATGATGGAAGATATTTGGACACAGTGCTCCAAATTTGCAAAAGTTAGCCATTCAAATTCTTAGTCAAACTAGTAGCTCTTTTGGCTGTGAAAGGAATTGGAGTGTCTCTGAACACATACATACAAAGAAGAGAAATAGACTAGAACATCATAGGCTTAATGATCTTGTGTATGTTCATTACAACTTGCAATTGAAGAATAGGTAAATTAATCTCTCTCATCTAGTCACTAATGGATTCTTTATTTTATTTGTTTATTTAGTCTTACGATTGAATCAATATAGGAGGTATTATAAAACAAGGAATTATGATCCCATTGACATTGAAAGCATTGACAAAACCGAGTTTTGAATTATTGAAGAAGAAAGACTAGAACAAGAGGAGCCTCCATTGCTTGATTATGATGAGCTCGAAAAATGCTTTATGAAGAAGATGAGTGTCCACGATATAAGAGGCAATGTCATGGTCTACGAGATGGTTAGAAAATAATGTTTCATCATTATGCAACAATTTTTTTTTTATCTATCACTATCAAAATGATAGCTTAATGATTTTATTTTAACTATTGTAGATGATGTTGAGGATGATATGGAGGTAGAACTTCTTGGAGATGATATCGACTTGGGATCTTTTGGTGACGTGAACATTGATAATAGATCAAACAACCCGAGCTCTAATGCAAATGCGAATGATGATGATGATGATGATGATGATGATGATGATTTAGGCAAAAATCAAAGATTGTTTGTGATGTTGTGTTGTGTTGAATTTTTATTTTATTTTTTTCCATATTTTTTTTTTTTAAGAATGATGTCATGTTGTAAACATCTTTTTACATTTGTTGCTTGAGATTTATGTTTTATGTCTATAAACTTTGGACTTAGTTTTGTCTTTTTTGTAACTTATGTTTTATGGCTTGCTTTAGTTGGATGCTTTCATAATTTTTATTACTATGATTGTTGTTTTTAATAGCTAAATTTTCATCTTTAATTTTATTTGTTGTTAGTATGTGAAGTGTTATGGCTTATATTTAGGATTTTTTTTTTAAGGTATAGAAAAACATCACTAAAAATTTTAAGAATTTTTTTAAAAAAATTGAAAATTTAATATTTAAATTGTTAATTTATATTTTTTTAAAAATTATTTATGACATAATTATGACGTCACGGTTCGATCCGGTTCAACCCACCGATTGAACCGGTGACTCGTCCACTTGATTCTTTTTCCGATTCGCTCACCGGTCCGGTTTTTAAAGCCTTGGGCTCTAGCACACCAATCTCTCTCTCTCTCTCTCTCTTTCTCTCTCTCTCTCTCTCACACACACACACACACAGATTTCTTAGTACACCCACACCCAATTTTCTCAGCACAAGTCTAATAGAGTGATCCACTTTTTGACTTAAGTCTCCAACAAAAACATACACACAAGTGGGACTATCTTAACTCTTGACTACAAAATTAGCTTAATTAAATCATAATTAACCATATTTAATCTTAATTGATCAATTCTCACATGACTTAATTAGTCTAATTGACTTCAATTAAAGCCCAATTAATTATAATTAAATTTATCAATCTGAATTAGATTTTTAATCAAATTCCCAAAAGGCTCCAATTTCCAAATATCAAATTAAACCTATTGTCATCATCAATTTTGGTTTTCCAAATCATTTAAGTCTTCTATTTCGGATCAAACTCAAAATCTCCGTCAATAAATTACATATTCAGATTGGAAATCTCATAAGTAAATTTAATTCATAATAATCACAATTCTCAATTCTCATAACTTAATTAACTCCAATTCGAACCCAATCAGTCAAATCTCAATTTTACTAAACTGAATCAAATATTTAATTAAACTTCTATATAGTCCGATACTTGAAATCACACGGATTCAACTCATCATTTTTATCTCCTTAAGCCATTTAAACTTTCAAAATAAATCACTGACGAACCCATATACGAATCAGACTCAATAATTCTCATAGATCCCAATTAAATCAAAATAATGACTAATTACAATCCAAATCTCCTTAATTAATCAAATATAAAATATTATACATGATAGGGTCATCACAGTTAGGCTTTGAATATCAACTTGAAAGAATTTGAGGGCTTATAGGGCCACTACAGGTCTAGTTTTGATAATTTGAATTATTCATTTTGTAAGACACTCCATATATATCATTCATGAAAAAAAAAAAAAAAAATCGGTCAATATGATAATAGTAACCTTTTATTTTATCATATTTGTCACCCAAAAAAAATGGTCTATTTTAAAAAAATTACTTGTCATTTATTTTTTTGAAAACAACATGATAAATTGAAAAAATTATAATTATAGGATTGATCCATAATTGAAGGACCTACAAATAAATAGTTCAAATCATCGAAATAAGACTCATGATAGCCCCATATGCCTTCAAATTCTCTTAAATTGAGATGTGAATTTGAAAGAAACTTAACCCATATTGATATTTGTAAAATGTAATATTCTTCATATTGATTGAAAGCAATAATTGCTTTCACCCAAAACAATTTTCACTAATTTCAAAATATTTTTTAATTGATTTAAAAACTATTTAAACATTTTAAATTTTTTATACATAAATCTCAATATTAAATAGTGCATTTGGGCACTTGTTAACATTTACAATTAACATAAATTAAAGAAAAGTTTTAAGTGCAAAATGCAAATGATTTGATCACATAACCGACCCAATTTCAACTCTTAATTTTAGAGGAAATGTTTTTTCCTTTTAATTTTAAAAAAAAAAATTACAAATCACTAATAAATTTTACGAATATTAATAATTAAAATATTAATATTTTTATAAATCTGTAATAATTTATTAAAAATATCACTGAATGATAATTTGTTCTTAATTTTATGGGAAAATGACAAATCAATGTACATTTGGGGAAAAAAATTAAATTAATGATAAACTTTACAAACTTTAATTATTAACATCATAAACTTTTCAATGAACATATAATTAATCTAAAAAAGTTCAACTAATTTATAATTTTTCCTAATTTTATATACCATCCATCCATGGGAACAATACAATACAAAAGCTGAGACACAGCTAAGCCTTGTATTCCCAAGAGGATGTAGTAGGAATGTAAAAATGGCTCGCGGCTTGTGAGCAGTCCGAAACCCACCCATAGCCTAGGGTGGGCCCAGCTCGTTTAGGCCCAAGCCTAAGCCTAGCCCAAGACCCTAGGCTTGGGCTTGGGCTTGGGCCGCCATTTTGAAACTCGACCCGACCCGTGGGTCTGACTCATTGGTCCACTAATGCCCACTCAAAGCCAAGCCCAAGGCCTAAGTCATTTTTAGTGGAAAATAATAAAATTTTGATGGAAAAAATTTTTAAAAAAAAATGTTCAGGCTCGGCCAAGCCTGAGCCCAGGCCTAGCCCGCCCAAGGCCTAAATATCTCCTAGGTCTAGGCCTAATTTTCTAGCACGCAGCTCGGCCCGGCCCGAATTTGGCGGAAGCTTGTGAGGCCCGATATGAGTTGGGCAGGGCCAAAATTTACACCCAGCAATGCCTTTGACTCACCTCTGATTCTCATTTTCGTATATTTAACAATCATTTTTTATTTACAATACTTCCCACAATAAAAAAAGAACCCATTGAAACTTGTTAATATGACATTTTATTACATTATTAATTATTAAAAGGAGTTTTCTTTCATATTCCAATAAAAATTGTCAATATTAGAAAAGAAAATGCTATTTCACTACCAGAATTTTCACTTTCGGCAACTAAATTTTTAGTCGCCTAAACTTAATTTTTAGTCGTCAAAGGGTTTCAGCGACTAAATTATTTGGTCGCAAAAGTAGTTGTCGAAGAATTGTTGGTAAAGGTCATTAGTGACTAAAATAATTTTAGTCGCCAAATGTATTCAATTTCCGACTAAATTTTCAGTCGCCAAAAGGTTGGACATTAAATTAAATTAGTACATTTTCGGCGACTAAACTTTTAGTCGCCTAAAGTCCCACATTTTTAGCTACTAAAATTTTAGTCGGTAAAGAGTTCTTGTTTTGGCTACTAAATATTTGGTCGCCTAAAGTCCCACATTTTTTGCTACTAAAAATTTAGTCGGCAAAGAATTCTTGTTTTGGCTACTAAATATTTGGTCGCCTAAAGTCCCACATTTTTTGTTACTAAATTTTTAGTCAGCAAAAGTGTTTTTATTCTTTAGTTTTTGTTTTTAGCTACGAAATATTTTAGTCGCCAAATGTTTGATTTTCTTTTGGCTACAAAATTTTTAGTCGCCAAATTTCTTTTTTTTCTTTTTTTTTGGCTACAAAACTTTTAGCCGCCCAAAGTATTTTCCCAATTTCTTTTTAGCTACTAATTGTTTAGTCGCCAAAAACATGATATTATGTTTTATCGCAAAATTATAATTTCTCCACAACCTATCTATATTCCATGCAACCGATAATACGTATATAAACAAAATGATACATACTATCAATCATTCCACAATCTGCATCTATATACAAAAAATAAATAACTTTAAATGTCAAAGTCCATACAAACCAACTATTGTCGAAACTAAATAATAATTTCATACAAAATATATCATACAAAAATCAAAACCCTCCGTATACAAAAAAATACATTTACTACCGAGCGAATTACCATTTGGCATGGTACAAATTACCATCGTGATCTGTACCACGACAAAAGGTGACATATGTACCACAACAAAAGTTTTTCTATAGTATATGTATGCCGACAAATAGTCATATATATGTACCACGACAGAAGGTGATCTATGTACCACGACAAAAGTTTTATATAGACCATGACAAAAAGTGATCTATATACTACGTATACACGACAGAAGGTGATTTATGTACTACGACAGTCATTATCTGTTGATTGCCAAAAGTTTTCTGTATTAGTAATAGTGAACTACACAAAAGCTGAGGACGACAAAAGTATTATATTAGTTTTATACAAAAGTGAAAATTCTTCTCCATACACCAATATAGATTATCCACAAGTCTACGCAACAAAGCCATCTACAAAAAAAATAAAAAAATAAAACAAAACAAAACAAACCAATAGAATTGGTTACAAAATATCAATTCAGTCAGCCATAGAGAACATGTTCTAACATGTATTTAAGGTAGAACAATCAAGAAATGTCTTTTTGGAAATAAAAGAAAGCATATATATGTATCATGCAATATTTATTCCAACCAACTGCACAAACAATCTAATATGTAATTTCTTCGACATATAAATATATTAAGGCAATTATTAGAATATGTAGTTGTTGTTTTCATAAATTTGTCGCTCTTTAAACTAAGTGCTGCGAGTTTTTCGACTAAGTGTAAGGCGTTTTCGGCTCAAACTCCAAGCCTACGGTCCTAATTACATTCCATAAGTTGTCACAGGTCATAATTGTCATGGGGAAGCAGTCCGTGAGAGCCACACGGTGGTTCAGGGGCTGTTTTGAATTTTCACCCCCGAAACGCCGTTTTTCAAGTTTAAGGCATATTCGGCTCTAACTCCCAACTTATGGGTCCTAATTACATTCTGTTAGTTGTCACAGGTCGTAATTGTCATGGGGAAGCAGTCTATGAGAGCCACACGGTGGTTCAGGGGCTATTTTGAATTTTCGCCCCCACAACACCCTTTTTCGAGTAAGTTTAAGGCATACTTGGCTCTAACTCCCAATCTACGGCTCCAGATTACATTCCGTCAGTTGTCACAAGTCCTACTTTTCATGTAAAAATGTCCATGAGAGCCACATGGTGGTTCGGGGGTTGTTTTAAATTTTCGCCCTCGGAATGCCCTTTTTTGACTAAGTTTAAGGCGTATTCGGCTCTAACTCCCAACCTACGAGTCTGGATTACATTCCGTCAGTTGTCAAAACTCCTATTTTTCATGGGGAAGCTACCCCTGAGAGCCACATAGTGGTTCAGAGGCTGTTTTGAATTTTCACCCTCAGAACGCCCTTTTTCGAGTAAGTTTAGAGCGTATTCGGCTCTAACTCCCAACCTACAGGTCCGAATTACATTCTGTCAGTTGTCATAAGCCCTATTTTTCATGGGGAAGCTATCCGTGAGAGTCACATAGTGGTTCAGGAGCTGTTTCAAATTGTCACCCCCAGAACGCCCTTTTTCGACTAAGTTTAGGGCGTATTTGGCTCTAACTCCATACCTACGGGTCCGAATTACATTCTGTCAGTTGTCACAAGTCCTATTTGTCATGGGGAAACTTTCCGTGAGAGCCACATAGTGGTTCGGGGGTTGTTATGAATTTTCGCCCCCAGAAAGCTCTTTTTCGAGTAAGTTTGAGGCGTATTCGGCTCTATCTTCCTACCTACGGGTCCGAATTACATTCCGTCAGTTGTCACAAGTCCTATTTGTCATAGGAAAGCTGTCCGTGACAGCCACACGGTAGTTCTGTGGCTGTTTTGAATTTTCATCCCGAAACGCCCTTTTTCGACTAAGTTTAGGGCTTATTCGGCTCTAACTCCCTACCTACGGGTCCGAATTACATTCCGTCAGTTGTCACAAGTCCTATTTGTCATGGAAAAACTGTCCGTGTGAGCCACATAGTGATTCGGGGGCTTTTTTCAATTTTCACCCCCGAAACGCCCTTTTTCGACTAAGTTTAGGGCGTATTCGGCTCTAACTCCCAACCTACTGGTCCGAATTACATTCCGTCTGTTGTCACAAGTCCTATTTGTCATGGGGAAGCTGCCCGTGAGAGCCACACAGTGATTGGGGGGCTGTTTTGAATTTTCTCCCCCGGAACGCCCTTTTTCGAGTAAGTTTAGGGCGTATTCGGCTCTAACTCCCAACTTACAGGTCCGATTACATTCCGTCAGTTGTCACAAGTCCTATTTTTCATGGGAAGCTGTCCGTGAGAGTCACATGGGGGTTTGGGAGTTTTTTGAATCTTCACCCCCGGAACGCCCTTTTTCGACTAAGTTTAGGGCGTATTCGGCTGTAACTCCATACCTATGGGTCCGAATTACATTCTGTCAGTTGTCACAAGTCCTATTTGTCATGAGAAAACTATCCATGAGAGCTACACGGTGGTTCAGCTGCTGTTATGAATTTTCGCCCCCGAAAAGCTCTTTTTCGAGTAAGTTTAAGGCGTATTCAGCTCTATCTTTCTACCTATGGGTCCGAATTACATTCCGTCAGTTGTCACAAGTCCTATTTGTTATGGGGAAGCTGTCCGTGAGAGCCACATGGTGGTTTGGTGGTTTTTTTGAATCACTACAACAAAAAACACAATCGGCGACTAAAACTTATTTTTTCGTCGCTAAAAGTATGATTTTTGGCGACTAAAATGCAATTAGTCGCCAAAGTTGATCCCTTTTGCCGACTAAAACAGGTTAGTCGCCGAATATAATGCTTTTAGCGACTAAAAATGCACTTTAGTCGCCGAAATATAGGGTTTTTAGCGACTACAGGCTGTTTAGTAGCCAAAAGGGACGGTTTTTGGCGACTAAAATCATTTAGTAGCCAAAAGTGATGCTTTTGGCGACTAAAAAACAGTTTAGTCGCCCATTATAGGTGTTTTGCCGACTAAAATGCATTTTAGTCGCCCAAAGTTGAGGTTTGGGCGACTAAAGTAAATTTGTTTAGTCGCCGAATGTCCTATCCTTAGGCGGGATTCATTTGTTTTAGCGACAGAAAACAAGTTAGTAGCCAAAAAATGGAGAATTGGCGACTAAAATTGAGATTTAGTCGCCAAAAGTGCAACCCAATTTTTTTTTTGTAAATATTTTATTTTTTACATGAAATATATTAAATAAAATAATTATTTTATATATACAATTTCTATTAATACCAGTGAATATAGTATATAAATAATAAATGTTGCAACAATAATCATGTGATCTGAGAGTGGCGTAGTGGGGAGCAGTGTTGCTAAAGGTGTTGGCGTGCAAGTCTTGGACGTCCCAGGTTCGAACCCTGGACAACAAGCGGAGGCTTTTTTTTTTCAAAAAAAAAAAAAGTATTGGCGACTAAAGTCTTTGGTCGCCGAAAGATAAATTTAAAAAAAAAAAAAATTAGTATTGGCGACTAAAGGTTTAGTCGCTACAAGTATAATTTTCCCAAAATGGAATGGAGTATTGGCGACTAATATTTGGTCGCCGAAGACATATGTATTGCTGACTAACAAATGTTTAGTCGCCAAAGGAATGCGCGACTATTTATAGGCGACCACAGCGACGACTAAAATCTTTAGTCGGGGAAAGTGAAAAAATTAGTATTGGCGACTAAAAAGGGGCTTTTGGCGACTAAAACTTTAGTCGCTAAAAGTGCTTTTTCTTGTAGTGAATTTTCACCCTGAAACGCCCTTTTTTGACTAAGTTTAGGGCGTATTCAGCTCTAACTCCCTACCTACGAGTCCGAATTACATTCCGTCAGTTGTCACAAGTCCTATTTGTTATGGGGAAACTGTCCATGTGGGCCACACAGTAGTTCGGGGGCTGTTTTGAATTTTCACCTCTGGAAAGCTCTTTTTCAAGTAAGTTTAAGGCGTATTCAGCTCTAACTCTCTACCTACGGGTCCGAATTACATGCCGTCAGTTGTCACACGTCCTATTTGTCATAGGGAAGCTGTCCGTGAGAGTCACATAGTGGTTCAGGGGTTGTTTTGAATTTTCGACCTCGAAACGCCCTTTTTGTTGTTATTAATAATACCCACCTGCATTATATAACCCAAGTTTTTCTTAAGCCCGAGATTATTAATAGTTCCATTATTTTAATATAAGTAAGAACTCAAGTACAATGCCTTCTCTCTTTTCTTTTACTTTCTTGTTCTTTTTAATATTTTTCTTAAATTGTCCAAACACATCCTGAGGTAGCTCAAGAATAGGTTACTACGCCAATAAAGCTGAAGTTTGTCAGTCACTCTTAAGTTATTAATAAAATTATTAACTTATTGACAAGAATAAATGCTCAACAATTGTTTAACTTAAACCACAATTGTAATATTCAACACATCAAAGAATCCAACATTAAGAGTTGTTGAGCATTTTGCAGCCCATGAAGAAATATAGTAAAAATGGAAAAGGACATTTAACTTCATTAAAAAAAAAACTAAAAGAAAATAAAAGTGAAGCAAAGAAAAGCATATGAGATTGAAGTGAAGAATGCAAGAGAGGAACATCCCGTGAAGATCCAATGGAATCTGAGGACAAAGACATCTAATAGGCTGTACACAATCACCTCTAATGTAAAGTGTTTTAAAAAAGATGATTTTTACTGTCTGTTCAATCATTTGTGGTTAGGGAAGAATTACTTTGACTAAGAATAATTATTGTCTAGTATGTTGCATTCAATGGTCATCATGGCAATGAAAGTTGAATGACCAGTTGGCCCCAACCTTTTTTACATTTTCCAAAACTTGACATTTATGGACCCCATCCTTCTTTAGAACAGGGAACATAATCTTCTGGCAACCTATTCAGGTCATAATGTATCTCACAATCCCATTATCTCCCCCCCCTTCCTCGAGAATTGGGAAATGACCTGGTTTGCCCCAACAGGTCCTTCCTTCCAACGGGCTCTCCAATTTTTTGTGTTAACGTGTTATATGACCAAAAAAATGATAAAAGTCGGGTCTAATTTTGTGTGTTAACTGTTTGTTAGTTTAGAAAGTGAGTTGGTGTCCCAATGATGTAGTCAAAATGTCTGTTAGGTAAAAGTAGGGTATACTTAAATGTACACGTGAAGAGAAAAATATAATTAAAGAAAAACAAGAAAAGACTTTTAAGGCCCACCACCTCTCTATCTCTTCGTGCATTGGCTAACTATGTCGTCGAAGTTAGTAACACTTTTAGTAGCAAATTAACAACAACAATAAACTTGCATTGAGGACAAAAGAAAAGAAAACAAAGGGTTAACTATGCTAATGTCTGATTCTAATGTAATAGGTTCTTGGAGAGCCTATTGGAGATAAGGATTTGCATTAAACAGGATGAGTGACAAGTAGCATCCTAGCAGGGTTAAAGATAACTCACTGTTTGGTGCAAGGCCTATTTGGAAAAAACTATATGATCAAAGTATGACTATGTATATCGCTTTTTGCCTTCATTTTACCTTGATATGGTAATGGAAATTGTTCTAATATCAGAGGCTATTACTACATTGAAGGACAAAATCATATAAATGACGTAAAAAACAGAACTAGTTTTATTCAGGATCAAAAGCTCTAATTTTCAGTGTAAGATGTTGTTGGAGTCAAAAAGTAGTTTTTGAAAGGATGACTTGTAATCATGTGCCTTAGGATTTTGTGGGGAAGAAAGTTCAGAGGGTTGTGATCATTTAGGCTTCACATAGTTGCTTTCCCAGCATTACCAACACCATAGATGTTATTGTTTTGGACTGTTTTTTTTTTTTTTTTTTTTAAACTAGTTTTAGATTGTTATTGTACATGGCCATTTTTTTAGGGACTGCAAAACTACATAGATACATGCATACATATAACATATATAATATCCATTATTGGCTGTAATTTGTTAAAAAAAAAAATCAAGATAACCCCTCACAAACACACCCCTTAAAATAATGAATAAATCAAACGTGGTGTCATTTCCCTCGCCCCCGAAACGCCCTTTTCGAGTAAGTTTAAGGCATATTCAGCTGTAACTCCCAACCTACGGATCCGAATTACATTCTGTCAGTTGTCACAAGTCCTATTTGTCATGGGAAAACTTTTCGTGTGAGCCACATGGTGGTTCGGGGGTTGTTTTGAATTTTCGCCCCCAAAACGCCCTTTTTCGACTAAGTTTAGGGCGTATTCGGCTCTAACTCCCTACCTACGGGTCCGAATTACATTTCGTCAGTTTTCATAAGTCCTATTTGTGATGGGGAAACTGTCTGTGTGAGCCACACGGTGGTTCGGGGGCTGTTATGAATTTTCTCCCCCGAAACGCCCTTTTTCGAGTAAGTTTAGGGCATATTTGACTCTAACTCTCTACCTACAGGTCCGATTACATTCCGTCAGTTGTCACAAGTCCTATTTGCCATGGGGAAGTTATCTGTGAGAGTCACATGGTGGTTCAGGGGCTGTTTTGAATTTTCACCCCCGAAACGCCCTTTTTCGACTAAGTTTAGGGTGTTTTAAACAGGTTTCTCAAATTAAAAGCACGCTTCTGCTTCTTGAAGATACTGAGTACACACATTTTAATTCTTCAATTGCATGATCTTAGCTTGTCCTCATGCTTAACAATAAAGAGATACTATTGTTTAGTGAATATGCAAATCTAAGTTTGTACAAGTTTTAGTATGATATGAATAAAATTCTTCTTACCAAATACGACGATGACCGTCTGAACCCTCCAACAGTGTTGAGAGTCGTAAAACCACAGAGTTCAAATGATTAAGTTGTTCTTGTTGCGCCTCCCTTGATTTTTTTCCTTCTTCTACTTCTTCATCAACTCCTCTATCTCCCTCATCATCTCTTCACAATCTCTCTGGCGCTCTTCTTTCTCCTTCATCAAATCTTCATGAAGAACCTCCATCCAAGATTGCATTGCCTCCATTTGTTTGTCATGAGATCGTGTCGCACTACCAGATGGCGAATAGGGTCGTGGGCCAATCCCAAATCCACGCAAGTAATTCTTTCTATGTCCAAGCACTTGCTGTAAGAGTTCCTTCTATGTCAATGGGATCCCTGCATCCGTGGCTCTCGCTTGTAGATTCACCATCGTATCCTGTCATTACCAAAAAAAAAGTAGACTATTCAATAAAGGCACAAAGAATGACATGCAATTTTGTGCTAAGATAGGAATTAATATTAAATACAATTGGAAAAAAAGTTTACTCCTTACATGTAGCTCACCACATTTGGGATCAATCCATTCGTTTGTTTTCTTCGATTTGTGTGATTTCGAATAAAATTTTGATAAATTCAACTCCCCATTTTCATCTACCTGTTACTTTCAAATAACAAAATTAATTCATCACAATAGTAACCATGACTTTCATCTTACATATATAAGTGATGAGAAATATGTTCCAAATGTATCTAGCTCACCATGAGCGACATTGCTATTGGAAATGAGCGAGATCCACTGGTGTGATTGTATGGTAGCAAACTCCTATTTGTTTTACCAGCTTTAGAGCGTTTCTAAAAAAAAATGAATTATTCAAGAATTAGTACATATCAATGCATAATACACAAATAAAGCAATAGAGTCGTTTATATTTGTTTGTTACCAAATGAGATGCATCCTTCCAAGCCACATCAATCATGTGTTTCCAATCATCTAAGCAAACTCCTGTAGGAAGATGACTATATGGGTCATCAACACCCTCTTCTACAAGTTTTTCGAAGTGTTGCTTCAAGGTGTACCTCCAATCCTTGTACAAGAGATACGCCTTTGTATCAACGATCTCTTGAGCTTGTTGATCAGTATGAAAATCCTCACCAATTTCAAACTTGTCCTGCAAGCATAAGTGTGTGATGTATTACAGAAATTGAATGCAGCAATTGCAACTTTACATAATGAAGACATTTAGTTTAAGGTCAGAAATTACTAGCACAGCTTGTACAACAGCATCTTTGATACTCTGATCAATTTTCTTCCATGACTTCACTCCCTTGAGAGGGCACAACCGCCTTATCTGCAATCCCTACTCATTTGTTGCAGGGGTGGCATTCCTCAATGAGTGCATTTAGCATGCAATTGACATAAACATGTAGTTTCTCCTCTTTTTCTTGCTTGCATATTTTCTTGTTTTCTATTATCCGCGTGCACGATGACCGACACGGTTTTTCCCTGGTCAAGAAGGGGCAACAAGTGTAAGGCCTTCAAATTGTAAATAGTGTCCCCAAACTATAATCGACAATAATTAATATTAAATTTTAAATTTATCAGCAAATTTTCTTGGGGATTATAATTTTTTTTATACATGCAAGAAATTTTCTTTCTAGGTGAAGAAAAATCATTTGCTTAAGTTCATTAAATTGATCTTTAGGGGCCAAAACACACCTACAAAACTCAAAGAAGAAGACAAACATTGAAACATTGTAGTCGTCCAGTCAAGAAACCCTACAAAACAAAAAAATAATAGTCATACTTACTTCAGACTGTTCGGCTCTGTTGTTTCTAACATGTGTTTTCAGTGTGCATCTGGCAGTGAGTGTCTCATCAGTTATAATTGAGTTATGTGAGTTGTGTTGTATAACATTGCTTGGATGTTTCTGAGGGGATGCTTGGTAGTAATGTCGGTTGCAGTTCTCTAAGATAGCGCTGGCAATGTTTCCTAGGAACATCATGTCTACTGTCGTAGGACATAAATAGGTTGCAACACTGGATTATTAAGAAAAAATGCAAATGCATATCAGAAGACATTCAAAAATACCAATAATGAAAAATATGGATTTACAGAAGAAGAAAGTATCACAAAATTAGAACAAGACAACATAGGAAAATAATGATAATGATTGTCAAATAAAAATGTTGTACATAAACTAATGTTAAGCATAAATGTCAAATGAGGAGGTTCGTCAATTTAAGAGGTTCAACATTGCGAAAAAGTTTACAATATAGCTCAACATGATGACATGAAGAACAACATAAACAAAAGAACTAAACTCTCATCTAATTACATAACACATAAAGAACAACAATCTCCTTCATCTCTTTCCCCATTACATCAACAAAATGACAAAAAGATAAAACAACAACTACCAAGAACACACATCGAAATTTAGAACCCATACATCAAGACTATCACATATCCAAATTTAGAACCATACATCAACACTCTATGTCCATATCTGTATCATAATCACTATCAAGCTCATCTTCTTCTTCATTGTCACCCTTCATTGTCGGTTCATCTTCATCATCACATATAAAGTCATCATCCATACCAACCTTGGGTTGTACACGGTTATCAAACTGCAAAACTTCCATTGGAATAATTTCAACGTCAATATCATCTTGACGCAAAACCACATCGTCATCCATAGGCTCAATTGGTACAACATCAGTGCTTTCATCTTGTTAGAACACATCATCAGGTTGTGGCACATCCACCTCAGGCACATCCCAAATTCTTCGATGTTGAAACTTTTCTACTACTCTCCAATTGGCACCTAACTTCGTATCATGCATGTAGAAAACTTGTTGTACTTGACTTGGTAACACAAATGGGTCATCTTTATACCATTGACTTTTTATATCAATAGTAGTGAGATGTGGTTCGACATGCAAAGTTCTGTTACTACTGGTGTTATACCATTCACATTGGAATAAAAATATGTCATTTTCCAAACTTTGCAAATGTAACTGTAGAACTTTATGAATTGGCCTTCATGGTCCCCTTCCACTACCAATCCACTATTTTGAGTTTTAAGATGGTTGTCACGGTCGCGAGCATGGAATTGGACGCCATTACAAATGCATCTCGAATATGTGTTCACTAAGCTGTTAGGACCATTTGCCAGTGACCACATCTCATCATTGCTTCAGGTGACTTTTTGTGCCGCAATTGGTTCATCTACATAAAAAAAAAAAAAAAATTGCCATGTTATTTTTGACATAACTTAACTTCATGTGTAAACTATACTATAAAGAATTTTAGCGTACGCAATCTTTGAATCATTTAGGAAATTCTTTGCATTGTATCTTCGCAATGTCGCATACACTTCCATGTTGTTGTTGCAACAACATCTTGTGTTCCCTACGTAGGACAATGTAATTCATAAGTAATTCGAAGAATGATTACTTAAAAAAAGCATATAGGTCACATATAGTACGTCACAGGTTCGACTCGTACTTTAGATATTCTTCCACTTCTAAGCTGTTGTGTAGGACAAACCAATGAGCCCTTTCATGGTCAGCTACAGACACATCAGTTTCCCTTGTTAGTAGACCAAGCGGACAAACATTTTGAGTGAAAACCGCTAACCCTGGGCCATTGTCACCCCCGTCATAATTGCTTTCTTCCTAATTAAACACCATTTCAATGCCATCTAAATACATTGAACAAAACGTCGTACACTCTTTTGAAATGTAAGCCTCCGCAATGGAACCTTCTAGCCGAGCTTTATTGCGAACAAATCCTTTCAAAAGTCTGAGCATCCTACATGCCAATATGATTTGAATGTTAATGTTTACATTATCTACTATATGTAAATAGGGATGTTCGGGAACTCGTTGTATTACCTCTCAATGAGATACATCCATCGATATTGCACAGGCCCTCCAAGCATAGCCTTGTGAGGCAAATGAATTGCCAAGTGGACCATGACATCAAAAAACACAGGAGGAAAAATCTTCTCAAGCTTACAAAGTATAAGTACGATTTGTTCCTCCATTTTCCTCCAAAGTAGTCACCTCAATGTCTTTGAGCACAACTGTTTGAAAAATTTCCTAACTTAAAAAGTGTGGTCCTAATCTCCTTGGAAAGGTATCCACGTATCCCAATTGGAAATAGTTGTTGTAGAAGGACATGACAATCATGAGTTTTGAGGCCAGCTAATTTTCCAACGTGAGCAGTGACACAGTTGGATATTTACTGCATAGCCATCAGGGTACTTAATTGATTTCAAGAAATCACAAAAACCTTGTCGCTCTACCGGGGACAATGTGTACGATGCCGGAGGCTTCTCAAATGAGCCATCGGAATGCCTCTTCAAGTATAACTCCTTTCATATCCATATGTCTTCTAGATCCAGCGGGCTTTATCCGTGTCCTTGTTCTTGCCATCAATGCTCAGTAGTGTCCCAACCAGATTGTCACATAATTATTCTCTATGTGCATGACATCAAGGGTTGTGTCGAAGCTTTAGCGTTTTCCAATAGGGAGGTCGAACATAATGCTTCTTTTTGTCCAATTGGAAGGTGGATTTTCATTCTGTTATCTTTTTCGGTTGTTTGGATGCTTTTCATATGGCCTGTATATCCCCGAATCAATTTACTGTAGTATTTGTTCTCCCGATAACTCCATAGGTTTGGACCGATGCTCATTTTGACCATTGAAGAGCTTACTTCTTCGCCAAATATGGTTCTCGGGCAAGTGGCGACGGGCACCCATATACCCTATCTTACTTCACAGACGCTGAGATGATGCATCCATGTTACAATTAGGGCAAGCCAAGTAACCTTTTGTAGTCCAACTAGACATGGTACCATATGCGGGGAAGTCATTGATGGTCCACATGACTGCTGCATGCATTTTAAATATTTGACCGTTTGAGGCATCATATGTTTGCACACCATGCTCCCACAAATTCATTAACTCCTCCACTAATGGTTGCAAGTAAACATCGATGTCTCTTCCAAGGGCGGATAGACCGAGAATAAGCATTGACATCATTAGAAATGGCTTTTTCATACACTTCCACGGGGGAAGATTGTAAGGCATTAAGAGTACAGGGCAGATGTTGTACGATGTGCTCATATTTCCAAACGAATTGAAACCATCCGTGGCAAGCCCTAACCTTATGTACCGGGGTTTCACAGAAAACGTAGGATGCTGCATATCAAAGTCCTTCCATGCCTAACCATCGGCTGGATGCCTTAACATTACATCATCCACATGCTTCTCTTGTGCCATCTTATATCTGCAGCAGTTTTTTTGGACATGTACAATCTCTTCAACCTCGATGTTAAAGGAAAGTACCTTAATATTTTGTGAGGAATCTTTTTACCACTCTGATTGTTGAACTTGTATCTAGACTCCTTACATGTAGGGCAATTCTCCAGTTTTGCATTGTCCTTCCAAAACAAAATACAATCATTTTTGCATGCATAAATGGCCTCATATCCCAAACCCAATTCACGTAAGAACTTTTTCGCTTCCTAAAGGGTCCATGGAACAGTTTCATCACACTTTGGGAGAATGTCTTTGAAAACTTGCATAACCATATCAAAAGATTTGTTGCTCTATTTATTGTACACCTTAATATGAAGCATCTTAATAACGAATGACAACACGGAAAACTTTTCACACTCTGGGTACACTTTGCGTCGAACATCATCAAACAACCTAATGAACTTCACTAAATTTTCTCTCTTTGAGCTATTAGGTTCTTCGTCAATATGATCATCCATGAGGCCACTCATGTAAATCTCTTCCAACACAGTAGGCAACTTGCCCAAATTATCATCAATGTCAAAAATTACAGCTCCATATCTTTCATCATCATCGTTTAACACACTAGGCTGATCATGACACAATAGAACATGTTTCCCGTGGTGCACCCAAGTTCTATAAGAACACGCGATTCATCTTCGAATCAAGTGTAGCCATACAACTTGTCGACTATGTTTTGTGCCATTCAAGCAATCGACACACGGACAACGAATGTTATCGTGTAGGCCTAAATCCTTCGTAGCAAAGTCAATAAATGACTTAACACCTTGTTGGTACTCTTTACTTTTCAACCTATCTTTTATCATCATCCAACTCTTGTCCATCTTTTGAACCCTACAAGTCAAGCAAACATTAACGTAGGAATGGACAACAAATAAACAAAAATACTCAACAACGGCATTGCGTATCTTTTATCATCATCAAACTCTTGTACATCTTTTCTGACAAAAGTTTAAGTTTTCGCTTATTTGCAACATAGATTAAAATTTGGACACACATGGTTTAGGGATTGTATTCAAAAGTTAGGGTGAAACAACTAACTATTTGGACTATAGAAGTACAACGTAAATAAGGAGAGGTAAAAAAGAATGAGAAAATTCACCAAACACAACCATCATAAGTAGAAGAAACTACCAAGCTATCATCAAAGGTTACGAATTATAGTAAACAACCAAAGCTTAAATGCTTCTTCCACTGTGGGTGAAGTTGTACAATGTTCCTTAGGAGCAAATATGGTTTACTAGAAGCAAACTTACTTTTGTTATAGAAGCAAACTTACAAAAGTGTGATGTTTGCAAGGGTTTGGTCTCATAAGCAAAAGACATTTCATCCTCCCTCTTATACACGCAATAGTGGAGAGTGAAGAAGACTCAAACACAAAAGCCAACAATGTAGAAAATGGTGAAGAAGAAAAAGAGGAAAGCTAGTATGCACAAGGTCCTCCACCTCTTCTATATCTATTGTCTTTGAAATCCTCAAATCTTGTGAAGTGGGAGTTTTAGGTAATAGCAAATTCACTTTTATGCAAGAGTTGCCATGCCAAAAGCATGGTCTAAATTATTCTCAAGGCACGCCCAACAAGGATAAGAAAAAGGACCACCAAAGAATCCACATTGTGATAAGCTAAAAATTTGTCATAACTCAAGCTAATGAAAGACCGACTAGGACTTTTGAGGATAGCCATAAAATATGACAATTTGGGTGAAGTAGGAATATAAAGAAAATACAAACAAAATTTATATAAAAAAAAAAAAAACACACACACACACACACACATAATGATGTATCTTATTTATATTATTTTATAAAAATTAAAATGTCTATCAATTTAGTTTATAATTATAAAAATAACATTATTTCATCAATTTTGCCTTTAATATCATTTTTGTTTTAATAATGGAGCATCAATCTCCTTGTATTGGCTTTCAAGTGTTAGATGAGACTTTTGCACTATATTTGGCAAAATTTATGAAAAGAATGATACAAGACATGAGCAATGTGGAGACCAAATATCTCCATTTATTTATGATGTCTTCAACATAAATAACCAAACATATACTCATTACTAAAAAGGCCATTGTTGACTTTGTTTATTACTTTTAAATCCTTGTATATATAGAAGATTATATTGAGATTCTAAAATTATTATAATATTGTAAGATTTAGTGAGACAGTTGGTGAGAGAAATAACCAACTCATTGTAATTTCTAATTCATAATGAAACTTGACAGACAAAGATTTATAACTAAACCACAAATAAGGACAATAAGTTCCCAAACTAGAAACCAGTAGAGGATAAACTATGTATATTTATACTTGGCCCAATACAAACAATGAAGAAAATGATAAGAGGGATGGAAAATATTTTCGAAATACATTCCATGTTGGGCCAGGACAATTTTTCTTTATGGCATAAATGTGAAAATAGGTACACGAACTAATAAGAGACAAGCTACAGTAATCTAGTGAACATGGGAGCATAGAATGGCACATAACTTGAGAAGTATATTTGGCGATTGCAATAATTGTCGGTTATTCTTGAGGAAGCTAAGCTTGTGGCCATTTGCTCAGTTTACCTTTATGTGGTTTACATCGAATATTTTAGCTACTTTCCATATTATTTCATGCATCTCAGATTTGTTTTAAGATGGCATATCAATTTTATCATCCATCACTTCTTTATGGGAACTTTCTTCTTTTTTAATATTTTATTTTTTATAATTATATTTAATTGTTGCTTCCTGTATATCACCAATCAACTTCCTATTTCTAAACTTTCTACATTGGAAAGTAATTCTTGAATGCTCAAGTTGTCATTTGGAAACTTAAGTTTTGGGAATGTACATGTACGCTTAAATGGATGGTGCTCCTTTTGTTGTTTTCGATTTTATAATTTATGCTTCTAGTGTTTCTTTTATCACTGGTGTTCAGTAGCGAGATTCTATATTCAAGAGGTAAAAACAGGCATCTCTATGAACTAGGACCAAGTCCAGAACCAGGGTAGGTTTATAAGCATATCTCATCAAACTAGCTTCCCTAGTGAAGCACAAAAAGGGTTTGATTTTGCACAATGTTCAACCACAATTAGTTTCAAGGTGTTGATTTAGAAATTCATCAAACAATAATATTCTAAAGTTGAGGTACAAGGGAAATCTCTAGAGTGGCGGGTGACAATAGGTTTTTAAATTCATCTCCTTATACCACCTTCCCTGTTGAAGCACAATTAGAGATGGACTTGATGCAATATTGGGACATACTGGGCTTCATGTTGTAGCTCACTATGATTTTATACAATAGTGGAAGTTTGAAGCTCGTATGATGATTGAGCCAAAATAGAAGTAGCTCTTATGACGGGCTTTTGTGCAAACCATTTGATGAAGAAAACAGAAAACCTTTGCGTGAAGGGTTTTTTTTTTTTTTCCCTTCATGTTTTAATAAATATTATTAAAACACAATAATACCCACTTCATAAAAAATTTCAAGACACAAAATCGGTACCTTATGCAGTGTAGGTTGAATGATCCAGCTGCTGTTGAGTGACAATAAGTGTAGTGATTGAATCACCTGCATATGTAGACAGAGCATTATATATAATCAGTTTGGTTGCTCAGAAAATTGAGCAAAAGAAATGAAAGATTCTTCAAAATCATTTTGTCTCACTGGTTCTAGAAAATATAAGGATAAAAATAAAATTCACCCATATCTGTAGGAAATTACTAGAAAGTAACATGTAATACTAGATTTGTTTAGTATTTTTCCATTTTTTCTTGGTAGCCAAAAGAATTAAAATGAAATTCACCCATATTTGTAGGAAGTAACTAGATAATAGGCATGTAATGCTGGATTTTTAGTTTCTTTCCATATTTTCACTTAATTTTCTTGGCAACCCAACGGAGTCTATTTCCGTTTATATGAGTAACGAATTCCAGAGAATGTGGAAATAATAATTTGGTGTTTTGTTAATTTTTTGGGTTTTGAGTTGGAGTTGTTTATGGGAAACTAATTGTTTTTTATTATATGTTAGGACTTAAGAAGACAAAATGATTGGATCATTTCTTACCAGAGGACTTGTGTATGTTGCTCATTAATTTAGGGCCACATACATTATATATTAAACATCTACATATATCCACACAGCATTATATATACACACACATTCACCTGCATATATTACACATCATGTTTGAAATTTATGATAAATTACAGCCCCAAACACTAAATTTTGAATAAACCCTAAAGCAACAATGTGAGAAAAGGGGAAAACAGATCAAAGAAGAGAGAGAGAGAGAGAGAGACTGTGCATGAGAGAACTTGAGCGAGAGAGACAGAGACAGAGAAACGCCTGCAATACATGTACAAAGCATTATACACACACAAACACATATATTAAACATAATCTTTCAAATTTTTAATAAATTAGAGGCACATACATTCAAATTTGAATAAACCCTAAACCAACAATGTCAAAAAAGGAGGAAGCAGAGCAAAGAAGAGAGAGAGAGAGAGACAAAGGGAGACTGTGTGAGAGAGCTCAAGTGACAGAGAGAAAGACGCACGGACAGACCATGAGCGAAAGCGAGAGTGTGAGAGAGAGAACCTGCGATATGCGGCTATCACGATGGTGAGTTGTGACGGTAGTGATTTGTGCGGAGGGCGGTATCCGTCGTAATGTCAACCGTACAGTAGGCTACGATGAAATGATGGTTTTTGTGAGGTTTGGTGAAGACGGTGTGTGTGCGTTACAAAGTGTGATGTTGTATAACAGAGAGAGAGGCACGCATGGAAATAAAGGAATTGGCGGGTTGAAAATTGAACTTTTAGCAACTAATTTCTGGATTTGTCGGCAAAGGGATAGATTTGCCGACTAAATTTTTTTGTAGCCAAAAGGTTACTTAACAACGACGAAAATATTAATCACCAAAAGTACTATTTGGTGACTAATTTTAATTTTAGTCGGGAAAAACCAATATTGCTGATTAATTTATTTTTTTGGGCCTAAAATTTGGACTAATAGCGACCAATCAAATTTTTAGTCGTTGAAAGTGGAGTTTTTACCAACTAAATTTAAATTTAGTCACTAGTAAGTAATTTTTATTGACTAAAATATTTTAGTAGTGATATCTTGAACCAACGCCGACAAATTTAAATTTTAGTCGCCAAAAAATATACTTTCGGCGACTAAAATTTGTTTAGTCACCAAAAATAGTCGCCAAAGGTGCGATTTCTTGTAGTGTTTATACATAAAATTCAAGCCAAAAAAAAAAAAAATAAAAAATAAAACACAAAAATAATATGATAATATCATTTTAGTAAATAAATGTCATCTTTGTAACTGTTTTATTTTGAAGTGAATTGTCTATATTGAGTTACATTATTATATAGAAATTTTGTATGATTTTTTATTATTTTTTATATCATTACTCGATTGAAAAGATTTAAAAGTGTTTCAAATTTATAGAAAGTGTATTGAATTTAGTGATAAGTGTCTCAGAATTTACATCTTTTTTGTTCTTTTCTTGTGCCTTAGGAACACTTGTTTGCAAAACTTGGTTTTTTATTGCATTAAATATTAATTAGTAATTTTTTTTATAGAATTTATTAGTTTGTAAGATTTATTAATTATTAAAAAATTAATGAAAGAAAATAATATCTTCACATATAATCTAAAGTTTTTTTTTTCTTAATTATTACATTACACATTAGTTAGTGAAAAAGTTTATAAGATTTATTAATTATTATTAAAAGATTAATAAAAATAAATAGGGTAAATTACACATACACACTTTGAGGCTTGCTTAAAATAGAATTTCTCCCCTGTAATTTTGGAAATTACATCCCGTCCCTTGAAATTTTAAATTCCTTTTGTTAATAAATAATCAAGTCAATTAAATTTTTTCAATGATTTCATAAATTTATTTCAATTAATAACTCAAGTAATTTTATTATTGTATAAGAGAAAAGTTAGAAATTTCATTTATTTCAATTAATTCTATTAAATAAATTTTTTTGACATAGGCTTGTTTATTATTTTTCAAATCTCCTAGAATATATTTATAATTTATTCAAATAAATAATATTTCGCCATGTAAAGTGACAATATATAACGGTCCCCCCCCCCCCCTCCTCTTTCTATATATATTATTGTACTAATAGTTTTATCTTTGGATAGATTACAATTTGTTTAATATTATGACATGACAAGTTTTATGGCCATGTTTGGTTTCATTTTCTGAAATTATTTTGTGAATTTAAATCAGTTTGACAAAATTAAATATCAAAAATATATTTTAAAAAATTTAAAAATTATTTATGTTCTCCAAAAAATTATATAAAAATACTAAATACTTTTCATTTTTTTATAATTTTTTTCAGGAAAATAATATTTAGCTTTTTTTAAAAAAAAAAAATTGAAATAAGATTCCAAAATTTCAATAATTTACACTTCTCAAGGACTGTCTGGTAGGCCACCGAAATACCTCTAAGCCTCATGAGAACTTGATGTGCCTAACCCAAAGCCCAACTAGAAAAGAATAGATTCTGGGCTTCTAGATATGCAACATGGCCTAGGCCCAACAAATAATTCCTGGCCATCCGTTAGGCAAAAGCTAAGTTTGTTGGGATGGTTTGGTACAATTTATTTGATCTACCCATAACTTATTTTATTTTGGAGCTGTGTTAAACTATTTGGTAAAACTCCTACTTATATTTTATTAGACATAAATAATTTAAATAAGATAAAAAAAAAATAGATAATCTAGAAGGTGGAGAGATATTTTTAGAATCTATTTTCTGATTATCATTTTTTAACTTATAATGGGGGTGTTTGTTTGGGCTTTTTTGAGCCAACTTATGGCTTCTGGCTTCTAGCTTTTAAAAAGTTATTTTGAACTGTTTGGTTAAATTTATTTCAAACAACTTCTGATTCTAACAATTTATTTTAAGTCAAAAAAGCTGATTCTGAGAAGCAACTCACTCTTTACTTCTAATTATCAGTTTATGCTGTTGACATATTAATTTACGGTTATACTCTTAGATTTTTTTTTTTTTTTTTTTTTGTGAAAAATAGAAAAAGACCCAAATGGACTACAGAATATTACTATTATTTTTTATGAGAAATGTAGACAAGTAGTGAATAATAAAAAATAAAAATTAATTGAAAAAGTTACTTCACAGCTTATTTAACAAACACTATTCAACAACTTAAATCTATAATCTAACAGTTACACCAAACAGATTAACAACTTCTAATTAAAGTTATAATTTATAATCTGTTTTAACAGCTGTACCAAACGAGGCTAATAAACAACACCAAACATACCCATTTGCTTTTTTGTGTGAGTCAGCCAAGTTTGGCAAATGATATTTTAGAAACTCTTTTTTGTTTCTTTTTTTGTCTTTAGTATTTTTTTTTTTCAAAAAAATGTACTACTTTTTTTACCATTTAAATCCTACTAGATTATAAAGTTTTAAGGGTGTGTTTGTTTTAAAGGATTAAGGGGTGAGATTGAACTATTAGTCCCACCGAACTAATAGTCCATTATTTGTTTCATTTTTTTTGCTCCGGACTAATAGTTCCCCCGGACTATTAGTCCCACAAATATGGGACTATCCTATCCCATGGAAGAAGGTGGGATAGAAACCATGGGATTGGTATCCCATGGAATTATTTTGTGAAATGTCCATTTTACCCTCTATGCTATTACTTAACAAACAATTATAAAAGGATAAAATAGTTTTTGAACATTTATAAATTATTTTTTTAGTGTTGTTAATTTAAAATTATATATTAAATAAAAAATTTTAATTATAAATTATAAATTATAAATTAAATTTAATTAAAAATAATAAATTATAAATTATGGCCTTATAAATTAAATTTTTTTAGTGTTGTTAAAAAATTAAATTTACATATTAAATTAAATTATTTTTTTAGTGTTGTTAATTTAAAATTATATATTAAATAAAAAATATAAATTATAAATTAAATTTATTTAAAAATAATAAATTATAAATTATGGCCTTATAAATTAAATTTTTTTAGTGTTGTTGAAAATTTAATTTATATATTAAATAAAATTATTTTTTATTGTCGTTAATTTAAAATTATATATTAAATAAAAAATATAAATTATAAATTTAATTTAATTGAAAATTATAAATTAAAATAATTAAAATATTGTGCAAAAAATAAAATAAAACAAATTTTGATTTAATCTAGTTAAAAATAATTAAAATATTAAAGTTATGTTTAATATTGCTATTACTTAGTAAATAATTGAAAAGGATAAAATAGTCATTTGAGCATTTATCCTTCTCCATAATATCCCAAACAGACATTGGATAACTAAAAATAGTCCAATCCAAACATCTAATTCCATGACTAAACAAACATAGGATACAAATTTAGTCCAACCAAATAGTCCCGGGACAATGTATCCCAAGACTAATAATCTGATAGATTACAATCTCCCCCTTATCCAGTCTGTCCAAACAAACGCACTTTAAATATTTGAAACAATAGAATTTTTTTTTATTTTTTTTAAAAAAAAGAAGCTAAATGCAACCAAAAATCAAATTTTCTAAGTATTTTTTTTTCAATTTTTATTTTTAATGAATCTTTTTTAAATATGAATATATATATTAAAGTTTTAGATCTTAGAAAGACCTAAAAGTAAAATAATTAATAAGTAAAAAAAATCACTACAGAATAGAAGGCCGAAAAGGGTTGCAAAATGATATGCACAAAAGTTCATACATGTTATTCAATGAATGTTGAATCTAAGATATGCAAGAGTTTTAGTAATATACATCTTTAAGTGTTCTAAGACCATCTACAACGGTTCATCAAACCCAGTATCAAATTTAAAATTTAGTGAAAAAGTTACTGTTTGGTGCTCCAACGGTTGCACCAAATCGATATCAAAATGAGATTTCACCAAACAATTCATCAAACTGAGGACAGAAAGCAAATTTCATCAAAATACTGTTTGTGACCGTTGGAGGGAGGAACCGGTCAACCAGCCGGTTGCCCGGCCGGTTGACCAATCGGTCGACCAATTTCCTTAAGTTCAAACCGGTCAAAAAGGTTCAAACAGGTAAAAAATATATATATATATTTATTTTTGCCTTACCGGTTGACCGGCCGGTCAACCCACCACCAAACATCTGAAAGGGAATGAGTCCTTGATTGATTGAAGAGTGGTAGTAGTTCCAAGAGAAGATGGGGTTGGAGTTCCAAATTGGATTGAGATATCTTTCATTAAAGAGAGTGAGTTCAGAAGATTATAAGTCTCCATATCTGTGACAGTAGAGTTTGAGTTGTTTGAGAAAGTTGACATGGAAGGTTGAGGTTGAAGGAGATACTGAAGATATTGAAGACTAGCCATTTGAACAGCTTCTGTCTGCAATCTCACAGCTTGTTCTTCCCATGTATGGTGTTCCACGAGCTCTTTGAGATTAGCCAGAGCAATGAGATGAGGTAAGCTTGTGAAAATATCAGTTCGAAAATATCAGTAAGCTTGAGATTAGCCATGAAAGTAGTGGAATCATCCTTCTTGATCTTCGTTTTCAGAAGAAGTCACTAATTTCTGCACTTGACAAATTTTCCGTGGGTGGTACATCTATCAGAATGGAATGAAGTTTTATGTTTTTCTTTCTGTTTTTTGAACCGGTCGACCCACCGGTCAACCCACCGGTCGACCAACCGGTTGACCCCCGAGATTTGATACGGGATTTGATGCACTGTTGAAGCTAGTGATATCAGATTTGGTGAAATTGGTCATATTTGACTCAGATTTGATGAAAAAAGAAATGCACCGTTGGAGATGCTCCAAGGATACAACGTTAAAAAATATTAAAAAATGACCTATTTCACCGTTTCTATGCTGTAAAATTAAAATATTAAAAAAAATTAAAATCCAAGGCAACTTTATTTAGCTTTTTAGTTGATTGCAATATTTTAAGCATGCTTTTGTAGTGACTTTTTCCTTTTGTCTTCCAAGTAGAAAACTGTTTGTTTTTTACAAAAAGGTTTTTAAACTTTAAATAAATGAAAAAAAAAAAAAAAGACAGAAAAAAAATATTAAGTGACTAAATTAGTCATTTAGGCCTCGTTTGGGAACAGGCTAATTTAGTAACTTTTTGACTATTTGGCTAAAATATGAGCTAAAAAAACTAGTATGTTTGGAATGACTTTTTGACTTTTTACGAAAAGATGTGCAAAAAGTAGAGAGAAAAGAGAATCTTTGACTTTTTGATATGAATTATTAATTTTTTGATTAATTTAATAACTTTTTGACTTTTTAATTAAAATGAAAAGTTCCGAAACGAGGCCTTAATGGCCCCCTAAAAGTTTCTGTAATAACCCTGTTGAAAAATCTTGATAATGAAGTTTGCATTCAAAAGTCATTATTAATAAGCCAATTTAAAAACAGTTATGTTTGGATTGAGAGAAAGTGAAAGTGAAGTGTAGTCGCCCGAGCGGATGTAGATAAAACTATACAGTAATCTCAGAGAAATTGAAAGTGAAGTGTAGTTCTGTTCAAATTTAATCACGGTTTATATGTTGTAATCGATAGTCACATTTTGTGGTTGAATATTTATCACACGCACTAATCGTGATGAGAAATGTATATAAATGTGATCTTATCTCATTATTAATCATGAATTGTTTAAGTTAAATCTTAAGTTTTATTAATTATTAATCACACTTAAAATTCGTAATCTAAATATTTGCTATCACGGTCAAAACACATAATGAAATTATCTTTTAATGACAATCAAAAAGTGTGATCGAAAATGACATTTAACAATCAAACTCTGAAATATCATGTTTTGACAAATTAAAAAATACGTAATTAAATAACATATATCATAATTAAAATTCGTATTTTATTTATGATTTTGTAATAGTGAAAATAGATAGAGGGAGGAGAGAGTGAAATAAGAGGACCACATGAAAAAAAAAATGTTTTAATAGTAAAGGCAATTAGGTAATTTCATATTTGTGTTAAATTTATTAGTCGACTAAAGTAACTTGATATCTATAATTTAATAGTAGTCCACGTTGGTCACGAGGCCATGCTTCTAGGCCTCGTCAACCCCAAGTCACAGACACTCTCTCTCTCTCTCTCTCTCTCTCTCTTCTCTCTCTCTCTCTCTCTCTCTCTCTCTCTCTCTCTCTCTCTCCTTTTCAAAAAAATGTACGCTTTGTTGGGTTTGTTTATAATTTTTAAGAAAGAATTTTAAAAATTTGTTAGTTAAAAATTTTTGAGAAAAAAAATTTAAAATCTTATTTTTTTATATTACATATCAATCAATCATTTTTTTTCTTTCTTATTTTCTCACATCTTACAGATCAATTAATTATTTTTTCTCTCATAACAATCTATTCAACTGAAATAAATAAATTAAATCATTTCAAACTTTAAAATTATTTTTAAAATATACAACCAAATAAAATTTTAAATTTTATAAACTCTTTCTATAAATTATTTTTTAAAATTATTTCATAAATACAAACTAAACATTATTTTGAGATAGTTAGAGATATCAACGATTGAGATTGAGATTGTGATACCAACTACCTAGATTGAGAGTGTTTTGTTAAGGATTGTTTGGGAAGATGAAAAAATAGTTAAAAGGTCAAGAAATTATTTAAAATATTTAAAAATTCATATTAAAATAATGAATAATTTCTTCTTCTTTTTTTCTTGCATGTTTTTTTATTAAAAAAACTAAAAATTATTTAAAAACATTTTAAATATTTTTATCTCATATTTTAATAAAAAAATCACTAAAAAAATTACTTCTTACAGTGTCGTATAGAATTTAAATTATCTTTATATTACATCATTGAAATGAAGATCTCAATGTCAATACATATTCTACTACATCATTTAAAAATCAAAAATCAATGGTCTGTAGTTATTAAGTGAATTTTAATTTTCAAATTTCTCTTAAATATTTAGAATTTGAAATAAATTTTATTGATGTGAATGAATAATCTTCATTTCAAACAGAATCCACCGTGCTCACAACCAACAAAATTATAGGTTGCATTTGGTTTAGTTTTGAAATTATAATTTTTTTTTTTGGAGTTGTGATTTTTAATTATGGAATTTTGAGTTGAGTTTTGAAAGAGAAAATTTATTTGGTTATGAGTTTTGAAAAGAGTTTTTGAATTTTGAATTTTGAATTTTGAAAAGAGTTTTGAATTTGAATTTTTGAATTTTGAATTATATTTTGAATTTTTTGTATTTATTTTTTTAAAATATTAAAAAATGTTTAATAAAAAAATTCATTATTTTTATTTTAAATATATAATTTTTATTTAATTTTTTTTATTTTAAACATTTTATTTTATTTTGTAAATATTTTAATTTTTAATTTTAATATTTTAAATTCAAAACACAAATCCACACTCAAATCGTAACCAAACACATAACTCAAAATTCAATTCAAAAATTATTTTCAAAACTCATAACTAAACATATAACTCGAACATCCATACTACTTTCAAAACTCTATACTCAAATCATAACCAACACAGAACAAAAAAATAAAATATTTAAAAATATATTTATAAAATAAAATAAAATAAAATATTTAAAATAAAAAATAATTTTTTAAAATTTTTTTAATATTAAAAAAAATACAACACATAAATGTATGAAATATAATGCACATTAAAATAAATAAATACTTAAAATATAAAATATTTACCCTAACAAATAAAATTAGGAAAAATTTTAAATATTTAAAAATAATAAATCCAAAAAATTTCAAAATACAATTCAAAACTTTTTTCAAAACTCATAACTAAACAAATTTTCTTTTATTATAACTCAATTCAAAACTCATAATTTAAAACATGACTCTACACTCAAATCATGATTATAAAAATAATTTTAAAAACAAAATAAAAAAATATTTTTTTGAAAATTTTTTTTTTAAATAGAGTTTTGAAAAGAATTTAATTTTGAGTTTTGAAAAAAAAATTAAATTAAATTTTGAATAATTTTAAATTATGTATTTAATTATAAATTTTAAAAAATGATTTGAAAATTTTGCGAAACGAAACACCGCCATAGTTTTTACTCCCACATAGCACTCATATTTTTCCTTGGACAGAATTACTTTTGGGACGGAGGGAGTAATAGATATCCCACATAGCACTCATATTTTTCCTTGGACAGAATTATTGAGAAGGGATGACATTATGCACATACATGCATTAGAGCATCTTCAACCTAATATTTTTTATTTAAAAAGTAAATATAAAAAAAGTTACTATTCATTCAAACTCCAACCACAAATTTTCATTTTATTTATTCAAACTCCAATCAAAAAGTAATATTTGTTCATTAATAAATATTTAATTTTAAAATTTTTGTAAAATATATTTAATATTATACTCATTTTAAAGATATGATTTTATACTTTTTATTGATGTCAATTTTATAAAAATTAAATTTATACATTAAAAGTTATTTTGAATATAATAAGAAATGTAGAGTGAATAGTGTTTTAGAGGCTCCTTCATTTTGTTCATTCTCCCTTCATATTTGAAGAATCAATCCATCTTCCTTCATTTGGGAGGAAGAAATGAAGGATGGGTTGGAGCTCAAAATTAGAAAAGATCCTTCATATTTGAAGTTTTGAAGGATGGGTTAGAGATGCTCTTATATGTTAGATGATTGTAGCACTGATATATTTTAGGGTAAATTACCAATACACTCTTTGAGGTTTACTAAATTATAAATTATTTTTTATAGTTTTAGAAATTACATTATACTTTTAAGATTTCTAATTTCATAACAAATAGGTCCTTTTATTAATAAATTATTAAGTTAATTAACAATTTTTAATAATGTTAAAATTTTATTTCAATTAATAATTCAGATAATTTTATTATTGTATAGGTAACAGTTAGAAATTTCACTTTTTCAATTAATTCTATTAAATAAAAAATTTTGACAGGAAGTATTTATAATTTTTCAAATTATAAGAGGTAATTCGTATTTTAAGCAAATCTCATAACGTGTATTTGTAATTTATCCTTTTTCCTTGGACAGAATCATAGAGTGGGGATGACATTATTAAATGCATACAGAAAAATTAAATGAAAAATAGATTATTTATTGAAAAAATTAGTGGAATATCTCTCTCAAATTTTGTGTAGTATAAGAGCTATAAGATATATTTTTTATTAGCTAAGATCTTTCAATATTTTTACAGAGAAAATTTGACTAAGGACTGGTTTGGCTAAATCTATATAAGTTAAAAAGTAAAAAAATTACTTCAAAATTCAAAAAGGTATTATTATTCACCAAAAAAAAATTAAAAAAATAATTTTTTTCAAAAAAAGTGACCACCGAAGTGACCACTGTGCAGCTGCTGTGCTGCGGCAGTGGATTCTTTGTAAATGATTGGGTGTGGTTTGCACACACACCGCTGTTCGTTCCATGGGGCTATCATGGGTCCCGTTTTGATAATTTGAACCGTTCAATGTGTAGAAATCGTCGAGTACTATATGTCTGCAAAAAATCACATTGATCGGATATCGATAACTATATGATCAGATCAGTTATGTACGACAAATGGATGGTGTTATAATTAATAATTAAAAAATAAATAAATCTGATCAGATAGCTATCGATATCCGATTAACGTGATTTTTTATAGGTACATAGTGTTCGACGAGTTATACACATTGAACGGTTCAGATTATTAAAATGGGACCCGTGATGACCCCCACGGACCAAACAAAACCGTGCATTGCTTTGTACAAAAAATAGCCAATAATTTCCAACTCCCATTCACACCTTCCGATTTGTACGGCTGTGGGCCACCTATCACTATTCATCTCTTACACATTTTTTTTATACAATTTTTTAATACACATTTTTCCATAAAAATTTAAAAAGTTAACCCAACCCTCCATATTTTTTTCTCAACTTTTTTAGTCCAAAAAGACAAAAAGTGCACTTTTTTAGGACACCCCAAACAAGTAAGAGAAATTTTATCTGACTCAGAGAAATTTCACCCGACTCTAAAGAAATTTCAAAATTTTTCTAATATGATCAAAGAGAAATAACAAATAAATTTCAAAAAATTTTCTATAAAAATTAAAAATTTTCAAAGTCCCGAAATGCTTCAATCAAATTTTCTCTATACAAATATTGAGGGACCTTAATTATTATAAAAATATTATATATTTTTTATCTTATAAAATCTTAATATCAATAACCTTAAATTTGTATATTTTAAAATGTTGGGCAAATTACATATACCTCCTTCGAAGTTTAGCTAAATTATAGATACTCTGAGGTTTCAAAAATTACATCCCGCCCCCTGAGATTTGTATTTTCGTAACAATTTATCCCCTTAAGTTTATATTTAATAACAAATTACTTAATAATTTATTATGCAAATATAATATTCAGGGAAGAATTTATAATTTTTTAAATCTCAGAAGGATATCTATAATTTAGTCAAACCTCAAGGGTACATGTAATTTGTCCTAAAATGTTTTAGGGAGTCAAGTGTCCAGGGCCACGTTGCCCACGCGGAGCTTTTTTTTTTTTTGGGTAAGTACCCACGCGGAGCTTGATTCTAGCCTTTTCTTGAAAAGAAAAAAAAAACAAAAAACGAAAAAGAAGACTTCGTACTTTGCATTTTTATTTTATTTTTTTTTAGGAACATTTTAAAATAATTGGAAAATGTCAAAAAAATAATAATATATGCGTACAAAAATAGTTTAATTTGACTCATATTTTTTAAAAAAGGACAAATTACATATACCTCCCTCGAGATTTAGCTAAATTACAGATACTCCTAAAGTTTCGGAAATTACAGATCCCCCTGAGATTTATATTTTCATAACAAATTGTCTCATAAGATTTATATTTTCATAACAATTTGCCCCCTAATTTGTTATGCAAATAGTACCTTCTGGGAGTATTTATAATTTTGCTAAATCCCGAAGGGTATATGTAATTTGCCCTTTTATTTTCTTTCTATATTCATATTTACCAAACCAACCTAACTAATATCCCTATAAATACACAAATATCAACCTTTGCCTGGGTAGCTCAAACTCGGTAGTTCTTGAGAACACTTTCTTGCGACAGTGAGTGTGAAGAAGAAAATTATGTGGACAGTTGGGTTGTGTGTTGTAGCACTGGTTACAATATTCATAACTCGCTGGATTTATAAATGGAAGAACCCTAAGTCCAATGGAGTCTTGCCGCCTGGTTCAATGGGACTCCCTTTCATCGGTGAGACCCTTCAACTCCTTATGCCCAACAAATCATTAGATCTCCATCCTTTCATCAAGAACAGAATTCAAAGGTAATATATCATATGTAAGCTAGCTCTTATTTTGCTTTTGCTTTTGCTTTTGCTTTTGTTTTTTTTTCTTTTTTTAAATTTGGAAAATACTTTATTCTTTTTGAAATTTTCATATAGAACCGTTCATCAGAATGGATGAATGATTTTACACAATACTACACATCTAAAAAAATTATTTAAAAAATTATCTAGGAAAAAAATCAATGGTCAACATTTATTGTAGCTCAAATTTCAATGATTTTAAATTTACATCCCCACACTGCTTTTTATACGAAAAAGCATTTCAATTATTTTTTTGGTTTTGTTTTGAAGTGTAAGCTCATGAATTTGTCATATCTTATATGTATATATATATATATATATTTTTTATATGTGCTTTTTATTTGTAAATCATTTGTGTTTGTGTTTTGTCTTTGCTAGTTACGCATTCCTTTGTTTGTTGTGCTGCTTTGCTTCTTTTAAAAAGAAATCTTTTTTAGTTTTATTTCTTTGAATTTTTTATTCCTATAATCTTTATTTACATGAAAATTTATTGTCAAAATTTAAATTTTAAAAATAATATTTTTTTACTTTTTAATAATTAATATTTTTTTCAAATAAAGGTAACTATAATTAAGAAGTTGAGGTCAGAATACAAAAACTATTTTGTCACCTTTATAGCTAATTTAAATTATTTTTACTCACTATGGCACACATTTTAAAATTAAAAAAATATAAACAACTTGGTGGATTGCACCAAAATAACCTAGAAAGAGGTTAAGTTTTAATAATTAATTTATCTAAACATTTGAACTCTTGAAGGTGCAACTCATTTATTTGTGTGGTTCATGTGTCACATATAAGTTAGAAAAATGATTTGTAAACACAATTTTTTTTTTTTTAAAAAAATTATATGAAATTTTATTAGCATGTTTGAAAATAACATTTTTTAAATATAAAATTATTTTAATGAGTCTTTAAGTTGAAATAGATAGTTAATGATTACTAAGAACACATCCAACAATACTCTCTAAAATTTTCTATAGAAACCTTAAAAGTATGTTTCTAATTTAGAACTCCATATTGATTCCTATTATAATTTTTAACAAATGCCAACAAGTACTTGAAGGTGTTGTTTAATACTAAAATTTGTAAAATATATCAGATTTAAATTAATGAAATGAAAAAAAAAATCAACAAAATGTATTTTAGAATTAATTAAAAAGGTTTTGTTATTTATTTATATATTTTTGTATCCTCCGGACATTTATTTTATATTTTAGAATTAATTCAAAATGTATTTTTGTATCCTCCGAACATTTATTATCAAGACTATTTATTTGATATTAGGACAAATTACATATACCCCTCGAGGTTTAGCAAAATTACAGATATCTCCTGAGATTTCAGAAATTACAGATACCCCTGAAGGTACTATTTGCATAACAAATTAGGGGGCAAATTGTTATGAAAATATAAACCTCAAGAGGCAATTTGTTATGAAAATATAAACTTCAGGGGTATCTGTAATTTCTCAAATCTCAGGAAGTATCTGTAATTTAACTAAACTTCGAGAGGTATATGTAATTTGCCCTTGATATTAATATATCATTTATGATAAGGTACCAAAAAAAATTGAGAAGAACTGGAGGGGGTATCATTTCAAATGCCTTCGTTTGGGAAGGTAGGTTGATTTTTTGGCTTTTTAATTATTTTAATTTAAACTAAAAAATCATTTAATTTGTTTTTTTTTTTTTTACTTTTGTAAGAAAAAAAGTAAAATGATTATAATTTGAATGTGATATTTTATCTTATTGACATTTTAATCTATTATATCTTTTTATGGCTAATTTAGAACTCGTTTGGAAACATACTAGTTAAGTAACTTTTTAAATTTTTACGAAGTCTAAAAAAATAAAAAGAGTAATATGACAATTTATAATAATTTTTTGAATAAATTGAAGGTTATTAAACAAGGTCAGTCAAAAAGCCAAAAAAGGCTCAATTGCAAAAAAAAAAAAAAAAAAAAGGCTTTCGTGGAGTACTGATAAGGATCCATGAATCATTCTAAAAATTTTGGGTAAATTATAAATTCATCTATTGAAATTTATTTAAAATACGAATTATTTTATGTAATTTTTAAAAAAATTATAATTATTTTATTGTCATAACTTTTTATTTAACAAAATTAACTAAAAAAATAAAATTTCTAACTACTCTTTTATACAATAATAAAATTATTTGGATTATTAATTAAAATATATTTTTGACATCATTAAAAATTATTTATTAACTTAACAATTTATTAATAAAATAGGACTATTTGTTATAAAATTAGAAATTTTAAAGAGCTGAATATAATTTTTAAAACTAAAAGAGGCGATTTGTAATTAAAAACGAATCTCAAGAGATATATTTGTAATTTATCCTAAAATTTTACAGTGTAGAATTAAAATTTCAAAATAAATTATAAATTTATTTGGTGTAACTTTTAATAATATGTGAAAAAATTAAATATATTAGGGGAGTTTATGTCCCTAACACCTTTTAAAAATTATAATTCTAACAAAAGAAATTTGATTTTTATATGGAGATATATTTAAGAGTTTTACATATTATAATTTTAAAAAAATTAAAAAAACTCAAATAAATTATAATTTATAATTATAATCAAATACAATTAATTAAATTTTTTTTAAGTAAATGAATAAGTATTATTAAACATGGCCAATGTGTTCATACAAATGGTGGTGAAAAGAGATGATTAGGGTCTTACCAACAAATTATTCTTTAGGCATAAGAAAATGATAAATAAAAAAATAAATGAGTAAATCTCGTGGCACTTTACTGAATTTAAAACACTTTTTAATAATTTCTTAACACTTTCTAACTTTTTTTTAAAAAAAATAATTTTTCAAACTTTTGTTTACATTTATCTTGTATGCGAAAAAAATTATTTTCAAATTTCTATGTCAAAAACTGCAAAAGACAGACAGAAGTGTTTGATGTTACCGAGACTAGATCTGGATGTGTCGTTTTATGTATCAAAAATGCTTTAGAGCTCTAATATAGGAGCTCTAATAGCTCTAATGGAAGGTGGGTCCCACTCTGATGTGATGTTTGTACTTTGCTTTATTTTTTAAAAAATGTTTGGGAGCACTAATTAGTGTTCCCACTAATTAGGTGGCAGTGGGTCCCGCCAGTAATGATGTGATGTTTTGGTCTTGGAGTTGTATTTTTTTTTTTTTTTTACTTTTTTAATGCATTAGTACTATTAGTGGTAATGTTTTTAGTGGAATGAATCATTGTTGTTGTTGTTTTTTTTTTTTTTTTTTTTTTGACACATCACTAGAGCTCTAGATTTAGAGCTCTGTAGCATTTTCCATAATTATATATTTCGTTAGCTTCATTTGATATAATAGCACCGTTTGGGAAGGTGAGTTTGTGGCTTTTTTAACTATTTTAGTCATAAAAGATAAAATAGATTATTTTAATTATAATAAATAAAATATCACATTTAGGCCTTGTTTGGCATGATCTAAAAAAGTCAAAAAATCACTATCTTATTTAAGTCATATCATCTTATTTAAGTCACATCACCTCTCTAACACATCACTTCAAACCCAACCCATACCCAACTCATATTTCATAAAAGGAAAATGAGTGGGAGCACTAATTAGTGCTCCCACTAATTAGGTGGCAGTGGGTCCCACCAGTAATGATGTGATGTTTTGGTCTTGGAGTTGTATTTTTTTCTTTTTTTTTTTACTTTTTTAATGCATTAGTGCTATTAGTGGTGATATTTTTAGTGGGATGAATCATTGTTGTTCCCTTTTATGTATAAATAATTATATATTTCGTTAGCTTCATTTGATATAATAGCACCGTTTGGGAAGGTGAGTTTGTGGCTTTTTTAACTATTTTAGTCATAAAAGATAAAATAGATTATTTTAATTATAGTAAATAAAATATCACATTTAGGCCTTGTTTGGCATGATCTAAAAAAGTCAAAAAATCACTATCCTATTTAAGTCATATCATCTTATTTAAGTCACATCACCTCTCTAACACATCACTTCAAACCCAACCCATACCCAACTCATATTTCATAAAAAATCAAAAAATACACTTATTTAGATCATCCCAAACCAACCCTTAATCCATAATCATTACACTCTTCTCTCACAAAAAAAGTCAAAAAAATCAAAAAGGCAAAAAACTCTTCCCAAACCAAACTTTTTAGCCCAGGCTAAAATAGTCAAAAAAGTCAAAAAGCCAACCCACTTTCCAAACGAAGCCATTATCTATCGTAGCCTCCGTTTGGGAAGTGGGTTGGCTTTTTGGCTTTTTGGCTTTTTTAGCCTGGGCTTAAAAGTTTGGTTTGGGAAGGGCTTTTTGGCTTTTTTGAGTTTTTTTGTGAGAGATGAGTGTAATGATTATGGGTTGGATGTGATGTTTTGTTTTTTGTGGCTAAAAAAGCCTATTTTGTCTTTTGTGGCTAAAATAGCCAAAAAAGCCCCAAAAAGTTCTTGCCAAACGGAGGCGTAGTTAATTTTTTTGTATTGCGACTTTTTTAACTTATTTTTTTAGTTTCGCTTGGTTTTTGTTTTTGGATTTTTTTTTACTTTTGTGAGAAAAAAGTGTAATGATTATGATTTGAATGTGATAATTTATCCTATTGACTTATATAACTTATTTTATATTTTTATGTTTTTTTAACCCAAAATATTTACCATAGGGGGACTACATCTTTGTTGTAGTTTGTGGATGAAAAAGTATTTATAAATTTTGATTATTAATTTTTAGTAGTTATTTGGGGTTAGATTTGTTAGTAATTTTTTTGAATTTTTTAATGATTGTTTAATTAATGAATTTTAAAAATTACTTAAAAATTTATTTTTTATGAGAAAAAAATTAATGTAATATTTAATTTTTTATTTTTTTGATTGTTTTAATAGTAGGTTTTTTAATTAATGGGTCGGCTAAGATCATTATTAAAACAACAAAAAGATCTCTTTACTCTACTCATGGGCCGCATGCTAACACACTCCCAAAATGACAAATTTAACCTTGATCTTAACATTTGAGAGTAATAAAAAAATAGTTGAACCGATAATATTTAAAATTTTGTCATTCTTATCATTACAGAATTCCTAACAAAAACCAAACACTCAGATAATATTTTATGCTGTGTTTGGTTGGGGGATTTGGAGAGTGATTTGGAAAGGGAAAGAGAAAAGGTGTGTGAAACTATGTGAAATATAAACATGTTTTATTCACATTTCACCTACCTTTTCTATTTCCCTTTCCAAATCCTTCTCCAAATCCCCCAACCAAACACAGCATAATAGTAATGAGATTCTTCAGCAATGGGATCTCCATTCCCTCTCAAAATTTTTGTCATCCAAACAAACATTTTGTGTCAATAACATTTTGTTTTTGTCTTCTCACATTCCTAGCCATTCTTATAATTAAGTTATATTTAAATCATTAATTTGAGTAGAGATTGAAAAAGAAAAAGAGAAAAGGTGTGATTGAAACATAAACATTTTTTTTTTTCTCTATTTACCTTTTCTTTTCCAAATTTATATCCAAAAAATTTATGACCCAAACACCATGTTATAGAATTTCTAACTAAACCAAATACTCTAATAATATTGAAACATAAATTTTATTAATAGTAATAAGATTTTTCATGTCAATAAAATGAAAGAGAAAATGTGAGTGAAATATAAGCTCACTTTTTTTTTTTTTCTTTCTTTTTCAAATTCCTATTTAAATTCATAATTCAATACAGCGTTACAGAATCCCTAGCAAAACCAAATACTCGAACAATATTGACACACAACTTTGAAAATCTTTCTTGCCATCCAAACACACCCTTTGGTGACATTTTGTTTTTTTGCAGACATGGGCCAGTGTTCTCAACAAACTTGGTGGGTAGGCCCATGATAATATCAGCTGACCCACAACTCAACAACTTCATATTCAATCAAGAAGGGAGGGCTGTGGAGCTATGGTATTTGGACAGTTTCCAAAAGCTTTTTAACCTAGAAGGTGAAAACAGGCCCAATGCTGTAGGACACATTCACAAGTATGTGAGAAGTGTCTATTTGAACCTCTTTGGTGTTGAGAGCCTTAGGACTAAGCTTCTTACTGAGATTGAGAAAACTGTTCGAAGCAATCTTCGTAGTTGGTCCTCTAAAGGAACCCTTGATGCCAAACATGCCACTTCTAAAGTAAGCCTTTTTACTCTCTTTTGTGTATCAACAATTTTCTGTATATTTATATGTATGTATGATGGTCATCATCATTTGGCCCGAAAACTCACGCTTAGGCTGGCTTGATCGGCTTTTACTCAGCTAAAACTCGTACTCTTAAGTGGACTAGCTTGCATCAGGCCAAGCTAGGCCAGGAAGATAGGGGTCAAGTTGAGCTGTCATGGAGGCTAATCCCTTACAGTGTGTTTGGTTGAGAAATTTAGGAGGTGATTTGAAAAGAAAAAAAAAAGTGAAATGTAAATAAAATATATCTATATTTCACCTAATTTTATATATTTTTTTTTTTTCTCTTTTCAAATTCCTTAACCAAATATAGCGTTAGGCTCTTTTGTTTTTTTGTTCTTCTAATTTTAAAATTATTTTCTTTTCTTGCCAAGTTCACGGGTCTAGCCACCAGACCACCTCTCACGGGCGGGCTTCAAAATCTATTCCCAAGACCAACCTAAGCCTTAAGAACTATTTTGAGAAGATGGTTATAATCAATTTTTTTGTTAAAAGTTGATTATAATTAACTTTTTGTGAGAGAAGGAAGAGGGTTATAATTTGGGAAGTGGATTATAACTCACTTTCCAAAAGACCCATAAAACGACGTCGTTTTGATTAGTTTACATTTCAACCGTCGGATTGGATCACTCGAGGGGATCCCTCTAGGTTTTTACTCTAGAGGATCTTGACGCCTGATGCAAACTCTAATGGTCAACACATTTATTAGGATTGGTTGTTAGGTATCGTGTTTTCATTTTTAATTTTCGTATTTTTGGAAAACAAAATAAGAAAAATAAATAAAATTAACTTTCTTAGAGTTTGTTTGGTAACCATTCCGTTTTCAGTCAGTTTGTATTTACAAAAATTTTAAAAATTGATATAAAAACTTGTTTGATAATTTTTTTGGTTTAGAAATGGTTGTCTCAGTTTATAAATTTGAGAAAAAAACGTAAACTCAAAAAATTAATTTACGTTTTCAGTTTTCAATTTTTTTTTCAATTAATTTTTTTTCAATTAATTTTTTTTCCAAATAATTTTTTTTCAATTATTTTTTTCAATTATTTTTTTAATTAATTTTTTTCAATTATAATATGTGGATCCCATTGTCCTAAATAATAAAAATAAATATAAATATTTTAAGTCTGAACAAAAATATTTTTTAGTTTATGTTTTTAAATTTTTTTAAACATTTTGTTCAAACCAAACGCGTTTGTAATTAATGTTTTTCTAAAAATAAACAAAAATCAGTTTATAAAATTTTTGTAAATATAAACTAAAAACGTAAACGTTACCAAACGATACCTTAGTGTTTTTTTAAAAGTGCATTATTTTTTTAATAAATTAAAAAAATTCAGAAAATACTTTTCGGAAGTAGCTTGCCAAAACGGGTTTACTTTTCCAAAAATTGTACACGAAACAAAGAATAAAAATGATACCAGATATGTCAAATTTTGTTTGATTACTAAAAAATAAATTTTGTACAAACTATTATCTTTCCATTTCATTTGCACATTTTAATTTGATAAATCCAAGATTCAACAGAAATGTTGTACTAAACATCATCTCTTTTATGTTTGTGCTCCAATAATAGATGGTGGCTGTTTTTGCTGCAAAATACTTGTTTGGATATGATGCTGAAGCTGAAGGTTCATCTGAAGATATTGCAGACACCATTGATGGTTTTGTACAAGGTCTTCTCTCATTTCCATTGAACATCCCTGGTACAAGGTTCCACAAATGCATGAAGGTAATTGAGGGAGAAAAAAAAATTTTGTTCTAATTTTAAATAACAGTATCCGGGATGTTACCCATATATCGGCCAATATCAGACAATATCAATTGACATATTGGTGAATATTGGTATCAAAACACCAAAATACCTCTACGTTTCAACCGATACTTAAAACTCCTGTTCTGTATCAATGTTTTGTATAATTTTTCTATTTGTATAACTCTACTATTATGAATAATTAAGCTTGATTAATTATTTTGATTTAGGACAAAGACAAGTTGGAAAAGATGATTAATGATAAGTTGAAGGAGAGAATCAGTTCACCAGAGAAAGGTCAAGGGGACTTCCTTGATCAAGCAGTGAAAGACTTGAACACTGACTTCTTCTTGACAGAGACTTTCATTGTCTCGGTCACCATGGGAGCTTTGTTTGCAACTGTTGAGTCCATTTCTACCTCAGTTGGACTGGCTTTCAAGTTCTTTGCAGAACACCCTTGGGTGGTAGAGGATCTGCAGGTATAATAACCTATTCAAAATCAGTTCTTCCACATGCACAGAATCCGATTACAAAATCAGACACAATTCTTTCATCTGGGCTGAGACTTACACTTTTGGCAGAGCCCACCTCATGTGAGATGGTTGTCTGATTATGATTGAATTATGTGCTCTTAGAAATTTTCTTGTATTTTACAATAAGTTTTGAGCTTTAATTTAAAGATTGCGTTTTGTACACATTTTTTGGAACTGATAAATTACAATCCTGATGATAATTTTTCAGGCAGAGCATGATGCTCTTCTGAGTAAGAGAGAGAACAAGGATTCTCCTCTCACATGGGATGAATATAAATCGATGACTCGTACTATGCACGTAAGTTCTCTATTCTATATAAGATAATGTTATTTATATAGAATTTATCGCAAAAATGATGTAGCAGTAACATTTTTATAATTAAATATCCTTTAAATGGACACTTTCACATCATTTTGTATGTAAATTCTGTATATCAATACACATTATGTGAGTGTTTGGGAAGTGACTATTTTAGAGGCTTTTTGGCTTTTTGACTATTTTAGTAAGCTATTTTAGTTTTTGTGTTTGGAAAGATGGGATGAATTTTTATTTGAATTGTTGTATTGAAAAATGTGTTGAAATGATGTTTAAAGTTAAAATGACAAATTCACCCCTAACATCACATTTTTCAAAATTAATATAAAGGGGCAAAATCGTCATTTATCAAGGGATGGGACAGCTTGTCAATTTGACAGTGTAGGTTGTGCCTACACTGTCCCGTGGTTGCAGCTATTTTTTTTTTTTTTTGAAGTGTTAATTTAGGAACTTTTTGGCTTTTTCTTAGTTTGAGGCTATTTTAGCCTCAAACTCATCTTCCCAAACACCCCCATATATAGGTTGGCTTGTCATTCCAATTCTTCTTCATGCACATTAAGACCATGTTTGGATTAAAATGTGAGCATGGATTTATAGAGGGAGAGGAAAAAGTAGGGGAAAAAATAACTTCTATTTCATAAACTTTTTCTATTCTTGTTTCTTTTTCCCTTCAAAATTCCTCTTTAATCCAAACACAATCTAAAAAATTGACATTGCGGTATTAACTACCATGTTTGGTTTTGCAGTTTATCAATGAAGTCCTTCGGTTGGGAAATGTTTTTCCAGGGATCTTAAGAAGAGCATTGAAAGATATTCCACATAATGGTATGTATGTAGTACCAATTAAATATTTTTACATTTCAAGATTGAAGATTGTATTTGAATTTTCAATTTATAAAGAAATTTGTAGAAGAAAAAAAATATAAAAGGAATTTATAAAAAATAAATAAATTATTAAATACTCTCAGAATTTGTCCCATGAAATTTGTTATCCGACTATTGTTTGGGCACCGAATTGCCAATCCATGATGTTTTGGGATTATCCAATCCTACCTTTCCCGGGATTAAAAAATAATTTGATGGTATTATTATTTTTTAATTTATAAATATAAATCTTTTTAATGGCATTTTTTCTTTAAAATAATAAAATCAAAACTTGCAATATTATTGTGTATAAATTTTATATTTAATTTTTCTGTTATTTGTCACACTAATATTGAAATATATCTGAATTTACTTGTGGAATAATTGGTCTACAGGTTACACAATTCCAGCAGGATGGACTATCATGGTGGTGACCTCTACTCTTCAAATAAACCCCAAAGTATTTGAAGATCCCCTCTCATTCAATCCTAGGCGTTGGAAGGTGCATCATTTGATCTCAACTCTTCTAATACTTTTAGAATTTGATCATGAAATCAGACACAATTCTTTCATATTGGGTGGGACTCTTACATTTGATCAGTTCTACTAATGTGAGAGAGTTATATCTGATTCTGTGATCGTCTTTACAATTTTTCTATCCCTTCTTTGAAAGAAAAATATCTGTGGTAATAACAGTTTTAAAAATATAAGTCTTCATCTTTCTTTTATTATTTATTATTACAATGTGTCTAATTAAAAATGAAATAAAATGAATAATCAATTACAATATAAATCATAATTATATATACCCACATGGTGAAAGTCAAAATTTTAATTTCCTAATAAAGTACAAAGGTTCTACGCTTAACGGGCTAATATCGTTGATTGATTATATATATGAGGCATCTTAACAGTTTTTCTTTTCTTTTTCTTTTTTTTTTAAGTGAAATTCAAAATTTGCTATATCATTTTGTATTGATTTTTGTTTATATAACACTACTTCATATATTCAACATAAGTTTACTACTGGTCAGTGACATTTGATAAACTCAATTTTTTCTTTTTCTTTTTCTTTTTTTGTTTGATGAGAACAGGACATAGATCAAGACACACAATCAAAGAACTTCATGCCTTTTGGTGGAGGGACCAGACAATGTGCAGGTGCAGAGCTGGCCAAGGCTTTCTTTGCCACCTTTATCCATGTCTTGATCAGCGAATACAAGTAAGTTGAACTATAAACAAGTCAAGTAGAATCAAATCAAATTTTAAAGTGTTTGTTTTTGATTACTAAAAATTACTTGAACTTGAGCCAATTTCTAGTCGAATTTAAAGAATCAAATTAAAACACGACTTTATTAAACCTAAATTAATATTGAACATAAAAGTGTAAAAAGTCCAGCGGAATATAAATAAATGCTAATATTATTGAAAGGTTTCATCAATCATATATATAAATTTGGTAAACATCAAACATAAATAAGGAAAAAAATAAATTAATGAAAATACATATGGTTATATTATTAAAAATAAATACTATTAATTTATATATTTTGATCAATTATTAAACAAGTTTAAAAATTTTAGTTTCAACTCATCTATGTGGGTGTTTGGAGAGTGACTATTCTAGAGACTTTTTGGTTTTTTAGTCATTTTAATAGGCTATTTTAGTTTTTGTATTTGGGAAGATAAGATAGATTTTTATTTGAATTGTTGTATCGAAAAATGTGTTTGAAATGGTGTTTGAGGCTAAAATTACAAATTTATCCTTAACTTCACTTTTTCAAAATTTGGCAAAATTGTCATTTATTAAATGTGCCTACACTGTGGGCCTATGCTGAACCTACACTGTGCTGTCAACTGACAATGTAGGCTGTCCCATGTCGATTTTTTATTTTTATTTTTAATATAAATCATTGATTTAGGATATTTGAGGCTATTTGATTTTTTTTAGTGTTTGAGACTATTTTATCCTCAAAAGTGGATTCCCAAACACTCCCATATAAGTTACAGTCATGCTCCGGACCTCTAAAAAAACAGCACTAGAAGAGCATTATTTTGTCTTTATCCCACTTTTTTTTTGTCTTTATCCCACTGTTTTTTTTTTTTTTTTTTTTTTTTTTTTATTGGCTGACAGCTCATTAGAGCTGCACTTTTGCAGCTCTAATTAGAGCTCCGGAGCATTATTGTATAAGTTAAGCTCAAACGAATTTCGAATAAGTCGAGTTGTACATAAATAGAGCTTAGAATTTTTTATCCCCAAATTCCTCTATCCTCCTGTTTTGAAATACTCGCGACTATTTAAATCACTAATAATCTCAAGTTTTGAGATAGGGATAGATAAAAAGATTTGGAGACAAAAAATTTTAAACTCACACAACTTACGTTGTTTACGGCCTTAGTATTGGTAAATTCGATGATAATCGAAGACAAGATAAACCAGTCATGTAAAATATATAGACTTCTCACAAGTTGGTACTGTAGATGTCATAGTTTTCTGTGTCAGTATTAATCTTTCTTAATTCTTTGAGAACAGGTGGACCAAAGTGAAGGGAGGAAATGTGTCAAGAACACCAATGTTGCGATTTGATGATGGAATACTCATTAACATCTCCAAGAAGAACAAGTGAGACACACTCACTCTTCCACTTCTTCTTCTTCTAGCAATGGATCAATGTGATTGAAGCCCACCTGGTCTTAAAAGAAAAGAAAAGTAGTATTATTCTTGTATGTGGGTTTGTGTTTCTCTTATTTTATGAGATAATATTAGTTAGATTTTGTAATAAAGTCGGTTGGCAGTGTACTTTTTTTCAAGTGTTTTGCCCTGAACTGGCAAAAAAGTTTTACGGGTATGTTTCTCATTTGTTATTTCAATGGCAAATAATTTATCAGAAAATTAAGTGTAATGTGAGGCATAGCTTTGGCCCCTCCATATATACATAGAAAATTTATTAAAATAAGTCAAGGGTCATATGATACGATTTAAGACAAGAGGACAGGAGAGAATAAAAACAAATAATCTCTGTAAATTATAACTAACAAATTAATTTGCTAGCAATTCATCATCATCATCTAGTCTAGCGATGCACTATGAGATGCTATGCTTATCTTGTGGGTGCAAAAATTATTTATGTCCATTTTTTTTTTTTATATTTATCTATCTCAAAACACACATAGTAATTGAATAATTTGAATTTTTTGAATTATTACAATCTTTAAGCATAATTTAATAGTTTATGTGATTGATCTTGTGAGTTCAAATCTTCAAATGGCCTAAAACCAACAAGAGAACGGTAAATCTTAAATAATACTAGTGTGATGCTAGTTAAAGACTCTTTCACGATCAAGTTGAAGGATGAGATTTTTTATATTCAATCTAACTTTGTATAATTTACCTTGTGGTCTAAAATTTCTTTATATTTTCACATGTTTTCTATTCAACAAATCAGAATTTTTTAAATTAATTTTTTCTAGAATATTTTTTATTAAAATTATAATAGTACTTAGTATCACTCTAAAAATCCAAACAAATCACCAAGGGTGTTCTCGTTTGGCTTTGTAAAACAACTTTTGTTAGATATGGTGGGCATGATTTAGGAGCTATTTGATAATTTAATACAATACTTGAAATAAAATTTAATTAAATTCATTTTTAAGTAGCAAGATACTTAGGTGGTATTTGATAAAGCTGAAAACTGAAAATTAAAAACTATTGAAAATTAAATACTGAATTTTTTAAATTGAAAAGTTATTTAATAAAAATTTAAATGTTAAACTAAAAATAATTGTTTGATATATATAAGATCAAATTTAAAATTTATTATTTTTAAATTGTATATTTTAATTTTTATATTGTAATGGTGGTAGTGGTAGTGGAAGTGGTAGTGGTGGTGGTGGTGATGGTATGATGGTTGTGGTGGTGGTAGTAAAATGATAGTGGTATTTATGATAAAAATGACAATTGTGGTGAAAATGGTGATAGTAATGGTAGTGGTGGTGGCGGTGGCATGATGGTGGCGGTGGTAGTGTTAATGATGGCATGATGGTGGTGGTGGTGAGTTATAATAGTTTATATCGATACTTATGTTTAATATTTATAAATTCAGTCAGAATTAAGTAAGTTTCATATGACTTAAAATTTCTTAATAACTTTTAGCCTACATTTTAAGAGTCATTTAAATTTTTAAGTGATATCAATTGTAATTATCAAACGGATTTAATTAATTATCACTTAATAGATTCAGTATTATGTTATCAAATACCCACTTAATCTTATATAAATGTATAAGTAACATAAATCGTTATAAACTCATTGCCCACCACTATTGCCACCGTCAACGCTTCTACTACTGTGACTATTATCATCGCCACCATCAGTGGCGGAGCCAGAAAATTAAATTAGAAGGGGCACTTATTAATTACAATATCAAAAATTTTTACAAAAATATTTTACGCAAGTTTTTACGATTGATTTCGAGAAATATCAAAAAAATAATGTTATTTATAACTAGTGTATCATGAACAATATAAAAAATATATGGATATAAGTCTTAAAATAAATTATAGGGTAAATTACAAATACACCTTCTGAGGTTTGATTAAAATACGAATCGCCCCTGTGATTTTGAAAATTACATTCCACCCCTGAGGTTTCTAATTTCATAACAAATAGCTCATTAATTAATGAATCATCAAGTCAATTAACAGTTTTTAATGATATTATAAATATATTTCAATTAATAATTTAGGTAATTTTATTATTGTATAGAAGATCAATTATGAATTTCATTTTTTTAGTTAATTCTGTTAAATAAAAAATACTAACAAAGAGGTATTTATAATTTTTCAAACAACATGGACAATTTATATTTTAAACAAATCTCATAGGGTGTATTTATAATTTATCCTAAATTATATAATGATAAATTATTTTTTCATACAAAATTTGATTAAAAATTCAATATAATGGTAATACCGCGTCATCATTAATATGTGATACCACCAAATAATAGTAAATAAACACATAGAGAGTAAATCTCTATGTCAAATGTAACTAACAATCTAATAAATTTCATATTTTTATAGTGAGATTACTTATACTTGCATGTTAATAATAATGACATTATCGTTACATTCAAAAAAATTTATAAAGTTTTCATAAATATTATGATTTATAGTAGTTTCTTCATTTTCAATCAAAACAACCATTATTGTTCTCATAATTTCTAAAATGTCATTGATAATTCACTCTAATATTATTTTTATAATTTTTTTATTTAAAATATTTTCTTTATATTTGTAAAAAAAAAAAAAAAAACCTAAAATTCAGATGGGGCACGTGACCTCCCTGGTCCCAAAGTCCCTCCCCCCTTGCCACCATTACTACTATGAGCAACTCCACCACAATTGTAATGGTTGCCAGCTGTGTGAAGAAACGTGCATAAGAGAAAAGAAAGGGGAGAGAGAAAGAGAGGGCGGTGGTAAATGGGCGGGAGGCTCAAGTGCTATTTTTTTATAATTTATTTTAAGATACAGCTTATTTTCAACGGTAATGATAGAGAGTTTTAAGTACAAAATTTTAGATGGAGTTTTATACCGTTGCTAGTAGGGTGTAATTTGGGCGGACTCAATCTAAACAATTCGTATTTAGTTCGAGTTTTTTTAGGGTTTAAGTAACAATATATTGTAATCTGAACGGGGTCTGGGAAAATTTTTGATGTTTGAATTGTAATTCGGGCCAGGCCTAGGCAAAATTTGTGGGTAACCCGAGCAATCCGAACCCGAATTGCATTTGATATATTATATAAATTATATAATATATGTATAAATTAAATAGGTGGCCCTTAAATTTTTTTTTTTTGGGCTGGTATGGCCCTTGGATTAGAATTTTTTATTTGAACCATTAGATTAAATTCGCCAAGTTTGGAAGTTTAGAATAAGTGCACTTTTTGACTTTTCTTGTATTATGTGTAGAAAAAGTAGAGAGGAGATGTTGATTGATGTGACCCAAAAAAGATAAAAAGATGAAATAAGTGCACTTATATTGGGATGCCAAACTATCTATTCTTTTCTTCCCTCTTTGTCTCAGACTCTCATTTCATTTCTTCATTAGAATTAAGAACGACGGAGATATAAAGGCCACAAATGCGAAGTCCAGCCACCAACAACGACACCACCCTTTCGACTCTCAACGATACCACAAAAAACTAGCAGATTCCTCTCTGTGTTTGTATTTTAGTCACTCGTCATTCGATTACCACTCAAAACCAGTGGATCTATGAATTTTAAAAAAAAATTTAATAGATTTGCAAAATATGTTTATGTTAGTGAAATTTTGTGTATATATTTGTTTGGATAATCTTCTTCCAACGGTCTTGGTCTTGCAATCTGAGACGCTCGAGCTAAGCCACACCCATTCCTCTCTGTGGTTGTTTCTTTCTTCTTCTTTGGGATTGACTCGTTAGATTTTGAATTTCTTTTTCTACTATGTTTTGTGTTCTCAGGTCTAGACGGAGAGAGAAAAATGGGTTTGATTATGGAGAGAGTGAGAGAGAGTGTGTGTGTTTATGCTGAGAACCAACAAGAAATACCAGCCATGTGCTATATCTGTGCTCTGCTTGTGTTTAATTCCAAGTTGATGTTTAAGTTTATTGTATGGACTAATGGACTTATGTATAGAATAATGAAGCACTATTTGTTGTATGGAATAATGAAGCATTGCTTGTTGCCTTGTGAAATTCAGACAATTCGGGCTAACTCGAATTCAAATTATAAAGCTTGGTTCGGGTTTGGGCAGCCAAGCTTGGGTTGATGGTCAGGCTTGGGCACTGCCAAACACAATTCGGGTTGGGCCTGAGCAAACCTCCAACCCGACTGAACCCCCCAAGTTGCACTCCTAGTTGGTAGTGAAAAAAAAAAAAAAGGAAAAAGACAAATTAGAGTTTTTCTTTTAGAGCTCTAAAATATTTTCTTATTTTCAATTGGAGATTAATATTAGACCATTCAGTCTGTTTCGTGGGTTCATTTTTAAGTCTCGTTTCGATAATCTGAATTATTCACATTTTAGAGTTCGTCGAGTACATTATCCCTGTAAAAAATCAAATCGATCGGATAATGAAAATTACGTGTTCAAATCAATTTTGTATAAAAAAAATAAACGGTTCATTTAAAATTGATTTGAACACGTAGTTGTTGTTATTCAATCAACTTAGTTTTTTACAGGAATAATGTAATTGACGAATATTAAAATGTGAACGGTTCGGATCATCGAAGCAGGGCCCAAAAGTAGGCCCACATAGTGGACTGAACGATCTAGTCTTGATCTCTAACTACTTTATCAATTTTATATTCACTCAACACACATCTATTATAACACTCCACACATTTACTAACTATGGGTATCTCCAACTGTTCATCTTTTTTCTTTTTTGTTTTCTTATTAAATTTGAGTAAAAACTCTATTTGATATTAAGTGCTCTAACGGAAGAATTTGACCTTTTATCAAAACACCGATCAACTGAGCGGATGTCTAGCCGATCGATCGGCCAGTGAATATTTTTTCACAAATTTTTGCCTAGAGGTGGACATCCGGAGGACATCCGGTAATGAAAATCTAACAGCTATAAATAGTGATTTGATAAAAGCTCCCAGACTTCCTCAATTGAGTGAAAGATTTTTGATATCCTCGATTTGATACTAATCTAATGAAATCATTGGAACAAAAAAAAAGTTAATTTTTTTAGCAAATTTAAATTTGATAAAAAAATTAATGAACCGGTCTAACAAATACACAGAATTGGGTCTTACTTCTATGATTTTTTTTTATCTTACAACATAAGCACACACAAATGTCTTCAAAATGAGTTTAACGCGGGCGCCCGGGGTAAGGAGATAAGATGGTTATTGATTTATTTTTATCATATCATTTTTTGACTTTTTTACATATTTTTCATAATAAATAAAAAATTAAATACTCAAATCACCCAAAAAATACACAGTTTGTTATAAAATATATTTTAGGTTATTTAAATCATATTTATTTTATATTTTTTGTCAAAATTTTAAAATGTTATTTTATCGTATTTGTTACTAAAAAAAGTTGTTGATCTATTTTTTAAAAAACACACTAATAATTTAGGGGTATTTTTTTTCAGGTCCTTGGTATTATGATTTTATAGCATAAAGGACACCAAATATTTTCATAATGTCTAAAGTCCATCAACAATATTTTCATAATGTCTAAGGTCCCTCAACCTTGATCCAGAGAAATTTCAGTCCAGAAAAATTTGGTCCAGAGAAATTTCAGTCCAGAGAAATTTCAAGTCAGAGAAAATTCAACCAGAAAAAATTCAATCCAGTAAAATTCTTTGGTCCAAACCCAGAGAAAATTCAATTTAATCCAGAGAAATTCTCTGGTCAAGAGAAAATTCAATTCAGTGTTATTCTTTCGTAAAATTGGACTGATTAAGATGGAGTCTACTGATTCACTGAATTCAATTCAGTGAAATTCTTGAATTTTCAATTGAATTAGTGAAATTCAATTCAGTGAATCAGAATGAGAATGCTCTGAATCAGAATGACCAACCAGAGAAATTCACTTGTAAACCCTTTGAAACAATTAAAACATACCTGGAAACATAGCAACTAAGCGTGTAGCCTTGTAAAATCCAATCAATCAGGATCACTATCTCCATTCCTATTTTAAAGAAAAACAGATGATATTCATTTTCCAGTGTCATGAAATAAACATCAGCCTTACATAGATCCATGAAGATCAACCTCCAGCTAATGCAGAAGAACAAATTTAAGTGCGTGAATAGCTGAAGAAAAAAGCACTTAGTGCCAGACTTTACTGTACAATTATTGTTACCCTAAATTGGGTATAATGAACCTTCTGGAGCCACTGGACCATCAAGCCCCCAGAAAACATAGGTGGAATCCCTAAATCAAACATATACCCAAACTTCTAAAAGAAACTATAAAAAGCAATCAATTAAAATTACTAGCATGATTCATGAATTTTTCACCATATAAAAGAGGAGGACAAGTAATGCCTTCATTTTTTTATTTTAGTTTTAAAAAATGTAAGAACACCAAGCATAAGCCACTATAGACAATTTAAAAAATTAAAATTAAGAGCTAACACCACCACCTACCATTAATTTGGACCTCAAGTGAACTGCTGAAATAACAAACTTGAAAATATATCTTGCAGAAATCACAATCTGTTCAATGCATGCCTTTTCAAAGCTAGTTCCACACTTCTCAAACTCAATTCAACAGACCAACAATGCCATGTTTGATGCAACCTTCACAAAATCTAGTTGTAGACATGTCAAATTAAATTTGCCCACTGCATGCATAAGATAAGGAGTTTGATGGCTTCAGTGACTTGGATACATATTCACAGAGAAAATCTCATCACCAGAGAATTTCTCTGGAGTGGGCGTCATGGTGTTATTTGTATGCTACAGTGAGCTGGTTGAAGAATTTCTCTGGATTGAAGTGTCCAGAGAAAATTACGGTTCTCTCTTCTTTTCCAGAGAAGTTCTAAACCAGAAAAATCCAGAGAAAATTAAACATCACAGAGATAATTAAACATGCCAGAGAAAATTATTTTTTGACCCATTCAGAGAAAATTGATCAAACCAGAGAAAATTTCAGTTCTTCTCTTCCAGAGAAATTCTAGAATTTCTCTCGAATCAGAGAGTCATGGGGTGGGCAGTGCTTCAAAGAAACCACATTTGGAAAAACTGCTATACAAAGATGCACTGAATTTGATTTTACAAACATTAGCAGCATGGTCTGGACTTGAAGCTACAGTTATATAAGCAATTATTCGTGTAACAAATATTTCATACAAGCCTAGTAACCCAACCAAGCATCTCGTACACATCTTCTTCAATCTCTTCGCGAGCATTTTCCTGAAACACACCAAAAAAGTAAATGAGAAAGCTTAGCCGGCCTACCATATTTTTCTAACTACCATATTTTTCTAGTTATAATCAGTTTGTATTAACAGACCATTTTACCGGTAATGTTTATCCAAGAGAAAATTATTTTTCGGTCGAGAACTAAGATTTGCACCTTGCTGGACTTCGCGAGCTCAGATTTAGGAAGAAATAGACTTCACGAACTCAGATCTAAGAGATTGGACTTCGATTTGCGAACACAAATTTGAGAGATTGTGCTTCAAGTTGTAGTTGCGAACCTGTTTGAGCCTTGAATCGAAGTATGAAGTCGATTCGCGATCTTCTAGTTTACGGAATCCCTAGCCAACCACGATCGATCATTGAGATTTGAATCCCTGGTTGAGATATGAACTCATTTGGAAGTTCCTTTTCAGATCTGAACTCGTTCTGAAGCTCCTATTCAGATTTAAGCTTGATTGTTGGTTAAGAACTGAAATATAGTGTTTTCAGTCGATTTAGGATTTGGTGAGGGGATGGGGTGAGGGACCTTAGACCACAAAAGAATAGATTGTGGATCTAATTCATTACTAAAAGTTGGATAGGGACCTTAGACCGATTTTCCCAATAATTTATTTCTTAGAAACAAACACGATAAATTAAATAATTTATAATTATTGAATTAATCTAAGAGTAACAATATGAATTATTAATATCACTATATTAAGGTCTAGTTTGGGGTTTGGGTTTATAACAAAAAAAAAAATCATTATAAATTGTCACATTACTCATTTTAATTTTTACACGTCATTTTATAAAAATGTAAAAAAAATAATTAAAATAATCAATTCCAAATTAAGCTACAAACAAACACAAATTATGCTCCATATTCAACCTAAATACAACAATTTTATGAGTTTTTTAAAAATATTTCAAAAAAGCAAACTATCTATTCAAGTAATCGACTTTTCAACTACTTAATAAATTAATTTACTATTTAAAAAATACAAGTTCAAGATATTGATATTACCTTGGATCTTGTCAAAATGAAATCGCATTTTAAATTTATAATTTTAAAAAATCAATTATTTTGATACATAGTTTTAAAAATTATTTATTTTCATGAATAGTTTAATTTTTAAAATATTTACAAAAAAAAATCCCTCAAATTTTATCATTCAATCTCATTATATTCATAATTTTACCTTATCTAGTCCAATAATCAAATATAGTTATGAGTTGGGTTGCAAATAAATCGAATTGTTCGCGAGCTGGTTCGACTCGATTCGTTAAGGGTTTGACTTGACTCGACTCGTTTAGTAAACGAGCCGAACTCGAATTCGAATATTACGCTCGTTTAGTAAATGAATTGAGTTCGAATTCGAATAAGTTCGGCTCATTTATCTTTACTTAAATTATATAATAAATATATTATTTATATATTAAATAAAATCTCAAAATGTGATCTTGTGAACTGTTTAGTCCTTCTTTTTTTTTTTTCTTATGAACCCAAAGATCTCATTAAAGTGAAAATTACACAAAGAGTAGTGACTTACATGTTTGGGTTTAATTTTCTAAGGATAAAAGTTGGTTTCTCTAAATGTAAAATTACACATTTGGGCAATTCGCATTATAGAGGTTTTGGATTTTCCCTCCTAAAACAAATCCCACATTATGAAAAAAAAATGTAACACTCTAATAACGTAACACTTTAATGTAACACTAACGTAACATCCAATGTAAAACACTAAAAAACTCTTTGGTGCATTTTTCCAAAACATAACAACGTAACACTCTAAAAAATCCATTAGTATACTTTTTCTAAACATAGCACTCCAATGTAATACACAAAAAAAAACTCATTAGTGTATTTTTTTTTTCCAAACGTAACACTCCAATCAATGTAACACACAATAAAAATAAAAAAAAAATTCTTAGTGTACTTTTTCCAAATGTAACACTCCAATTAATGTAATTTCAAACGTAACACTGCAATGTAACACACAAATATACTAAAAAAATTTCTTAATGTAATTTTTGTAAACGTAACACTCACAATTTGAAATTATACATTTGCTCAAAACTTACTAAGGAATTTTTGTCCTCCTTTTGGAATGATTTGAATAATTCCATATCTTTTTTTTTAGTGTTATATTGGAGTTGTACATTTAGAAAAAGTACACCAAGGAGTTTTTTTGTGTGTTACATTAGAATGTTACACTAAGAAATTTTTTAGAGTGTTATATTTGAGTGTTACGTTTGGAAAAAGTATACTAAGAATTTTTTTTTTGAGTGTTACATTGAAATATTACGTTTGAGTGTTATATGAGAGTGTTATAGTTTGAAATTATACATTTTTCCAAAGTTTACTAAAGGATTTTTGTACTCCTTTTGGAATGTTTGAAGAGTCCCACATCCTTTTGAAATGTTTGAAGAATCCTATATTTCAAGTTATTTTTGTACTCCTTTTGAAATGTTTTCCAAATAAAAAAAAAAATCCCATATAAAAATTCATCATAAATTTGATTCTCATATATTGTGTACATTATCTTTCTAGCACAAAAGAAAAGAAAAAGAAGGAAACATAAGAAGGGTATAACTGTAAATTTAATTTCTAAATAATATATTAAATCTACCTTTCCAAAATCAATAGGATTAATTGGTCTATAAGAAAATTATTGGAACTAAATGAATTATCATTTCTCAAAATGAGATTTATAGGTAAATTTTTCTTTTATATATTCATTGTATTTTTAATTAATATAAAAATATTTAATTATAAAAATGAAAGAAACAATTATTGAGGGCTAATAGGATATTGTGTTAAATTGATCTGAGTCATTTATTTATATACAATCTACATGAAAACTCACAAAAACGAATAACTTAAACTTACTTAAGATAATTCAGTTAGTTAATGACATCTAATAATTTTCACAATAATACTAACCAATGAAGTTGCCTTTTCACTACAGTCTGCAATTATACAAGTGAATAGCAAGCGTCATTACCTCCATGTACGTTATTTCAAGTTAATAAAAAAAAAAAATTATTCAAAAAGAAAAAATCATTAGACAATAATATATGTTGCAGTTAATAGTGGAAGGTCACTAGAATACAAAATATATGTAATTGTACGAGCATAGAAATAATTTTCTCGTATAATTCTATTGATCAAGTTTGCACTCTTCTAAATGTTGTCGCTTTGCCACCTGAAAACACAAAAGTGAGCTAACCGGCAGGTGTGTGCCGGAAACCCCTCCAATGCCTAAGTCAGCAACTAGACAATAGACAATAAACTCTGTGTATTCTAGAGTAAGAATTGGGATACTTATACATAAGTCCTGCTATGAGCTTTTATAGATTCTGCCTAACTCAATCCTAGTAGAATTCCAACTCTCCTTATAAGAGTCCTCCTAGGAATCACACACCCTACTCACTACCAACCAAGTGAGATGGTTTGCACAATCCTAATAGGGCTCTACTCTCCTTAGCAGAGTCCTCCTATGAATTACATTCCCAAGGATAATGCATATTCTGATAACTCCTTACTCACTACTTGTCTAAGTGAGATAGCCACACTCTGTTCGGCTGCTGATGCCCAACCGAGATAACTTGCTCTAAATCGCATCGTGTTTTACCGAGTTGCACACAACTCGGCCTTTTAGAAATAAAACACCACGGACTCCAAGTTATGCAGTTCAAGGTCCAGCAATCACCACCGACCGATCTACATGATCACTTATTGCTTTGAATCCTCTCGCCGGGCTACCTCTAGCTCAGTTCCCTATATATGGCTGACATAACACTTCGGCTCCTTATACGTGGCCGACATAGCACTTCGGCTTGCCCACAGACTGCAACTAGAGCTCACCGACGGGCCTATTAACCATTGTTCCCATACCGAGCTATCGTAACTTGGCCCACAACGCGACCCTATATTCAAAAACAATGCTTCCTAGCTCGGCCCAATTTGGCTATACAAATTACCCTTTCAATTACCCCTTAATTCCATCTGCGAAGCATGTTTGGGATTATTGACTTTCAGGCGAGCTATCGAAGTCCAACCGCATTGAAACAACGATTCCAGTCGAGATAAAACTATGATTCTAGTCGAACTAAAGCTTGTTCGGCATCCTGAAATTACGCTGGTTGCACGGCATGTCGCCCCAAAAAAGTCTGACATCACGTCCTTCCCAGGACGCGTCGATTGCCCCATCGTACTATGCCAGCCGTTTCACTTTGCCCAAAATTTTTTGAAAAGGGGCCCGCCGTTTTGTCTTCAACATTTAAAACATTCGAGTTCGCAATCGCACGAGAAGGCGTTCTTTCTGTGTAATCGGGCTATATGTCCCACCTTTTGTAATCATCGCCCAATTGATGAAAATTTTCGATCTCTTTGCTCGGTTACCGTGTTTCTTTTTCAATGTTTTGCGTCATTCCGACTGCACATCTAGCCGAATTAATTAGCTTGGCCTTGCTTGATCCTGCCAACCTTCTTGAGCCGTGATCCTTATCTCGGCTGAAGAATGAAAAATTTGTTAGTCAAACCCGCTAACCTTCCTAAGCCTAGATCCTTATCTCGACTAGAGGAAGAGAAATTGTTGGTTATTCCTGCCAACCCTCTTCAGCCTAGATCATGATCTCAGCTGAAGAGAACAAAATGTTGGTTATTCCAGCCAACCCTCTTTAGCCTAGATCCTGATCTCGGCTGAAGAGAACAAAATGTTGGTTATTCCTACCAACCTTCTTAATTGCCCCCCAGTCGGACAAAGACTTTTGCGCGGTCGGTCTACTTGTCAAACGTGTTAACTCTTGCCAAAGGCTTTTTGTTTGGTATTGCTGTTGTGCCGGACTCTTCTTTGGTGTGCGCCCCATCTTCCTCTACCCGGATGTGTTGATGCACTCTCCCCATCAGGACTTCCATAGTAAGGGGTGGCGTTATTGTCATTGAATTCCGCAACTTATTGCCAGCCGGCAAACCTTGTTTGTACCGTGCGATAGCTAGGTTTGTGGAGCAATCTCCAATCTGATTAAAAGTCTCCCAATACCGGTTATTGTAAGACCCCAATGTTTCCTTCTTGCCCATATCTATGGAGAGAAGCTGGTCAATCTCTATAGGCGTCTTGGTGTTTGTTCTGAATCTGGTCACAAATGCCTCTGCTAGTTGCGCCCATGAAACTAGGCTACCTTTTGGCAACCTTTTCAAACCATGCTAGACCCAGGTCACCCAGGCTAGAAGGAAATATGATACATATTAGAGCCTCGTTTCGCCGATACACAGCCATAACCTGGCGAAAGTGGCTCAAGTGTATGTAGGGGTCCGACTTTCCCTCATAAATAGTGAATTTAGGGTGGTGAAGCTAGAGGGTAATGGTGTGTTCTCTATCATTGGAATGAACAGCGAGCTCTGCAACCTTGCTAACGCTTTATCTGACGGTTCATAGGCAAGATGGGGCTCTGGCATTCTAACCTCGACACTCTCATGTGTTCTAGGAGCCAACCGTTGTAATGCGAAGACTCTGCGAGGGTCGCGAGCCTGAGTATCTTCTCTCATTCGAGCCCTTTCTTCAAGCACTGTCTGCAGGTCTGCCGACCTAGGCAACTTCGTGTGCCTAGATGTCGTTTGGTGTGAATGTGTGGGCCGATAGCTGCTTCCTTTTGTGTAATACCTTTCAGTCCTCATTCTCTCAGACCTGGAGTAACAAGTCCTGGAAGTCCTTGATTGTGTATCGCCTGACCTGAGGCTTCTACTTTTAGCTTGTGATGGTGTGACTTGTCTGTCATGATCTTCTGAGTGGCGAGGGTGCTCCCTGCTCTTGCCCATCTCTTTTTCTGCTGCCCCTTTTTTCTTTTATCTGGCGCTTCATAGTCTCCATGTCTGCCGCCATCCTCCGTAGCAATTCATCTTGCTCCATTACTCGATATTCTAGAACTTAAGGATCCAACCTTCGTCTCTGCCTTTCAGGGCTTTGGGAAGTGATGAGGACTAGAGCCCCGTCTTTCACGGGTATCCCTCCACGGGTTCCGTCGCTGAGAATCTAACTCTGCCATGGGCGGGATAAAAGGTAAGCCTTCGCACCTTCCGCCCCCTTCCGGGCTTTGCCCATCAATGGCAGAGTGTGGCAAGTCTTCATTGTGAGCCATTGAAATCAGTTGAAATAAAACTTAATCAAGAGGCTCATTCTTTGTGATTTCGTTTCCCACAGACAACGCCAATTGTACGAGTACAGAAATAATCTTCTCGTATAATCCTGCTGATCAAGTTTGCACTCCTCCAACGTCGTCGCTTTGCCACCTGAAAACACAAATGTGAGCTAATCGGTAGGTGTGTGCTAAAAACCCCTCCGATGCCTAAGTCAGCAACTAGACAATAAATAATAAACTCTGTGTATTCTAGAGTAAGAATTGGGATACCTGTACATAGGTCCTGTTATGAGCTTTTATAGATTTTGCCTAGCCCAATCCTAGTAGGATTCTAACTCTCTTTATAAGAGTCCTCCTAGGAATCACACACCCTACTCACTACTAACCAAGTGAGATGGTTTGCACAATCCTAGTAGGGCTCTACTCTCCTTAGCAGAGTCCTCCTAGGAATTACATTCCCAAGGATAATGCATATTCTGATAACTCCTTACTCACTACTTGTCTAAGTGAGATAGCCACACTCTGTTCGGCTGCTGATGCCCAACCGAGATAACCTGTTCTAAACCGCACCGTGTTTTACCGAGCTGCACACAACTCCTCCTTTTAGAAATAAAACACCACGGACTCCAAGTTACGCAGTTCAAGGTCCAGCAATCAGCACCGACCGGTCTACATGATCACTTATTGCTTTGAATCCTCTCGCCGGGCTACCTTTAGCTCGACTTGCTATATATGGCTGACATAACACTTCGGCTCCTTATACGTGGCCGACATAGCACTTCGGCTATAGCGACCCCGGTCTTTTCCCATTTGATTTTTGTATCCGGACTTATGTTCCGTAGATCCCATTGTTGTATCATTGTTGTTGTTGTCCTTTAATTCTTCAGTTTTGAGTTATAGGAATTGTTGGGCAGGTTGTTTACAGGTTGGTTGGGTTTGAAACCAAGAGTTCATGTCCAGTTTTTGGGTTGGTCGCTCGAGCGAGCTCTTCTTCGCTCGAGCGAGGTCTTTGATTTTGGTCCTTCGCTCGAGCCAGGGTCCCTTCGCTCGAGCGAGCTTCGCGTCCAGTACTTAGACCTGAGAGCAGTGTTTGTGGGCTCGAGCGAGCTTTCTTCGCTCGAGCGAGCTGGTTTGTTATTCGCTCAAGCGAGCATTTATTCGCTCGAGCGAGGCTTTTTTGTGTCTGGTCGCTCGAGCGACCAGGTCTTCGCTCGAGCGAGCCTATCAGGTATAAATACGCAGCAGCGTATTTTAAAACAGTTTTTCAGTCCCTTTGATCCAAAAACCCTAATTTCTGAGTTCTCTCTTTCTCTAAACACCTTCTCTCCTAGGTTTGATCTAGTTAGGGTGGGTTTTTGCCCTAGTTGCTTTACAAATAAGATAGAGGGGAGTGAGGGCTTCCATTAAATCTGAGAAATTCTTGATTTGGAGCACTTTGAAGTTTGGGCATCATCTTCATTTTCTTCCTTCTGAGTTATATCTTCGAGGTAGGGATTTTCTACTCCATTTATACGCTTTAATCCTAAGTGTTGGTATTTTGGTATGTGGGGGTAGTTTGGTAATTTTGGAAGAAACCTTAGGGTTTTGGTTTAGATTAATTTGTATAATTAATTTAAAGGAATAATGTGGAATTTGGTTTAATTCATGGAATTGGGAAATTTAATGAATTGATGATATATATTGGGGTAGTTTAAATATTTACCTTTGGGAATGTTGAATTTACATTCATTGATGTATTTATTTCTTGTTTAGAAATAACTGTTTTGGGCTATCGGTGGAGGATAGCCATTGATTGTTGTAGACCTTGCATGCGGCTTAGGTATAACTGGAATTGAGTCAATTGTTTGACTGTTGAGTTAATACAGAACATTTGTGTATTAATTATGTGTTGTATATGGCAATTGTGTGTTTCATTGCATATGCATTGGTTTTGGAGGAGATAGGGGATGAACTCCACGGTTTAGGGGAAGATAGGGGATGGACCTCTAAACCGGATTTATTGGGAGGAGATAGGGGATGGACTCCAGTACTCTTATGTGTGCTTATTGATTAATAGATATATTTCTATTTATTGTTGACATGATACATCACTAAAATGTGTATCAGTTGGGAAGTATGGAAGTGAATTGGTTATGATTGATACAATACCAACTTGTGTATTTGTTATGGTTAGGTCTAACTTAAATTGTTATTCCTGTTGAATTGGAAGTATTGTTAATAAAAGATGAAACCCCGTTGAGTTATTTGGCCAGGTTCTGAGCCATAAGTGGAAAGTAAAATGTGCCATAGACAGTGTGTCATAGGCAATGTAGACATTTGTGTCATGAAAATTGTAACTTGATTGTAGAGTGTTAACCACGTATCAGATGCTAATGCTTTAGTTAATTCTTATGCTTGTTTAGTATTTCTCTACTGGGCTGTGGCTCACCCTATATGGGAACTTTATTTTTCAGGTTCAGGTGGTTCACTCCCTCCAAGGACTTAGCTTGTGAGGAATTGAATTTGAAGACTTGTCTTATTTCTATTTGTTTTATTTGAACAATGTAATCTTTCAAGCCTAGGGCTTTATCTGTTTTTGAGTTAGAACTCAGTGAATTGTGTCCAAGTGTTGGCTTGGCAAGATGTAAGCCCGTAGGGCATTTATTCTGATGTTTTATTTCATAATACTCTGATGGATGGATTTATATTATTGTTTTAATATAATAATGCATGTTTATATTATTTATTATGGGTTTATTTTTGAGGGCGTTACATCGGCTCGCCCACAGACCGCAACTAGAGCTCACCGACCGGCCTATTAACCATTGTTCCCACACCGAGCTATCGTAACTTGGCCCACAACGCGACCCTATATTCAGAAACAATGCTTCCTAGCTCGGCCCAATTTGGCTATACAAATTACCCTCTCAGTAATCTTTTTCTTCATGCAACTTTTTATCTCGTCATGATTAAAGAATCTTGAGGAGTTCTTTCATGATCTTAATGATTGATTTGAGATTAAATTTGATTTGTTTTTCGTCTGCCATTAGGTCATCTTTCCTTCGTTTCCTATATTCGCATCTACTTTAACCATTATTAGAGTATCTTCAACCGTTCATTACTTTTTTCACCAAATCTGAGTAAAAAATAGGTGATTTTCTCAATTTGATATGGCTTCCTCCAACGGTGAGCATCAAAAGGGGGAGGGTCGTCCGGTGGGTTGACCGGCCGGTCGACCGGTAAAGCCATAAAAGTTTTTTTTTTTTTTTTCCCTCCCTTTCTGTTCCCAATTCTTTTCCTATTCATTTTTCTCTCCATTACATATATTTTCGTTTTGGTTTACCTCCAACAATGATTTGCTTCTAAAATCTCATATAAACACATTATTCATATACCAAACAAGTCTAGACAATTGATACGATCATAGCTGAAACAAAACAGAGCATAATGAATACCTTAAAATTTTCAAAATACTCTGTCCATCCAATGGTATATTATTGAAACAGCTAGTTCTGAAATATGTATATGAGATGTAACTCTTTCAATTATATTTTCATGGGAATTTAAATTTATATCACCCTTCAAATTATTCATAGTCCACAAAATAACCTATCTCAAAATAAACCAGTTCAAACCAGTTCGCACCTGTCGAACAAAACAAATGTAGAATTGAGGAACCGGTCGACCGGTTGGTCCACCGGCCGGACAACCGGCTGGTTGACCGGTTGGTCTCCCCCAACGGTAACGCACAATAAAATAGTGAAATCTGGAGTCTGTTCTCACTTTGATGAATTTTTTGTTCCATTCTCATTTTGATACCAATTTACTGAAACCATTGGAGCTCTAAAAAGTGACTTTTTCACCAAATTTCAAATCTGATGTAAGGTTTGATAAACTGTTGGAGATGGCCTTACATGAGAAGTTATTTGATGTCTTACATTGCTCGACATTATCTATCTTACAATATTTATTTTATTATTTTTTAAGAATACATAAGAATAATAAATCTTACTGTTTAAATTTTTCATCAAAATTCTTTGTGGATTCTAGATGGAAAACATCATATTCAGACTCGCAGCAGATTAAAAGGTTTTATACAATTGAAACTATGAGGATTAAAATAGAATTTTATTTAAACTCTAAGAACTGAGTGTATTTTTTTTGGATAAATTATGCTGTTTATTTTTATAATTTGACTCGAATTTGATATTCGTTTTTATTGTTTCAATTTGAATAATTTAATCTCTATATTATAAGTCAAATTTCAATTTGATGCTTCCGTCTGCATTTGTGTTAATTTTATCTACATGTATATCATCTCATAGGATTTACAAATGTCTTAAAATCATTAATTTTGAATTTGAGTAATTTGTAGTACATTTTCCAAAGCTACATCAAAACTTTAAAAAATAAAAATAAAATAACAACAACAACAACAACAGAGCATGCTCCTTTTCTTTTCCTCTTGGCCTTCCAAAATGATATACTGCATGCAATGCATTATAGATGATTCAAATTCCTTTATTTTAATCTTTAACTTTAAAAAAAACAAAAAAATATGAATCAAATTATGTAATTTAAAATAAATAATGATTATAATAGAATTTGGTTCAAACTTTGTATCAAATTATTTTATTAATTTTTTAAAAATAAATAAACAAATATTAAATAATAAATAATATAAAATAATATTTTAAAACTATCAAATAATCACTGAACAAACAGTATTGAAAAGTCATCTTCGAAACCATCACCGCCTTCCGACGGAAATATGGCCAAAGACACACAACAAGACAAGCATAAATTACTCCACTAAGATAGCCGACATTACCGCTTGAAAAGTCCCAGCCTAAAAGCAAATTGGGAGTACCCCATTCTAGATTTAACAATGTTTAGAATTTTTATTAGTTTAAATAACTCAAAACGATATCATTTTAAAGATAAAATGATATCGTTTTAATATATTTGAGTCATTTCAATCACATAAATTCAAGTTATCAAATATTTTTTTTTTAAATTAAGTTGCTGTTGCAACAATTTTTTTTTGTCTAAATAAATATAAATCAAATTAAATCAAATCTCAAGTCTCATCAAAATAGATTAAATAAAATATAAAAAAAAAGTAGATTAAATAAAATATTATATTCAATTCATAATTATTAATATGTCATCCGTGCAAATAATATATTATTTATTAAAAATATAATAATTATATTTAATTTTTTATATTTTGTTTCTCGTAAATAAAATTTTATATATAAATTTAAGAGTTTTGTTTTATATGTTTTTTTACTATAATATATAGTATATATGGTTTAAAATTATTGTATTGACAATTAACAATTAAAATTATGATTTGTTATAAAAAAAAATGACGCAGTTCTAATATTTCACTATTTCAAAATAAAAATATATTAATTTTAAAAAATTGTTATATTGGTTTTTGAAAATGAAATAATTAAAAAAAAAATTACAACTTAATGAGTAAGAAAGAATCATTGTAACATGTAATTTAAAATATCAAAAAAAAAAAAGTAAAAAATGAATAAAGACTTTAAAAAGATGTGATTACAATTAAAACTAAGGGTATAGTACATAAATCCAAGTTTGTGAACTTGTGCACCAGTTAGTTCTGCCTTTTTTTTGTTATACCAAAAGGTTCTAAAACAATCATATTGACACATTTGTCCTCTTCCATACACATTTTTATGTTTTTAATGGGGGCGAATGAGAAATTTTGTTGTAGGTGAAATTACATTTGTGGACATAAAGCGCACTATAGACATTTTTTGGTTCCCCTATTTTTGATTAAATGTTTGATCTGCATATGGAAACATTGTCAATAAATATTTTCACATTAAAACATTTTCGATGTTAGGGGATTGGAATACTAAGGTATCGTTTGGTAATGTTTATATTTTTGGTTTATGTTTATAAAAATTTTATAAACTGGTTTTTGTTTATTTTTAAAAAAACATAAATTACAAACGCATTTGGTTTGAACAAAATGTTTAAAAAATTTTAAAAACATAAACTAAAAAATATGTTTGTTCAGACCCAAAATATTTATATTTATTTTTATTATTTATGACAATGGGATCACACATATTATAATTGAAAAAAAATTAATTGGGAAAAAAAATATTTGAAAAAAAAATTAATTGAAAAGAAAATTAATTGAAAAAAAAATAATTGAAAATAAATTATTTGAAAAAAAAATTAATTGAAAAAAAAAATTGAAAACTGAAAACGTAAACTCATTTTTTTGAGTTTATGTTTTTTCCTCAAATTTATAAACTGAGACAATTATTTATAAATCAAAAAAATTATCAAACAAGTTTTTATGATAATTTTTTTTAATTTTTGTAAATATAAACTGAAAACTGAAAACGGAATGGTTAGGTGCCGTTTGGTAACACTTACGTTTTCAGTTTTTTGTTTATATTTATAAAAATTTTTAAAACTCAAATAAAAACTTGTTTGGTAAAATTTTTGATTTATAAATCAATGGTCTCAATTTATAAATTTAGCCAAAAAATGAAAACACAAAAAATGTGTTTCTGTTTTGAGTTTTGAGTTTTTTTTTTTTTTTACCACCTAACACTAGCCACCACCCGCCACCATTTTCCACCACCGTCTTCCGCCACCACCACCCACTATCACCTGCCACCACCACTCACCACCCACCTGCCACCGCCATCACCACCCGCCAGCTACCCACTAGCCACCACCCACCTGCCACCCACTCGCCACCACCACCCACCACCCACCTGCCATCCACCCGCCACTACCATCCACCGCCCGCCACTACCACCCGCTACCTACTTGCCACCACCACTCACACCCACCAGCCACCCACTACCCACCACCACCACCACCACCACCACCACCCCCCACCACCAGCCACCTGCCACCAGCACCCACCAGCACCCACTCGCTACCACCTACCACCCGCTACCGTCATCCACCCACCCACCACCGCCACCACCTACCACCGCCACCACCTGCCACCACCATCCACCCACCATCCGCCATCCGCCACCCACCTGCCACCACCACCCGCCACCCCTACCCCCACCACCACCACCACCACCACCACCCACCACCCACCACCCGCCACCGTCACCGTCACCGTCACCCACCCACTCACCACCCGTCGCCATCCGCCACCTACCTACCACCACCACCCGCCACCCGTCACCACCACCACCCACTCGCTACCACCCACCACCCGCCACCGTCACCCATCCACCACCACCACCACCCGCTACCTACCCGCCACTACTACCACCCACCCGTCACCCACCTGCTGCCACCACCCACCACCCACCACCACCACCCACTCGCTACCACCCACCTGCCACCACCACCACCCACCACCACCACCCACTCGCTACCACCCACCTGCCACCACCCACCACCACCAACTACCCACCACCCACCGTCACCACTTTCCACCACCGTCTTCTGCCACCACTTGCCACCACTTGCCATTTCTCACTCTTTTTTATATTTTTAATTTTTTAAAATATTTTATCAATTACCAAACGCATTTGTAGTTTATGTTTTTCTAAAAATAAACAAAAAACAAACAAAAACCAGTTTATAAAATTTTTGTAAATATAAACTGAAAACGTAAACGTTACCAAACACACCACCAAACAAGCCCTATGTAATTGAGGGTTTTCTGAAGAGTTGTTCCCACAAGTTTCACATTTGTGTTTTTGATTGAAACCCTAATTGGAGGAACCTCTTTGCCGACGGACCTCCTTCAACAATAGCCGATCAATCTTTGTCGGTAAGGGTTTGACGTTGTCATATTCGGAGACATATATACAACACAGTGGACAATGTTCGTCATCGTACACGCCGATTACGCCATTTCCGTAATTTCAAACGTCGATAATGAAAGGCGAATGTGTGTAATATTTGACACTTTAATTGTTGATGTGTGCTGCAATTTGTTACCCTTTATTTGTATTCGATTTTGGTTTTATGGTTTGAGTCGTCGTTGCATGCCTTAATTGGTTAATGTAATGTGCAATGTGAGATTTGATGTAAATTTAACATTGTAATTTTGATATATAATGATTCACGCACATCGAATGCGTATGTTTAGAGATGATGTTCATATGATTTTAATGTTATGGTATTGTGTATTGAATGTTAATAGTCAGAGTTATCTATTAGTTTATGGTATAAAGGGTATTTTCATATTGTTGTGTGTATTTATAGTCGAAATAATGCCTTGTTTGGATGTAGGATATGCATTCTATTGTTGTGCTAATTTATACGCGTGGGTGTTGTTAACATCATCCATCCAATGCAGACAACGGGGTTTTGCATCCCGACATTAGTTATGCATATTGGTTTTAGAGTGAGATCGGCGGATACGTGGTTATGTTTCCTGTGTGTCGTGCCAATATGTTAATCATATTATTTAATTTTGATGATGTCTAAAATATATTATTTAATATACATATTATTTGACACAAAATATTATCTTTTTAAAATATATATATTTGTTAAATATTATTTAAATAAAAATATTTTCAAAAGCTTTACTATTCACTTTTTGAAAAATAGGGTTAATTACTATTCATCTTTTGACAAATCGATTAGTTATATAATTTTGATAAAAATGATTGATTGGTTGTATTATTTTGACAAATTTGATATTTATGGGTTGTCTTGTTTTGACAAAATTGATATGGAGTGTAAAATATATTTAGTTTAAAATCTCTACAACTTGTACAATATTTTAAAGAGAGCATATATTTTCAGATCCATCATAAATATTATTTAAAGAGATTCTTCTGTGTATACAATATTTGATTAGAACATATATAACATTATATGCAGAATTCATCACGTGCGCTATTAAATTTTTTACATTACATTGATTATATCATATCACACTACACTACATTGATTATATCATATTATAATCAAGCAAGAAAAAAGATGGAGTTATAATATATGTATATATATATATATATATATTATAAACAAGATGGAGAAAATTATTTGTTTGTTTAAAAGTTGTGAACTTTGTATTAAATTGTCTACAAAAATGGTGATTCCATGTTTGAAAAAACAGTCTTATTTTTATTCTTATCATTTGCTGACTTTTTAAAATTAAGGAGTGTGCTTATGTAAGCGATGACATCAAGAGCCTGCTTATGTAAGCCATGACATCAGGAGCGTGCTTATGTAAGCGATGACGTCAGGAGCGCGCTTATGTAAGCCATGACGTCAGCAAGGAGCGTCCAACGGGTATATTTTTGTGTATAAATAGAAGTGTTGGATGAGGAGAACAAACCAAGAACTTGAAGAGAAAAATTTTCTGTGAGCTCCAAAATTCTGAGTATTCTGTTCTTTCACTTTCAGATCTAAATCTAGCCTTTGTTCTTACACTTTCATATCTACTCTTTGTGAGAGAATTATTGTAAAGAGGGTTTAAATTACCCTTATTCTTCTTCCTTATTTTTTAGAGAGATTTTGTAAGGGTAAGGCTTTTATTATTGAGTGAGGCTCAATAGATAAGTGTAAGTCCTGTGCCAAATCCACAAGCTTGGTGGTGTATTTATTCAATTGATAGTAAAGAAATTCTCAAGGAGGTTCCTTGGGGAGTGGACGTAGGCCAGCGTGTCGAACCACTATAAATCGCAGTGTTTGATTTTCTCTTCCTATCTCTCTACATTTATATTGATAATTATTATTCTGTTTGTTTTTTATTTTCTGAATATTGTGTTAATTTTAATACTGTGAAATTTTTTAATAACCCAATTCACCCCCCTCTTGGGTTGCCTATATGGGATAACACAATATGTTCAATGTGGAAATATGTTGTGTATTATAAGTGTGTGTCTTGTAGTATGGTATTTCATTTCGTAATGTTTTTGATTTACATTGGACACGTCGTAATATGCTTAGTGTGTGATGTGGTACGTAATGACATTTCACAGAAAAAGCAAAATTGATTCTCACATTATAAGAAAACAACATCAACAATTGAAACCTTTCTACTGTATATCACTCTACAAAAATCAAACACACAAAAATGTAAAATGTAAAACGGTACCTTCTCAATCATTACACACAAAAGAGCAAAAAAGAATCCATCAAAATCATAACAAGGGTAAATGTGTAAACTCCACCCATGCCAAATCAAAGAAAAACATTTCTTACCAATTAAATAGGACCAAATGGTTTATAAAAAAAAAAAAAAAAAAAAAACACACAAATGAATCATCATTCCTTAATTTGTGATTTACCAATAATTTCTCATAATATGTTATTATATATAAATAATAACATAAATATATTATTTATGTATTAAATAATATAAATAATAAAAATAGGGTATATTACACTGACACCCCCTGAGGTTTAGGTTTATTACAATTCCCACCTCACTTTTTGAAAATTACATTCCCCCCTGAAGTTTAAAGTTTCATTACAGACCCCCCTGCAGCAATTTATTTTTTTTAAATACCAATTTTGCCCTCATTAGGTAAATTACATTGACAACCCTCACATTTTAGAAATTACAATCCCCTCTCCAAGGTTTAAAGTAGCATTACCAATTGCCCCTCGGTTAGTATTAGTTGGAAAAAAAGTTCATTGAAAAAAAAATTAATTGGAAAAAAATTATTTGAAAAAAAAATTAATTGGAAAAAAATTTTGCTAGTAAAATTTTTAAATTTCTGTTTAAAAACTAACGTAAGCTCATTTTTTGAATTTACGTTTTTTTCTCAAATTTACAAACTAAGACAACCATTTATAAACAAAAAAAATTATCAAACAAGTTTTTATGACATTTTTTTAAATTTTTGTAAATATAAATTGAAAATTGAAAACTGAAAACGAAATGGTTACCAAACAGGCTTCAGATGGTAAAAATGTCGTAAAATTTACAAATAATTAAATAAGTTACCAACGTAAGAAATTACTTATTAAAAGATTCTTAGGCTATGTATGGTTTGATTTTTAATTTTTTTTTAAAAAAATTTAAAATTTAAAATTATTTTGGTTAAGAAATAAGAAATAAAAAATAATTATAATTTTTATATAATTTTTATCTTTCGAGCGGTTAGAAATAATTTTTTACAAATTAAATTGAAACAACCATGCGTATGTATATAACCTACCCCAAAAGTTAAAATGATAATATTATTTTTTACCCTTAAATGATAATTATTTTTAATTTTTTATTTCTTAACCAAATTAATTTTTAATTTTTTTTTTTAAAAATTCTAAAAATCAAACCATACATAACCTAAGAATATTTTAATAAGTCATTTCTTACGTTGATAACTTATTTAATTATTTGTTAATTTTACCATATTTTTACCATCTGAGGCCTGTGTGGTAACCATTTCGTTTTCAATTTTTAATTTATATTTACAAAAATTTTAAAAAAAGTCATAAAAACTTATTTGATAATTTTTTTACTTTATAAATGGTTGTCTCAGTTTGTAAATTTGAGAAAAAAATGTAAATTCAAAAAATGAGTTTATGCAAAAAAAAAAAAAATTCAATTAATTTTTTTTTCAAATAATTTGTTTTCCAATTAATTGTTTTTTTAATGAATTTTTTTTTCAACTAATACTAATCAAGGGGCAATTGGTAATGCTACTTTAAACCTTGGGGACGGGATTGTAATTTCTAAAATGTAAGGGGTGTCAATGTTTACCTAATGAGGGCAAAATTGGTATTTAAAAAAAATAAATTGCTGAAGGAGAAATCTGTAATTAAACTTTAAACCTCAGGAGAAAGATATAATTTTTAAAAAGTGAAGAGAGAAATTGTAATAAACTTAAATCTCAGGAGTATCAGTGTAATTTATCCTAAAAAATATTATCAAGCTGAGGTGAGTTCAAGCTCAATGAGTTCGAGAGGGCAAACAAGCGAATCTCAAGCTCCGTGAAACTCGGCTCGGCCCGTTGGTAGCGGTTTTGGTTTTGGATCAACCCATAAGAAGAGTATTCCTGGTTTGGGTCGGTCCATAAGCAAAGGTAAAACGGAAGAGCGACCGAATGTCAGAACAAAACTGACAACACCGCAAGAGTTTCATCTATCGATCGTCGTTCTTGAAAACCCTAACCTCAATAAGAGAGAGAGGGAGAGAGAGGGAGAGAGAGAGAGATGAGCGAAGAAGGAGGGAAGAGCAGAGGCTTCGCCGCCGTAGTCGGCGGTCAGCAGCCGTCGGCGCCGCCGCAGCAGTATTACTACGGGACGTTTCAAGGCGTGGCGAACTACCATCCTCCGCCGCCTCACGCCGTCATGGGTTTCCCTCAGCCCGCCCCTCCTGCCGGCTCCTCCGCGATTCCTCATCCTCCTTATTATTCTCTCGGTTACCAAACCGTTCCAGGTTCTCTCTCTCTCTCTCTCTCTCTCTCTCTGTCTGAAAAATTTACATTCATATATAAATATGTATTTACTTTCCTTTGATCAGATTTTAGATTTTCATGTGAAATTTGTATCCTGTTCTTTGAAATATCACTAGCGGATGGTAGATTTTGTGGGCAATCACTTTAAGAAGATAGTGGAATCGAATTGAATAAGATATTTCATGTATGCATGTATATGGAATTATATATTTATATGACGCATGTGTGTATAAAATATGTGAAATGAATTCGAAATCGAATAAGATATATCATATATGCTTGTATATGCAATTATATATTTGTATGATGCGTGTGTATAAAATATATGAAATGAATTAGCTACCTGGATTAAATGGCAGTTTGGCAATCCAAGTGCAAGACTTGTCGTTAGTGCCTCTAAAAAAATGGGGGTAAGGCTACATTCATTTTGCCCGCGGGCGCTTTTGGGGGAGTCTTGCTTACTTGGCTTACCCTGATTGACTTATATGTGTGTTCTCTCCTTTTGTTGTTCTTGGTTTTTACTGGGCAGTGAATTCGCTCTTTGGCCAACGATAGTGACTAATGGGTTTTGGTGATTATTTTAAGTGATATATTTTAATTTAATCTATGGAGTATTTAATGGTAACTGGCTGACTTTATATTTCAGTTAGATTGGCAGGATTTTTTGAGGGGGCAATCACTTTACGTGATGTCGCCACACATGGATTATCTTGTGTGCAATGTATTTGCCAGGTTTGGTCGATTCTGCATATTTTGGCCGGCCCCCTTTCGGGGAAATTTGGATTTGTTTAATTATCCAACTTATTCTAACAGCCTCTGAATAGGTTGGTTTGCTCTTTTAGATTATGGGCAGAGCAAAAAATTTCCTTACAGGCTAAGTGACATCCTGTTTTACTAGAGATATGGGAACTAACACAATGAGTGGAATCTCTGTAACAATAACGAAGATAGCTGCCTAGTGGCCTGATACATACAAAATCGATGTGGCACAACTATATGACCTTTGAGGCATTTAGGAGGCATGTCTATAAGCCCAATGCCCATAATATCCTATCAACTAGCAAGGCCACTATTATGCACAAATTAGTCTTGGATACATTTTTTTTTTTTTGTTTTTGTAAATACAGGGTATCTCCGGCCCAACATAGCCCAATTGGGGCTTGAGTTACCTCGTAACTAGATAGCTGAGAACTAATCCTTGGAGGCCTTCAAGTTAACGACCAGACAAACTTTCAATGGCCCATTGAAAGACTCGAACTCGAGACCTTGGATCTTATCCTTCAGTTTTTACCGCTCAACCAACCTCTTGGGGTTAACTAGTTTTGGATTCTAACAGAGGCACTTCATATATATATATATATATTTGTTCTTAACTTGGAAAGATTAGTATAATATTGAAAGATCAAAGAACATTACAAAGGAGCCTTTTTGTTACCTTGTACACGAGGCCCGATCTTACAATCGATGATGGAGAAGTAATTATACTTTGCATTTGGCAATCTTTTGAGAGGTGGATTTTAACTAATATCTCTCACCATATATAATGTAATTAAGTGGTCCATATTTGGAGCAACTACATTAGTGATAGACATGCTTTCATTTTTCGACATTGTTGGTGTAAGTTGTAACTACGAAGTCCCCATGTATAGGACTGATTTTTGGAAGTTTGAGAAAATGGTTTTGATTGATCTCGTCAGTCTTATTGTACACCAATTATATTCTGGACGTTGATTGTCATGACCTGAACCCGCTCCTAGAGGTTTGGATCATAACTGACTAGTAATCATGAGATTATCTACGGTCTCAGATATAATTCAAATTATAATTAAGTATATGAGGTCAGAAGCGAAAGCAAATAATAGAACATTGTCCAATGAGTTATGTATATATGGAACAAACAAATACATTTATACGTTAATAACTCACATCCAAATATGTACATATAGATATTACATATATCCAAAAGTCATTCACAAGTACAAGTTATTGTCTTACAAAACCCAAAACAATAAATATGAAGCGAGGTCAGACATGACCATCAAAAACAAAAAGATAAAAGCCTCTTCCGAGAGGTGCTCCATGGCTAACATCACAAAATCTAGGTAATCACTGGACTTCTCTAATGCTGGACATCCCGTTGCTCACCTACATATATATATATACAATGAAGTGGGTTAAATCCCTCTGAATAATATCAGAGTAAAAAGGTTACATGAATGAGTTATGATATTTAATATAATTATGGGCAAATTTCACTTTACCCCCTTGTGGTTTGGGCTGGGTGCGGATTACCGCCCTGACATTTGAAAATTACCACTTAAACCCCATTTGGTTACTGGATTGAAGTGCACAGTTAGCATTTCCATCTAACATAACAACCTGTGCATGACATGCGCGTAGTGTGCAAATGGGTATGAAAAGATAGTTTTCCCTCCGAATTAAATGACTAAAATGCCCTCATTTTCATTATCATCATCAATTTTCAAAGTCTTCCATCATCTTCAACATCAATATTAAGATCTGTAAACCTCTATTTAAAAAAAAAAAAAAAAAAAAAAAAAGAGAAGAAAAAGGAGGAGATAAAAGGATTATTAGATCTATAAAAAATAGAAAAGAAAATACACAATCTTTTCAACTTATTTTTCATATAATTATATTTTACAAATACATACATAAACGTAGATACTGTAATTTATATATATATATATCTTTGCTAATTGTCCAATCGCTAAGGTCATGGCCGATCGTCAAAGCCTGACCATGACCCAAAGTAGGTCTCAACAGCCCCATTTACCTTTCCACCCATATCAATTTTTCATAAAGCTGTTAAATCCTTCTGAACTACAACATCATCATCAAGGAAGAGAATTTGGTGCAACTTTGGGTACATCTTTGGCAAGTAGAACCAGAGGTGATTCAACATGGACAAGTACTTGGGTTTCTTGAATTTCATGTTATTTACATGTTTAGTAGCATTCTCTGTCCTATTCTCAAAGTAAAACTTTTGCATTTTCACAAATTCAAGTTGCCAAAGTACCAACACATAAGAGGAATTCAAGAATGTGAAATCGTCCACAAATTTCACCTCAACATAGGTATGCATATAGATACATGCAAGTTAGTTCATGTGTAGGTGTTGGCAAATCCATATATTTTGGGGGTTTGTGGTTCTGGATAGTATTCCTTGAAGTGCTTGCAGTTCTAATTAACAATTTCCTCTTGGAAAGAGTAAGCTTTTGAACTTGTCACTATGTTTCTTTACATGTTTTGATGGAAATTATGTTGTTTAAATTAATTTGTTAAATCAAAACCCTAATTTCATATGTGGAAACCATGGTTATTAGAATTCCGATCCGGATATTACGATCCATTTGAGTACAATCGACCCGGATCGTCTAAAAAATGCCTTATAGGTAAGATCTTTCGATCCTGGTAATGGGATCTTATAGGATTGTAGAATCCCGATCTGAATCCGATGCAATTTACAAGTCTTGTTTTGTATTGTATGATATATTTTATTGTAAATTTTATGTTTGTTGTTTAAATATCAATTTATGTGATCAAAATAAATAATAAAAATTAAGTAGTATTGAATCAAATAGACTAAGAAAAATAAATTAGGAAACAAACCTTCAAATATTGTGGTAATTTAAGAAAATTAACTAGTCAGAAAAACAAACTTAGCTTTAGTGGAGTCTAAAGAGGGTAAGATAATTGCAACTTTATCCCAATTTTTAGAGAGATTATTTTTGTGATTCGAATCTGCTCCACCAGGGATGCCCACGACAAACCTTATCATTCGGTTAAGCTACTTGTTTGAGTTCTTAATCTATTTTCCTATTCGACTTTGTTAAATATTTTTTCTTTACTTTTTATGTATTATTGTAGATTGTAAAGTATTTTGTTATAGAATTCTTCTTCACCTTCTTTTTTGATGAAATACAAAATTTTTATCATCAAGTTTTCTATTGTATAATATTATATGTACATTTTACATGGGGTATTATATTTTTCACAATATTTTCACTTCTTTTCAATAGAATATAGGCTCATTTTGTGTATACTTTTTAAGAAATATTTATTTGAATTAAATTATTATGTAATTTGTCTTTTTCGGTAGGATCTTACGATTCTCGATCCGATCCTATAAACATCTCCAACGATCCAACGTAAGATCCCGATTTTAACAACCATGGTGGCAACCCTAAGTTCTCTCCAGACAACCTTTACTCTTCTCAAATGCATGACTGTTGAATGAGGAATGGTGGTAAATAAGGGTTATATATATAAGGGCAAAATAGCCTTTTTACTTTTGCAATTAACGGTGTTAATTGTGCACTTTAATCCAGTGTGATTTTCAAATATCAGGGAGGTAATCCGCACCCGGCCCAAACCATGAGGGGATAAAGTGAAGTTTGTCCTATAATTATTCTCATACTCAATTTCTTGTCATAGCGAAATGACCTCAAGTCCAAAACTTGATAGAACGATCTCTGGTTCAACATATATAGAAGTACATAATAGAATATATTACACTTAGCGGAATGACCTTGGATCCAATCAATTACAGCTGTACAATAACCTGGTTAACACATAACAGATATTTCAGACTTATTAGATGATTAGAACAACCTTGGGTTAACGACCTTGGGTCCATTTCACATATTCGTACTTATTCATTCCCATTAACAGATATCATGTTGATCGAACAGGTAGAAGCTCATTCATATCACAAAATCATAAGTTCAAAAAAGCTTACCACATTGGAAATATTTAGAAAATAACATATATGAAAATATTTTTACTAAGATATTACTCATAGCGATTAATTTGTTGTCACTTTTTCGTAGATCAACCTAGATAACACACAACATATACACACATTGAAGCACATTGCCTAATCAAATCATTCCTTTCTTAATCAATTTCTTTATGTCCAATTCTTACTTATTAAGTCAATCATGAGGCTTATTTCATAGCTAAGAATGCTCAGAAGGAAGTGAGGATGAAGATATGAACTGAATATAACTTTTCAAAATATGCTAAAACAAGAGAGTTCGCTCAAGCGGTCTGCATAGTCTGCAAAAGTACTGGATGCTCGAATTCTAGGCTTGATGGTCGCTCGAGCCAAGTTCAATGAAAGTTGAAGTCACTCGAGCGATGTGCAATGCTTTGCAAAAATACTGGAAGCCTTCATTGTGTGCTCAAGCAATGACTTTGATGGGGCCGAATTCGGAATTTTCAAACACGAAGAAAAATGCTTCAAACTTGATTTCAAAGCCAAAAACTCTTGCATGACATGTTCTAAACCGTGAATATACCTCCAAAACATGAACACAAGACTAATTTTAAACCCTATACTCAAAACTTCATGCATGAATGAACTTGTTTCAAATTCTACTTCTATTACCGTAAAAACATGAAATTGACTTCGAAACTCTTTAAACCATGGGTGCATGCATGATATAACTTCTAATTTAAACATAGATAAATAAAATCATGCTCAACATGTTGAAATTACACAAAATTATTCATGTATGTATGTTCTAGCTCCCAATTCATCGACTTCTAACTCAATTCTTGAGCTTAAGCTCATTGTCTTCTTGAATTCACATGTTAGGTGACTAATTCATGAATTGAGAGCCAAACACTTATCTAGAGTCTTGTAATTAGCTCAATTAAGCAAAATTTTGAGTTCCTCTCCTTAGTTATTCAATCTCCTAGCAAAATCTTCAAGAACAAGCTCACGCTCTCTCTAAAATGGAGTCTCTCTCTCTAAAGCTCTCCTCTAGCAGATTTTGAGCTCAAGAATGTGTCTAAACTCTTCTATTATCATATATATACACGTTGATTAACTTAATAGACTAATTAGGGATTAAGCTATTTAATTAGAACTTAAGGCTAACTAAACAGAACTTAATTTAATTAAATTGAATCAAATTTTAATCAAACTTCTCAAAAAGTTCTAAAAATTATGCCATCCTAATTAAATTTGTCCATTTTGGTTTCTAAAGTCATTAAGGCCTTCAATTTTAGATCTAAAGCAGAAATCACAACAGATACTTCATCAATGAACATATATGCATACAAATTAATCATCAAACACATAATTAACTTTCAAAATTAAATAGACAAAGGTATACTACGTGATGGGGTTATCACACTGGGCTTCGTCTGTTAGTAGTGTAATTTGTTTTGATTATTTGGTGTGATTGGATTAGATTGGAGTCATGTTTTCTTCCTTCTTGAATAGTATTCATAATCATAAGGGGGATGTTGGTTGTGGTTGTGAAAGATGAAATGAACATAAACTGATCAAAATTCAAACTTTCGTCCACTGAGAAAGTAATTGTAACACAAGTCTTGGAGCTATTTTTTGCATGACACATTGAAGACTAGTTATTTCTCCATCTCCTGAAATCTTTTGAAAAGTAAACATAACAAGTGCTCTTCTTTATATGCAAAGCTGCTCTAACTAAGATCTAAAACCATTGTTTAGTGGGTCGGAGCATTCCAAATGACATAACCTTCTTTTCCAGAAAAAGAAATAGTCACTATTAACTAGCTTCTGCTGCTTTTTTACTTTTATATTTTGAGACGTAATGTTTGAAATTTGACTATTCTTTTAAGCTTGTTATGTAATTTTCTATAGAATGGTACTAAAATACTCGTAAACCTGCCAACATGATTCATGCAGGGTGGTTCCTTTTAGCAGTCTATTGGCATTATGAAAAAAATTTATGAAAGATAGAACTTTCAGAGTTTTTATTGGAAGGAATAGTATAGAAGTTTCTAGGGTTAGGGTTTTCTACAAAAATTTCTAGGCATTGACAGGACTTGGTGTAAGAAGCGTTTGAGAATTGGAAAAGGATTATAGTTTAAGGAATTTGATTTAGAAACATTTCAGTATGACTATTATTGTGAATGCACTACGAAAATTTTGAGGACAGAGTGAACTTGTTTTGGTGCATTTGCGTTTATGTACATGATGTATATGTGTGAACATGATGTATATGTGTATATAAAAATATGTTCTATATGTAATGTTTTCCGTCCTCTATATTCTTTATATTGGTTTGGTGTTGCTCTAGGTTATGCTGTTGCTGATGGGAGACCCATGGGAGAGCATCGCCTTCCTTGCTGTGGGATTGGGATTGGCTGGTTCTTGTAAGTTCAAAGTGATTTAATACAAACTGATTTCATTTTTATTTTTTTAACCAAGACTTTCCTTTATATAAGGACATATTGTTTGTCCACAACAATGATAATAACTATCCTTGATATATCAACCCCTACCAAGATGTTGAGATGGAGGAATATATACACTCTGACAATTAGCCACTGTGACATGCACTCTCTACCCTGATGTTGAGATGACGGGGAATTGAATACTCTGATAATTGAACCATGTATTGCGTCAAAAGATTTGGAAATTAGATGAATCTAACACCTCACACTTGCATTTGGCCTTTGTACCCAAGTCGTCGTAGTTAGGGGTGTGCACGGGTCAATTCGGCTCGGGTATACCCTTAGCCCGTCATCCAAACCGACGTCATCGGTTCAGTAAAGCAACCATCCGTCATCGACCGACTCACGTTTCGGAATCGACCGAATTAAAGACCTCGGTTTAGCGGTCGGTTCAATCGATTTCGAACACCCGGTAGAGAAAGAGATGGAAAAAAATATGAAAAATAAAATTGGGATTTCATAATAAAAAAACCTTGAACTCACATATTTATATATATATACAGAGCTAAGAACGTAAAAATGGAGAGAAAGTGGTGAAAAATACGAGAGAGGGAACTTCCATCGCCATCATCACCTTTACTCATCACTCATCGGCGCCGTTGTTGCTGCTCATGGAAGCCACCCCATCAATCATCGTCGCCATTGCCACATCGAAGATGGAAGAAAAAGAGAGAGAAAATGATACAAGGGAGAGAGTGAGAGATGAGTATGTGTTTAAATTTCAAAGAGAGAAAAAGAGGAGAAAAATGAAGAGACCAAATCTGAGAATAAAGAGAGATAGAAGTGTCTCTTCATTTTTCAGAGTTATTAGGGTTTATGGAAAATGGGACTTTGAATATATATATAGAGAGAGAGGCGAGTGTAAATGCCTCCGGACAATAGCACACCTAGAATGAAGAGAGACAGAGAGAGAGAGAGAGAGAGAGAGAGAATATTACCGTGGGAAGTGGGATGAAGTGGAATAGTGTGTGTGACAGAGACAGACTGTGAAGTGATAAGACCAAGGCAATAAAAAATTAATATACATCAATATTTATTCGGTCAGGTCAGGTCGGATTTTTTCGGGTGTGAATTGCTTATATCCATTTCTGACCGTGAAATCGTGAAATTGAATAGCAAAAAGCCGCAGCCAACCGTGCTGGTTGTCGAAATCATCCATAAGAGCTCAGGTCGGCCGGGTGGGCCGGTTTGGATGGGTTGGCGGATTACAAGCACAACCCTAGTCGTAGTTTACATTTAAATGGAAAGGTGCTAGAAAAATATTTCCATGTGCCTATGCTTCCAGCATGCATGCCATGTGTTGATTATAAGCATGGAGAGGAGGTGGGGAAAAAGAATGGATTGAAGTAATTATCCTTTAGTTACTTTTTATTCGTTGAATTATTTTTTCTAATTCCAGTAATTTAGGATACATAAGTCTACATCAGCAGTGCTGTCTTCAGTGATTGGCAGTACCTTTCCTCTTGCTATTTTTTCCTTCATTGAATTTTTACTTTGAATTATTTTAATCAAGTCTAACCATTTAAGTTATGTAAGTCCACGTTAATGCTGTCTTTGCTGATTGGAGACAGATTATCTTCTACAATTCAAGCCTAACGAGAGCAATGTGTGATTTTTTAAGTAGTCTATTGACTGAAACCTAGAGTTTGGTTGAATTATGTTGATGACAATGATAACGCTCTTGGAGTCCTTGTTTGGTGAGCACGAGGACATGGGTTCACTCTAAGGCAGCCAGTTCGTGCAAATAATGCTAGACACTATATTTGTATTTATTATAACGAAAGGTGGCCTATAATTTTACTTAGCGTGGAACAAGATTAAATTAAAAATGAAATGGTAGTAATATGACTAATGATTTTTTATGTTCTTTGTTGACTAGACCAAATAGACTATCATATGCTCCGAGATTTTAGGAGTGCGATTTCAGAGTGACTTATGTTACCTGGGTCGGTTGTGGCTGCACCACGCCGGCGCATTATTTATCTTGGCGGTCTGTCCTTCGAACTAGAAGAAGCGTTGGTAGATTCGATTGGGCGGCGTAGTATCTCGATTGTGGAAAGGGGACAGGGGCTCCACAGGGCGGTTGTGTTGCTCGGCTACGAAACCAGATGGATTGTGGCAAAATTGCGAGCGGCTTCATTGGCACCTGATAACTTTCGTTTTTTGGGTCGCCTTCATGGGGGTAATCGTAGTGTAGCAGTGTGGGTTCGAGGGAAGGAGGGCGATGGGTCATCGTTTCAAGTTGTGGTAACGGTTGAGACTCGGAGGGCACAGATTTTTATTCCGACGTCAGAATTCGGGGGAGGATGGGGGGATGTGGCTCTGGTCATTGAAGGCTTTGGGTTTAGGGATGGATGGGTGCGGCGACCTACGGGTTTGCACACAAAGGTGTTGTCCCCTTCTGGGCCAGGGTCTTTGCCGGCTCAGGGTGCGTCTGGAGGGGTCCCGGTGGTCCATTCGTAGCGGAAGCGGACTGGTTTCGCTTGTTGGATCGTTCACTGGTGGGTCAGATTCGTGATATGGATGGCAAAGGTTTGAGCTTTGCGGAAATTTCTGATTGGGTCTTACGGTGGTGGAAGTTTTCAGCCAAGGTGGAGGTGCGACCGTTGGGTAATCAGGCTTTCTTGTTTGTGTTACCTACTCGTAGTGAGGCGGAGTCGCTATTTCATCGCCGATGGACCATTGGTGGCCGTCTTCTGGAGTTGGGTTGGTGGAATCCTTTGGCCATTTGTGCTTCGGGCAAGTCATCACCTCCGGCACATCGGGTATGGGTCCAGGTGGTGGGTCTGCCGATCCATCTTCGTGGGCTAGAGGTTTATCGGCAAATCGGAGATCAGTGTGGCGGCTTTGTGGCGGTTGATGAGTCATCGGTGGACTTGGGTTCTGTTCGGTTGTGTGTCAGGAGATCTGCGCATATTCCATCGCGAGCTTCTATCCGGTGGGGGTCGTGGCACTTTTCGTTGCCGATCTGGGTGGAGGCAGGGCCGACGGCGGAGCCGGCAGTGACGGTAGCCGATCTTCGACTGGATAAGTCAAGGCGTGATTTACGCAGTGGGAATCGCAGCCTCCCGAAGATCATGGGAGTGAAAGATTATCAGAATAGATTCATGGGAGATACAGACTCTTGGGGCAATCGGGTTTGGACTCTGGGTCAGCCTGGGAGTCACTTGGGCTTCAAAGGTGATTTGGGGCCAACGTCTTTGGGCCTTGCTAAAGCCCACAGGGATGGGTTTCAGTCCTTAGGCACCCATAAGTGGGTTAAGACATTAGCACCTTTGGTTTTGGGCCCAATGGATGCTGTGGGCCAGCAGAAGCTGGTTGCTCCTCTCAATCAGCCCAATATACGTGGGTTTGCTTCAGGCCAACCCGAGTTGCCTAACCCATCTATCAGTCGGGTTTTTGCTTCGATCCATGCTGGAGTTGGGTCTCGCAACCCAGTTTGCGAGGTGGGTTCGTCGGCGGAGGCTGCTCGACCATCGGCGGAGGCTATCGGTGGTGGTTTTGTGGAGGCATCGGAGATTGCCACCTCACAGTTGGCGGAGTCAGGTTTGGATGCGCGACATACCCAGCTGGATCGCGATGCGCTATCTGTGGATGAACACGGGTCGCGATTGGAGCTAGAGTCAACTTGCGATGTGTTATCTGCGGATGAAACAGGGTCGCACCTGCTACTGGCATCGGCAAGAGGTACTTCTCAGGTGGAGGTCGTAGCGATGCCTGAGCGGCAGTCCCAGGTGGTGTTCCCGCTGTCTCGCGATGCGTCTTGGGCTGACCAGGGTGAGGAGGGGCATGAGATTGCGGGACAGTCACAGGTTTTGGGTACTGAATTGGTCGACACTGATTTGCAGCCCTTAGCAGTGTTACATACTGATTTGGTTACTGGTTTCAAACAAAAACATAGGTTTGAGGATTCCGGGGGATTTTCGGGGGAGGACATCCCTTCGGCAGAAGCTGTGTCCCAGTGGGTGTTGGATCGAATTAGTGAAGTTAGTCGTTGTTTGGGCTTGTCTTTTGAGGGCCACGAAAATGAGGCAATGCGACTTTTTGCTGCAGTGGAGGCTTCATGGAGGCCAGGGACTCCCAGTTCAGGGGTGTCTCGGTCTTTGGTGACCCCTTCTAAAGGACATCGGGAGCTCAAGAATTTGGAATGTTCTGTGAATTATGATCATGGGGTGCGGACTGTAGGTCGGGGTGGAAGGCGAGATCGGAGGGGCCCATTGTTGTTAAAATGAAGTTAAAAATTGTTTCGTGGAATGTGCGGGGGTTGAATGATAGGGATAAGAGGGTGGCAGTGAAGGCGGTATTACGGAGTGCCAAACCGGACATCGTATGTTTACAAGAGACGAAGCTGGCAGAGGTGGGAGTGGAGCTGATTCGCGAGGTGTGGGGGGGAGGTTTGTGGAGTGGACCTTTTTGCCCTCATTAGGTACGGCAGAGGGGGGTTCTTCTCTGTTGGGATGAAAGGGTAGTGGTGAGGGAGGAGGAGGAGGAGGAGATAGGAGGATTTTCTGTCTCTTGTTTGTTCCGCTGTGTGGAGGATAATTTTCGATGGGGTTTCATTGGGGTATATGGGCCTGTGCAGGTTTCGGAGCGGGGTTGGTTTTTCGAGGAGATGGAACACATAGCTTTTCGCTGGGATGTCCCATGGTGTGTAGGGGGTGATTTCAATGTTGTTCGTTGGCCATCGGAGAAGGCGGGGCTTGCGAGGAGTTCGGGGGCTATGCGGGCTTTTTGTTCTTTCATTGATGATTTACAGTTGGTTGATCTGCCTATCCAGGGGGGTAGCTTCACTTGGTCAAATGGTCGGAGCTTGTCTCGAATTGATCGGTTCTTGGTTACTGTGGGCTGGGAGGAGCACTTTTCTGAGGTGGTTCAGCTTCGTTTACCTCGACCTGTGTCTGATCATTGGCCAATTTTGTTGGATAGTGGGGGGATTCGACGTGGTCCTATGCCATTTCGTTTTGAAAATATGTGGTTGCAACAAGAGGGTTTTCTAGAGTTGGTTTGGGGTTGGTGGCATAGCTATGAGGTTCGTGGTTCCCCTAGTTATGTGTTGGCTCAAAAATTGAAGATGCTGAAAGCGACCTTACAAATTTGGAATAAGGAGGTGTTTGGTCGGCTAGAGGGCCAAAAAGCTGCAGTCATGTCTTTACTTCAATCCTTGGATGAGCTGGAGGTGCAACATGAGCTGCCTACTGAGGCCGTTTTTCGTAAGGAGGCGGCTAGACAGGATTTTGTTCGTATATCCCGTATGGAAGAGGTTTATTTTCGTCAAAAGTCTAGATGTTTGTGGCTATAGGATGGGGATCGAAATACAAAATTCTTTCACCGTATGGTTAATGCTCATCGAAGGGTTAATCAGATTAGTAGGTTAGGGGTGGATGGTCGGGAGCTGGACACTGATAGTGAGATTCGGGAGCGGATTGTGGGCTACTATCAACATTTATTCCGGCCTCAAGAGGGGGCTTGGCGGCCGGGTTTGGAGGGTGTTCAGTTTGCTACGATTATGGGGAAGGATCGAGAGAGGTTGGAGCGAGCTTTCACAGAGGAGGAGGTGTTTGGAGCGTTGCAGGCTATGAGTGGGGATAAAGCCCCAGGTCCGGATGGTTTTACTATGGCTTTTTTCCAACATTGTTGGAGCGTGGTTAAGGGTGATATCTTGGCAACTTTGGAGGATTTCCGGGTGTCTGGGCATTTTGAGAAAAGTTTCAATGCAACTTTTTTGGCGTTGATTCCTAAGAAAGGAGGGGCGGATGATATTCGGGATTTTTGGCCTATTAGCTTGTTAGGAAGTGTGTATAAGTTATTAGCTAAAGTGCTGGCTAATCGTTTACGAGGAGTTTTATCGACTGTGGTGTCAGAGTCCCAGAATGCGTTTGTTGGAGGAAGGCAGATTTTAGATGCAGTATTGGTTGCCAATGAATGTGTGGATTCTTGGCTTCGTCAGGGACGTCCTGGTTTGATTTGCAAATTGGATATTGAGAAGGCGTATGATAATGTTAATTGGGACTTCCTCTTGTATGTATTGGATCGTATGGGCTTCGGGGCGACTTGGTGTCAGTGGATCAAGTTCTGTATCTCGACTGTGCGGATGTCAGTGTTGATTAATGGGAGTCCGGCGGGTTTCTTTCATACTCATCGAGGTCTTCGGCAGGGGATCCTTTGTCCCCCTTGCTATTTATCTTAGTGATGGAGGCGTTGAGTAGATTGTTGGATAAAGCTGTGCGTGAAGATTTATTGGAAGGTTTCGTTGTGGGTTCTTTGGAGGGGATTCCTTTGGGGGTTTCGCATTTGTTATATGCGGATGATGCCTTGATCTTCTGTGGTGCGGACGCAGCGCAGGTTGGTTATTTGCGTTGTGTTTTGCTTTGTTTTGAGGTGGTTTCGGGCCTTCGTGTTAACTTGCGGAAGTCGGAGCTCATTCCAGTGGGGGCGGTTGCTAGGTTACCTGTTCTGGCTGCAATATTGGGGTGTAAGGTCTCGGTTTTGCCAGTATCCTATTTGGGTTTGCCTTTAGGGGCTTCTTTTAAGGCAAAGAGGATGTGGGATGGAGTAGTGGAACGGGTCCAACGTCGCTTGGCAGGTTGGAAGTCCCAGTATCTTTCGAAAGGGGGTCGGTTGACTTTGATTAAGAGTGTGTTGAGTAGTATCCCCACTTATTTCATGTCGATCCATGTTATTCCAGTGTCGGTGGCACATCGGTTAGAAAAGCTTCAGAGGGATTTCTTGTGGGGAACTGGTGGTGATGATTTTAAGTATCATTTGGTTGATTGGGGTAAGGTTTGTCAACCCAAGCAAGCTGGTGGGCTGGGGGTTCGACGGTTGGTGACTTTTAACCGAGCTTTGTTAGGGAAGTGGCTCTGGCGTTTTGCTTTGGAGCCTTACAGATTGTGGCGGCAGGTGGTGGCGTCTAAATATGGGCTGGGCAGAGGGGGTTGGGTTTCTGGGTCTGTGTCCTGCACTTATGGGTGTGGTTTATGGAAAGGGATTATGTTGGGAAGGGTAGCGTTTTGGAAGTGGATAGGGTTTAAGGTGGGGGACGGGAGTCGGGTGCGGTTTTGGAAAGACTTGTGGTGTGGGGAGTTGGTGTTGGAGACCCGTTTCCCTTTGATTTTTAATATTGCATTAGATCAAGATGCTTTGGTGGCTTCTTATTTGAATGGTAGGGGTGTGGTTGTTTGGGATATCCAGTTACGGCGACAGGTTTATGATTGGGAAGTTGCTCAGTTGGTGGAGTTGTGGGGTTTTTTATATGGTTTGGGTACGGTAGGGGTGGGCCCCGATGTATTGGTTTGGACTAGGTTGGGGGCAAAGGCACAGTTCACAGTAGCATCATTTTATCAGGTTTGATGGGAGATGCTGGTTGGCTCTTCCCTTGGAAAATTGTTTGGGTTCCGGGGGTTCCGACTAAGGTTGCCTTTTTCATGTGGACGGTCGCTTTAGGTCGGAACCTTACTTTGGACAATTTGATGCGGCGGGGACACATCCTTGTTAATCGGTGTTGTATGTGTTGCGCGGATGCGGAGTCAGTAAATCATTTGTTTCTTCATTGCTCGGTGGCTTCGGGTTTGTGGGGCTTTGTTTGTTCTCTTTTTGGAATTGCTTGGGTCCAGCCACAAGGGGTGTTTGATTTACTTTGGGCTTGGCGGGGCGTTCGTCTTGGTCGACGGCGGCGGCGAGCTTGGTTACTGGCTCCGTTCTGCTTGATGTGGTTGCTTTGGTTGGAACGGAATCGACGTACCTTCTTAGCGGTTTCTCATAGTGTTTCTTGGCTACAAAGTCGTTTCCCTTGTTTTGTATAGTTGGTTGGAGGGTAGGGTAGATCCGGATTTATTTACGTTTTTAGATTTTCTTGATGGGGTGATTGGTTAGTCCTTGTTTTTTGGTTCCATTATTGGGTGGCTTTTCTTGTATTGGTTGCATTGTCTTGATGCTTTCTTAATAAAATTTGCTTATTTATCAAAAAAAAATATGACTAATGATTTTTCCAGGTCAAAACGTCTAACAAAGTTTTAATATATTATTATTGTAATGAGAAATATATTACTGGAGAGAAAAAAGAAAATACAGAAATTCAATCATAAAGATAAACCCTGAAACAGATACTGATTGTTGGAAATCAATCGTATGAGGTTTAGAAAAATATTCCAATTGATAAAATTTGTTAGTTTTATGTTCTGTTTAAGAATGTTTGATCTTACATGTATAGTTAGATGAGTTTGTTAATTGGTGTGATTGATTGTATTGTTTTGAATTTTTTTTTCAAGGTTTATAATTGGTTTCTTTTTGGGTGCCATTCCCTGGTACATTGGAGCTTTTATTCTACTTTGTGTCCGGGCTGATTACCGAGAAAAACCAGGACTTATTGCATGCACATTAGCTGTAAGTGTTTCATTATCCACCAATTCGTTTATGTTATGTTAATGCTGTGCTCTGATCATACTTCTGTTTGTTTTAGTTCATAGTTCCAAGTTCTCAACGGTGATTTTGGACCTTCTTCTATAGCTCCAGTGTTTGTTATTTCCTTTCAAAAGCAGCTATTGTGTGTGTAGGAGACTTGGGCAATGTGTCTTCTCGAGCAATGTGTCTTGGATTTAACTTACATTGTACCATATTATCTAATTTATTGTACAATTTATGATTTAGAGATCTAATAATCATTGTTGGGGGGAAAAAAAGAAGAAAAAAAAAAGACGTAATAATCATTGTTGTGTGCGTGTGGCTTGCATACTTGGCAAGGCGTTCATGAGCTGAATGACTTTTTTAAAGATTTTTCAAATTAGAGTTTTGGATGTCAACAACAGTTAAATGCCTTTTAATTATAGAAATTGTTAAGGAAATTGTTGCAATTCTCATTTCTTATGCGCTTTGCAAACTATATGCAGCAATCTCTCTCTCTTGTTTTGGTTGTCCTCTTTGTTTCACCTGCAATGTTAGGCCCATATGCACCTCCAAATAATGTGGATTTACTTCCAAGATGTATATGTAGACTTTGAAATCAAGTGGTCATTACTGGCCACCAAATGATTAAATTTTGGTGGTATGTTGTGTCCTATCCTATGAGGTAGTGCTGCCCTAGTGATTGAAATAGTATTGTATTTTTGTATATCGATAGTAATTTGATAGCTTCTGTTTTTCCTTCATTAGATCTATCAATTCGATCCCTGAATTTTACCTCATGGAATTGCTTGATCTCTTCCTTGCACAAATGAAATAAATCCTTTTTTCTTTATTTTGTTATTGAAAGTGGAAAACTTTTAAGCGTGTTCATTGAATTTTATGTTTAAATACATGCAGGCTTTTCTTGCTATGGTTGCAGTTAGTCTTGGTGTGACAAAGGCAACTCAGTCTTGGTGAGTTGGATCCAGACTGCTAAGGTGGTTGTATATTCCCGGTCAAAATCTCAAAAACATCTGTTTTATTGTAAATTTTAAAGAAAATTCTTGGGGAGATGTTTCATTTAACTGTGAAGGCAATCTTGAAGTTTAAGTGGTGTTCACATTGATTTCATCATCACAGTCACTATGTGTTTCTGATTAATAAATAAAATACTATGAGGTAGTGCTGCCCTAGTGATTGAAATAGTATTGTATTTTTGTATATCGATAGTAATTTGATAGCTTCTGTTTTTCCTTCATTAGATCTATCAATTCGATCCCTGATTTTTACCTCAGGGAATTGCTTGATCTCTTCCTTTAACTAATGAAATAAATTCTTTTTTCTTTATTTTGTTATTGAAAGTGGAAAACTTTTAAGCATGTTCATTGAATTTTATGTTTAAATACATGCAGGCTTTTCTTGCTATGATTGCGGTTAGTCTTGGTGTGACAAAGGCAACTCATTCCTGGTGAGTTGGATCCAGACTGCTAAGGTGGTTGTATATTCCCGGTCAAAATCTCAAAAATATCTGTTTTATTGTAAATTTTTTTAAAAAAAATCTTGGGGAGATGTTTCATTTAACTGTGAAGGCAATCTTGAAGTTTAAGTGGTGTTCACATTGATTCATCATCACAGTCACTGTGTTTCTGATTAATAAATAAAATAAATGCAGAACCACTTTTTTTTAGTTTTTAGTCGAATATTAATCCAAATGATTGGTGTTATTGGTTGTTTCTACTATGTACTTTCGTTCCTGTGTATCGACGCTCTGGGAAGGCTAGGGTTTTGTTCTATGGAAAAATTCTTGTACATGTGGGTGTGGAGGGATATTTATTGTGTTCGTTTAGAACATCTTTACTAATTTTTATTTAGGGTAAACTACCAATAAGTCCTATTTTGAGACTTATTACCCATTAGGTCCTATTGATAAATTTATTAAGTGATAAAGATAAATTTATCAGTCTTTTATTTTTATGAATAAATTTATAGTGATAAATTTATCAGTCTCTTTGTTTTTATGAATAAATTTATAGTAATAAATTTATCAATGTCTTATTTTTGTAGTGTTAAATTTATTAGTTAGGACCTGTAGGTAAATAAGTTTAGTTAATAGGACTGATTGGTAAGTACCCCTTTTATTTATTTTGGAGAATCTCATTTTCAAAACACATTCTTGGGTCTTTTTTTTTTGGGGGGGGGGGGTGTCGAATTGTTTTAGAAAGAGTGGTGCTAAATGTCTGTATGTTTTTACTTTGAACCCCTTATTTCATTGAATCCCCACCTATAAAATTCAAATTATTTAATATTTCTTTGAACCTCCAACTTAATATCAAAATTATCCCTATTGCAATTACCCCTACTCCGAAGGCACGCACACCCCCCTCCCCCCAACACCACTACACCGACTGCGTTATCCCAACCCACCGACCTACTTTTAGAAAGAGTGGTGTTAAATGTCCCTACTTTTTTACTTTGGACCTTTCATTTCTTTGAACCCCACCTATAAAACTCAAATTATTTAAAATTTCTTTAAACCCCCAACTTAATACCAAAATTATCCCTATTGCAATTACCTCTACTCCAAAGGCATGCACACCCACTGCCCCCCCACCCCACTCCACTGACTGCATTATCCCAACCCACCAACGGTCTCTTGAACAAGATTAAAGTTTTACAGTGCCAACCCACCAAAGATATATATATATATATATATACCACATCTACATTCCGACCGACAACATCATCCCACCGATGAGATTGAAGTTGCGTGGTCCTTCTTACAAGATATGTGAAGATTATTTTCAATTTTTTGGCTTTATTTCGATCATCAACATGTATTTTATGTACCAAAGCCGATAATGTCTATTTCGTAGTCTAGTATCAAACATTGTAACAAAACACAGAACCTTCTTTCCGAACAACAATCATATACCCAGTAGGGTGTTGCCGAACATTATCACCATGATGGGTTTGGTCTTTAAGGAAGTTAATGGATGAAATGTATCAAAATGGAACTGTTTTTCAACACTTGGAAACAACTAATCGAACAAATAAATTTTGTTCGGGATCCTATTGCCGAATTATTTAGTGTTTGGAACTTGGTTGCCGAACAATCTATATTTGTTCGGTAATCCAGAACCGAACTGAACACGTCAACTACGCAAAACCTGATTTCTGTTCAAAAAAACTTATCAATACATGGCAAATCTCGACGACAGTGTTGCTATCATGCTCCATTGCTCATGCTCCATTGCTCACTTGTCACTGTCTCTTACCTCCTTCATCGACTAGGTCACTGTCTCTTACTAACAGTATGAACAATGATGGATTGAATGAGAATGGATTATGATTATGGTCAGACGATAAGTTTTTTTGTGGGGAGTGGGTGTTCAATATCAGTGTGAGTGTGGTGAGAGTAGGTGTTTTACGTAGGGGTGGGTGTCCAATTTTAAGTTGTCCTAGAAAGTAATTTTACTTAAGATCATAGTTGCCATTAAGAGAAAAATAAATAGGCGGGGGGCATTTAGCAGCACTCTTTAGAAATTTTTTAATGTAAAGAGCCACTGTAGATGCTTCAAAATGTGAACTTATTTTTTTATGATTATATCCAAACAAGTTATAAGATTTTTATATTCTATGCATAAAACATTTAAAAAAAATAAATTAGTTGTTCCTTTTAGAAGCTCCCATGTTATACGGATACACAATGAAGATTTGTACTCAGCCAACTATATGCCAAAGGTTTTTGGAAGGCAAGGTCTAGAGCTCGAGTCAACGTAAGGGATCAAATCAACCTAAGGGAGTCAATCTAAGGGATCAGTGAAGTTTGTTCGATTGTTAATTTTAAATTCTCGAGATTAGTCAAGATGTATGCAAATTGACTCAAACACTGAGATACAGAAGCTCTTATTCACAAATAAGCGAACTATACATAGAAATAAACTCTTATTGGGATACCATACCAGCAACAAAATTTTGTATAACAATTATCCATTAGCCAGGGAGTTAGATACTTGTTCATGAGAATATTTTTTTTAAAAAAAAAGAGGTCTTAGAATGCCCTTTTTTTGTTATTTATTAATGGCTTTTATATTAAGGGGAAAATGTTGTGATAGTCAAATGTATTTTTTGTCACATTTGGTCATTCCAAGGTGGCAAATTCAAGTATAGCTTAAAGAAAAAGCAATATTCATAATTTGAAGAGGGTTCAATTTAGATGATTTTGTGCCATTTTGAATTTATTTTGTTGATTTGAAGCATTTATTAAATATTTGAAGTGGGTTCGATTGAGATGATTTTGTGCCCATTCTGCACTTATTTTGTTGATTTGAAGCATTTATTATTTAATATCTCTCGAATAGATCATGAATAAAATAATTAAAATGTTAATTGAATATTGATAACTACATATATGATGATCACATGTATCTTTAAAAATTTGATAATTTATATTTAAAATTATACTTGTCGTTTATTTTTTGAAAATAAATGTGAAGTAAACATGTGGTTAATGACATCAAATTAATTTGAAATGTATGAGAGGGTTCAAGAATATTGTTAGAAAATTCGAAGGCTCGTTGAAAAATTTGAATTTTTTAGAAATGATGAGAGGCTTAGATTCTTCAACGATCGCAATTAGAAACACAATAGTAAAGACATGATAGAGATAAGAGATTGGATGAAGAAGAAGGCAAAGAGGTTAGAGAAATCTCCTATTTTCACTCTCAATGTAGATAATGGAGACCGGAAATTAGTTCTCTCCAAAAAATTGTCTCTCAAAAATTCATCTCTTGTAAAGCTATGGGTGAGTGTTATTTATAGGCATTTCATGATGTAAAATGGAACCCATGTGCAAGGCACATAGGAAATATTCTCTCTAATTACTTTGTCTGAGGAGGTGACCTCTCCGAGCATGAGAAAAATCCCGAAGAGGAGATTAACCTCTCGATAAACCCTTCTTCTTAGTTACGTCTAACCAATGATCTCCAATCATCCCAAAGGGTCAGGGGTAGTCTTAGAGGACGCCCTGCTGCAGAAAAGTCAGGGGTAGTTCAAGAGAATGTCCTATCACAAATATTGTCGAGTCTCAAGGACCTCTTAGATCATGCGACTTCGACTCGGGTATAGGCTAGTTTAATCGACGAAGTGAATTTATCTTCACTCACCGTCCTCGGGATCAGGTCCTTTGTTCGGACTCCGTCACGCCCATAGTTATGGTGCATTGATCCTAGAAAGCTCCGAGCCCGCAAGTGTTTTGGGACTCATTAATAGAGCGACTTCTAGATTACGTTTGAAGTCAAGCGCTTCGAATCTTTCGGTTCGTAGATTTGAACCCTTTCAAGTCCGAGCTCAAATAGGTCTTTAGATTCGTGGTTCTGAACTCTTTTGAGACTAAGCAAATACCTCGGAGAATGGATCTCCTCTGAGGGTTTCATCTCTTTTAAAAGCAACGATCAATCTTCTCAGACACTCATATGATTTGGATCTCCTCTGATGGGTTTGTTGGACTTTTTCTAGAGATATAAGCCTAATGGGTCTTCCTCGGACCAATTTGTTGATTTTCTTATAAGCTCATTCAATAGAATTCACTTGGGCTTATTTGGCTATAATTTCTTTGGACCCATTAATTTTTGGACTTTTCAATTGGGCTCCGATTGGACTCAATTAATTTAATGGGTTCAAGTTAACCCCTCTTACAATTTGATTAATTTTGATGGATGATTTATTCAAAATATACTAAAAAATGAACAATTTAAATCAATAATGTGAACCTAAAATCTCTTAAACTAGACCCTCTTGGAAACTTGCCTCAAAGAAAAATGGATTGAACTTGTGCAATTGGAATTATAAGAAAAAGTGGAAATTAGATGAAACTTCAAAATTTAATTATAAATTTATAAAAAAAACTTATAATTTTATTTTTTTAATATATAGTTTATTGCTAATTTGAAAATATTATTTTAAAGATTCACTGATGCGAAATTACCCTTAAGAAAAAAACAATTACAAAATGAAAATTTTAGTAGTCCTGTTAACAAGTATATTTAGAGAAAACTCAAACCAAACACACTGATTTATTTTTTAAGAACACTAGATACATTTTTTATTGAATTCAATACGATTTTTATTGGAATCAATAAATTTCTTAACATTTTCACCTATTTTCAAAATATTTTTAACTTAATCCCAATATTAGGGGTAGTGTTATGGTATGCACTCTTGTTACGAATTTTTATAGTAAATATTACGTATTTTTTTGTAGAGTTATGACAATTTATAATTTAAAAATAAAGTTATGCATTTTTGTAGTAATATTACACATTATCACAAAATGCATAATATTATCACAAACTGCGTAATATCATTTCTAAATCACAAATTGTCGTAACTCTATTAAAAAATTACATAACATTTATCACAAAATATATAACATACATCAAAAAAATATATAACAGGTGTATATGGTACACATCTTTTTAAGGGGGCTTGTACCATAGAGTTTCTCAGTATTAAACAATGATCCAAGGGCATTCTTTAGTATTTTTCATTTTAGTATAGTTAGGAGTCATCAATGGGCCAGGTCAGACTTATCCAGCCTGTAACTATTATATCCACGTCCTATATATTAATGAGTTTTTGGGACTTTGACCAGTCAACAAGCTGATACGAGCCGGGCTTATTTAAAAAAAAAAAAAAATTAAATCACGTCCTACCCATAAGCTCAAATCTCACGAGTCAAAATCAAACTGAGCCGAGTTACACATTTTTTATTAGACTTATATTATTAAATTTTACACATTTATTTATTTTTTAATAATTTATATGATCAAATTAATTAATACTATTAAAACAATCAAATTAAAGTATAAATTCACCAAATTAACAAATTATGACAATATTATATATAAAAAGTTAAGAGTATATCATCGGTCACTGTCAAATTCAATTTTAACAAATTATGTTTTGTCTATTTTTTTTTTTTTTAAACAAATTGTGTTTTGTGTATTTTTTTTTTTAAAGTACAATTTACAATAACAATATGGGTTGTTAAATTTATTATTATTATTTATTATAAATGAAACAATATTGATTTTAATAGATTAAAATTAAATTTAATAGTATTATTTTTTTAGATAATACTAATTTTTTTTTTTAGACGAGATAGTTTGAGTTAGCCTACCAGAATGGTCAGACTAGATTTATCATGTAGACTTATATGAGCCGAGTTCATAGACGGGCCAGGATTTCAAATCCAAAATCCTTATCAGGTTTTTAACTCATGGCCCATTTGATGACCCCCTCTAGTTTAAGGAAAAAGGGATGGAACTAATAAAATTGAAATAGTTGGGAAAAAAGGTCGAATTTCAAGATAAGTTGAGGGTGGAACTGTAAATTATCAAATATTTTTCTTAAGACCTAGGGCTTCCGTCTCTCAGCCTCGCCTCCTATATAAGCGAAGCAACACCATCGAGTGGCTATTCACGCCGTGAGAGCAAAACCTCTCACTCTTTAAATTATGATAATTTTTTCTTCATAATTTGTCATTGTTTTTTGAATTGTTATTTTAAATTTATAATTTTAGTATTGTCGAATGTCGATGATGACAAATCGAAGGCTTGTTTCTCAAAACATTCGCGGTGGCCGACTAAGATCTTTCGCCTTCGCCAGGCTTGAGAGATATTGCTGCTTTAATCCTTCCTTGGATGTCTGAGATTTTCATTACAACTTGTTATTGATTCGTTTTAATTGATAAATTATTATATATATATATATATTTGTTTTTTTAATTGTTTTTATTTTTATTTTTTTGTGATTGATGATGACAAACTCAAGGCTTGTTTCTCAAAACATTCGCGGTGGCCGACTAAGATCTTTCGCCTTCGCCAGGCTTGAGAGATACTGCTGCTTTAATCCTTCCTTGGATGTCTGAGATCTAAATTAGAACTTTTATTAATTTGTTTTAATAAATTATTATAATTTTATTATAATTGATTTTTTTTTTAATTGTTTTTGTTTATAATCCTCCTCGTGATATCAGAATCTATCCCTTTATTTTGCTTTCCCTTTTTGAAAGCGTCTCCTATTCTTCACATTTATTATCTCCAATTCTATTATCAAATATTGGACAACTTTTTTCATCAAATTTGAATTTGATGAAATTTTAAAAAGTTGAAGCATTGGAGATTTTTTTTTTATTATTATTTTTATCAAATTTGATGAAACATAATGGGTATGTTTGGTTTGAGTTTGGAAAATGAGTTTCAGAAAAAAATTTCTCAAAATTTGTTTAGTTTGAATTTTTTCTCAAAAAATTTCCAAAATCACTCTCTCTTACACATCAATCAATTACTTTTTCTCTCTCCTCTCTCCTTCTCAATCATTTTTTATCTCACACACATCTACTCAATTCTCCTAAAATATCAAATTATCTCAAACTCTCGAAAAAAAAATTTGTCTCTCAAAATGTACAACCAAAAAAACAAAAAAATTTTCTAAAACAACTCTCCCAAAAACAAACCAAACAAGTCCAATGTTTTAGAAGATTTTGATGAAAATTTGATAAAATAATTGGAATGGTTCATGTCAAATTAAATTTGTAACTCAAATTTGAAATCAAATTAGATGAAAATTTTGATAAATGATTGGGGATGGTTTAACTTGGTGTGGGTTTCAGCATGACTTAAAATTGCTCAAGGCTCTGTTTGATTGGAAGGAAAAATTGTTGAGATGTGAAAGAGAAGTGAAAGGAAATATAGTATTTTCTTGCAAACATTTGATTATGATAAAAAATTTGTAAGAAAAAGATAGAAATTTGAAATTTTAGTTATAGATAATTCATTGTATGTTTGACACATTTATTTGTGTTCTTGTTGTGTTTTCTTGTGCTTTTTCGCAAGAAATTTAAAAAGTTAGTTAATATGTATAGTACAATTAAGGTCAGGTTTAGCATTTACTAAATAATATAAAAAATTAAAAAATTATTATTCTATTTAAGTCATATTATCTTATTTAAATCACATTACCTCTTTAATACATCACATCAAACTCAACTCAGACTCAACTCATATAAGTCAATAAGTTAAAAAGTGTACTTTTTTAGAATATCTCAAACTATCCCTAAATCTATTTCCTTCTACTTACTCACTTTCATGCCTTCCTTGGTTTGAGATCTTCATTAGGAGCTTTATCCATATTATTTTGGGTCTTAATTTTCAAATTAGGTCTAGTTTGGACGGAATTCTCAAATTAAGTTAAAGTGTTATTATAAACTGCGCTTTCACTGTTTAGAGTATAAAATTTGATGAATAGTGAAAGTTCTATTACAAAACGCGTTTTTAATTAAGAAAATGTTATTATAAAACGCGCTTTCACTGTGTATATGAAGAAAATGCGATTTCAAATCATATTTTTACTGTGTATATCTGTTTTCTTAAAAAAATGTTTAAAATATATTAAAATGTAATTAAAATAAATCTTGAGTTCTCTGCTACTCAAATGGTAGTGCATTGATTTTGCCACGTCTCTGCACAGGTTTAAACCACATACACAGCAACTCCAAACAATTGCTATTCAAAATGAAATTTAACTTTTTTTTCTTTTTTTTTTCCTTCCATCCACTCTATACTTTATATATTTATTATGTAATTTTTTTATTAAAAAAAAGTAAAATCTTTGTTTGGTTAAATATTTTAAAAAATTAAAAATAAACAATTTATTTATTTAAAAAATTAAATAAACAATTTATTTATTTTTAAAGAATTATATAAAGTAATATACTATTTATTAAAAAAGTTGTATACTATTTACAAATTTAATATTTTATTATTTTTTTTTTATATAAAGTAGTATTTTTTAAAGTGGTATACTATTTCTTAATTTTTTAAAGTAGTATTTTTTAAAGTAGAATTATATAAAGTAGCATACTATTTATTAATTTTTTAAATTTTTTTTTACAAATTTTTTATTTTTTAGATACATCTAACTAAGGTGTATTTAAAAAAGTAAAAAAAAAATGTTTAAAATTTTAAAAATATTCACTAAAAATAAAAAAATACGAAAATCAAAAAACTCAGTTTTCAAATAACTAAATTCAAAAAACTCAAACCAAATATACTGAATATTTTTTAAACAATTATATTGACATTTTGAAAAAAATTGTATTTTATAAAAAAAAAACGGAAATGCTACACACTCCCAGTACGGACGACCCCTAGCGCGACCCCTAGTGACGTGCAGCGTGTGGTTGGCTGAAATCTAAAAAAAAAACAAAAAAAACAAAACAAAAAAAAAAACAGTTTTCTGGCCAATCAGGAAGACCCCCCAGCCCCCCAGCTGGGGTCTAAGTCATTTTTCAAAAAAAAATTTAGTTATTGTATTTTATTTATTTATTTATTTATAGAAAAAAATTGTTTTTATTTATTTAAATTGTTTGTTTTAAATAAATTGTTTATTTAATTTTTTAAATAAATAAATTGTATATTTTAAAAAAATATGCACAGTGAAAGCGTACTCACAAAAATATTTTTTAGCAAAATGTACGCTTTTAAAATGTATTAAAATATTTTAAAAGCGTACATTTTTTAATTTTTTAAAATATTTTAAAAATAAACATATTTTAAAAGTAATGGGTAATAATAAAATAAAAACAATTTATTAAAATAAAAAAAAAGTAGTATACGTGTGATGTGATGATAGTATAATATGTCTGAGTGAGTATACTATTTATACGTGTGATGTGATGATAGTATAAATAGTATACAACTTTTTTAATAAATAGTATAGTACTTCATATAATTCTTTAAAAATAAATAAATTGTTTATTTTTAATTTTTTAAAATATTTAACAAAACAAACATTTTACTTTTTTTTGATAAAAAAATTACATAATAAATATATAAAGTATAGAGTGAGTGGAAGGAAAAAAAAGAAAAAAAGAAGAAAAAAAAGTTGAATTTCATTTTGGATAATAATTGTTTGGAGTTACTGTGCATGTGGTTTGAACCTGTGCAGAGGCGTGACAAAACCAATGCACTATTATTTGAGCTGCGGAGAATTCAAGATTTATTTTGATTACATTTTAATATATTTTAAACATTTTCTTAAGAAAATAGATATGCACAGTAAAAGCGTGGTTTGGAACTGCGTTTTTTTTCATATGCACAGTGAAAGCGCGTTTTGTAATTGCGCTTTCACTATTCATCAAATTTTATGCTCCAAACAGTGAAAACGCGATTTGTAATAGCGCTTTAGCCTAGTTTGGGAATTCCGTTCAAACTAGGCCTAGTTTGGAAATTAAGATACAAAATAGGCTTAATATGGGAAAAACCCCCTTCATTAGGTCTTGTTATTGGTTTATTTTATGTTGGACAATTTTCACTCTATTTGAAGAATTGAAGAATTAAAGAAATAAGAAAAATTGTTTGATTACAAAAATTAAAATATAAAATAAAATAATAGATTCTTATTTTGTTACAAAAATAAAATTAAAATTTGATAAAAATGAATTAATTACTCACTTTATTTATTTGTCGAATAAATTTTTGATCAAGTTCAATATTTAACATTGTGTTTTAAAGATAGATTCGTCTTCTTTAAGGTATTTTCAAATTGTGAATGTTTATCTCTCAGGATAAAATGATCAACAGTGAATAGTAGTAGCATTATAAATTATTTACACAGCGAACACACTTTATGTTTACATTTTTTTTCACAGAAAAATAATATAACAAAATGTAGAGAGAACAACAGCAGAATTGAGGATGAAAAATTCAATTGAAAATTTAAGTGAGGGATTGTCTATTTATAGATGGAATAATGGCCTTTTAGTTTGAATTAAACATGTAACAAACTTGTTTGAACAAGTACCAGACCTGTTCGGTTTGAATGAATAGATACAGACGGGTTTAAATTTTGAACAGAATGTGTTCGGACAAATAGAAACTTGTACAGAAATTCTGAAGAGGTGCTAACCAAAATTGAATTTATTCCAATCGAAATGTGAAATCAATACTGGACGGATTTAATTTTTCAAAAAATAATAAATTCAAATGTTTTTTACTAAAAAAGAATTAGTATTGGGTCGGACAATCCCAACCCAGCACCGGATGGATGGTGGTAACGGCATGCGTGCGTGTGTTTAGCCCACTTTGTCCATAATCTCCCCCTCTGCAAAACTTGAGTGTCCCTTGGGACTTATTTTAAGTTCCAAACTCAAGCCTTATAAATCTAATCAAAGTTTCCCTACCAAATTAATGTGGGACAAGCTTTAAACCTTAATAGAAATTCCACCAAAACACTATTTTCATGGAATTCACTTTGGCTTCAATTTTCGATTCACCTGATAATGATTTTGAGCAATCAAATATACTACGTGATTACAACGTGGCATAGAATACGTTACCATTTAGACCCGCCAATTTTAACGCATGAGTTCCACCTAAAAATTAGATCAAAATTGAGAAAAAATCTAATTTTTTCAAAACCATTTCTTATAGTAAATTGTTTTAAATTTCTTTGTAATTGGTCTTTGTTTTTTAACAAATATATTAGAACATTTTTGAATTGTAAACATGGTGTAGTCATGGATTATGTGTATAGTATTCTATGCTATTGTGATTGGTGAAAAATATAGGTAGATGTGATATTGTGTTCAGTAATTAAGAAACATGAAAAATATGATTAATGATAATTAGTGAGGGAATATAGACACGTGATGCTCTAGAATATGTTATCATTTTCGATGAGTCAGTCATTAGCGTGGTGTCAAGTTTATAGGGTTAATGATGACAAATTCAAAGGCTTGTTTCTTAAAACATTGGCAGGGACTGTTGGGGGGGATATTTGTAAAATGCTTTTAGGTTTCGAATGTAATTTTCCATTACAGAATTATTGATTACGAGGAAATTTGATATTTTGCATTTATTTATAAAAGAAGCAATTTTGTCAACCACAAAATCTGAAGTTTGTAGCCCATATACTGGGTTGAATGTGTGGGTTTTTAAATTTTTGGATATCCATATGGAATTATTTGATTTGATTTGATTGTGTTTATATATAGTGCTTTTGGGCTCTGTTTGTCAACTCAGTGGCATGCAATCACTTGAAATGAAAGCAAATGTTTGTTGGTGAATTCGGTGGTGAATGAGTTTGTGTAGGGAGGGACATGGGAGGGGTTAGGTTAGGTGCGGAGTAGAGGCCACAGCACCAGGTTTAAACTTCGTCTTAGGGGATCGTTTGGCAATTGTATGTTAGTCTCAACTATCCCTGGTCTTGGAATCTTGGAACATTTGTATTTTGATTGTCCTGATTCCACAGAATTTGGAGAGTTTCTGTTAGACAATCTTTATTGTATTTGGAAAATAAATTCTGTTTGTCTACTTAATAACAAACGAAATACAGAAGAAATAGAGGAAAGGAGAAAGATTGTTTGATTACAAAAATCAAACCAGAATATAAAATAAATAAATAAAACAGATTTTTATTTTGTTACAAAAACAAAATCAAAATCTGAAACAAAAATAGAAAAAATAATAAAACAGAAAAATAAATTAATTACTTACCAAATTAATTTGTTGAACAAATTTTCTGATAAAGTCCAGTGTTTAACACTATGTCCTTAAGACAAATTCGTCATCTCCACGGTGCTTTCAGATTGTGGACGTCTATTCCTAGGATAAAATAATTAACAGCAAACAATAGCAGCACTATAAATTATTTGCACAACGAACACACTTTGTGTTTGCACTCTTTCTCACAGAAAATTGTATGCAGCAAAATGCAGAGAGTATTGACAGAATTAGAGATGAAAATTTAGTGTGTCATAATCAAATGAGAGACCTGCCTATTTATAAATGCAGTGTTACCCTTTCAGTTTGAATTAAACAGGTAGCATACCTATTTGAACAGGTACTGAACCTGTTGGGTTTGAATTTGAACAGATATGGAACTATTTGGGTTCAAGTTTGAATTCGGACAGATATAAACCTGTACAGAATTCCAACCGAATTTTTGAAGCCAAAAACTGAACAGATTTTTGAATTTAATTTTCGAAATTGAAATTTCAAAAAATTAGGATTTAATTTTAGAAGAATAAAATTCAAATGTTTTTGGCCCAAAAAGATAAATATTGGGTCGGATAAGCCCAATCAAACCTCACACCATGTACCTGTGCCTAAGCCCAGGCCCAGCTCGATCGACCAGACGGACGGCGACGGTAGTGTGCGTAAGTGTTTATTTTTGGGTCCAATGGGTCTAGCCCAATTTGCTCATAACCTCTCCCTTCTACAAACTTAGGGTGCCCCTTGGGGCCCTCTCCAAGTTAAAAACTCATGCCTTTTAAGCCTACAAAACTCTTCCCACCAAACCAATGTGGGACAAGCTTTTATTCAAACTTAAAGGAATTTCCACAAAAAATTCTATTTCTATGGAGCTCACTTTGGCTTTAATCTTCCATTCACTCGATAATGGTTTTGAGCAACCAAATATACCATATGAATCACAACACGGCATAGAACGCGTTATCACTTAGACCCGCCAACTTTGGCGTATAGGTCCCACCTAAAAAATAGACCAAAGTTAAGGAAAAATCATATTTTCCAAAACTATTTCTAACAATCCCTCACATGAATGGAATTTGATGACAACATAAATGCAACACTATGCAGAATTTGTTGAAAGAGTATAAATTGAAAATATCTTGCATCAGAATAGGTAGTTTTCGGCTTTGAACCTTCCCTAATAATAATCTATCAGACTTACTAGCTAACCAATGGACGTGATGCCTTAAATTGTTCAGCCGTTTGTGTAAGCCAAGACAATAGATTTCATACAAAATATCTTCTGACACATCGTAGTTCTTACAGTTGTGTTCATTTTGGCCTTGAACGCTCCTGATTTTTATGAGTGCTTCTAGAGAATTTAGTCTCTTTATTCTCATAGAACCGGCCCCAGTTCGATACTCATATAGGTGATTCTTATTGTGAGTATCTCTTATATTCGTCTTGATTTTATGCCTAAATCAAGATATAAGTAATCATTAAAACCAAAGCTTATCCTTAAACCCTTGCATACAATATATGTTACAGATATCACTCTTACCATAGGAATGGGTAGGGAATTTTAATCCCTTGGTGATTTCTGGCGAGCCACACATAACTTAGTTATTCCTTTGAACTTAGTTCTTGGAATCTCCAGTCATTTAAGTAAGGTTACCATTATGATGACTCTTATGTAATAGGCTTTAATCCCATCCCCTTTGATGAACTATACACTTGCTCTTTTGTCAAACATTTTGTTAACAGATCCGCAATATTCTCTTTAGATTTTATATAATCTATTGAGATTATTCTATTTGAAAGCAATTGCCTTACGATATTATGTCGACGACGAATATGTCGTGACTTATCATTACACATATGATTCTGTGCCCTGCATATTACAGATTGACTATCACAATGAATGCAAATAGCTGGCACAGGTTTTGGCCACATTAGAATGACTTCTAAGAAGTGACGAAGCCATTCTACTTATTCTCCTGCTTTGTCTAAAGTAATGAACCCAGATTCCATTGTGGATCGTGCGATGCATGTTTGTTTCGTGGATTTTCAAGAAACAGTAGCGCCTTCCAGAGCAAAAACATATCCACTAATGAATTTTGAATCTTTAGTGTCCGATATCCAATTGGCATCACAATAACCTTCAAGTACTGCTAGATATCGAGTAAAGTTCAAACCATGATCACAGGTAAATCTTAGATACCTAAGAACCCGAATAATTGCTTTCCAATGGTCTTCTCCAGGGTTACTAGTGTACCTACTCAATTTACTGACAGTATAAGCTATATCAGGACGAGTACAATTCATTAAGTACATTAGGCTTCCAATAATTTGGGAGTATTTTAACTGAGACACCGCATCACCTTTATTTTTCGATAAATAAAGACTGATGTCTACAGGTGTTCTAGCTACATTCATATCATCCTTGATAAATTTACCAAGAATTTTCTCAATATAATGTGATTGAGATAATGCATATCCGTCAGATGTTTTAGTAATTTTCATTCCTAATATTACATCTGCGACCCCCATATCTTTCATATCAAATCTTTTGTTCAGTATTTGCTTAGTTGATTTGATCATGTTTTGACTGCTTCCAATGATAAGCATGTCACCTACATAAAGACAAACTATGACATATCCTTGGTCAGTGTTTTTAACATAAACACATTTGTTACATTTGTTTATCTTAAACCCATTAGTAAATATAACATGATCAAATTTTGTATGTCATTGTTTAGGCGCTTGTTTTAATTCATAAAGAGATTTTACAAGTCGACAAACTTTCTTTTCTTGCCCTGACACTACACCCCTTCAGGATTGCTCCATATAGATCTCTTCATTTAGATCACCATTTAAGAAAGCTGTTTTGACATCTATTTGATGTATTTCTAAATTATACAACGCTGCTATAGCAATAAGTATGTAAATAGATGTTATTCTTGTCAGAGGGAAATATGTGTCAAAATAGTCCAGACCTTCCTTTTGTCTGTAACTTTTTACCACAAGTCTTGCTTTATACTTGTCTATTGAACTATTTGCTTTCATTTTTCTCTTGAATATCCATTTATATCCAAGAGGTTTAGAACCGGGTGGAAGATCCACCAATTCCCAAGTATGATTTTGCATAATGGATTCAAGTTCATTATTAACAGCCTCTTTCCACAAAGGTGCTTCAGGACCTGTCATTGCTTCCTTAAAGTTTTGAGGTTCATTTTCTGACAGACATGTCAGAAAATCTGGACCAAAGGATTTTGATGTTCTAGCTCTCTTACTTCGTCTTGGTTCATCATCAGTTAAATCCTGTTGGTTAAGATCATTACTAGTCTCTTGTGTTTGATTGTCATTAGTCTCTTGACTCTGTGAACTTAATTCCTATCCTTTCTTGTAAGGAAAGACATGTTCAAAAAGTATAGCATTTCTTGACTCTATAATAGTGTTCACATTTATAATTAGGTATTTCTGATTTATAAGTCAAAAACCAATATGCACTACTATTCTAAGTATAATCAATAAACACATAATCCACTGTTTTTTTTGTCATATCTTAGTCTTTTAAGGAACATGAACTTCTACCTTTGCCAAACACCCCCACGTTTTAAGTATTTGTAGGAAGGTGGTCTACCTTTTCACAATTCATAAGAAATGCTGTTGATTTTCTTGTGGGGTATTCTGTTAAGAACATATTTAGCAGACAATATTGTTTCCCCCCACAAGTTCTGCGGTAAGCCTGAACTTAGTAACATGACATTCATCATTTCTTTAAGGGTTCTATTCTTCCTTTCAGCAATTCCATTTTGCTGTGGAGAATAAGGTGCTGTTGTTTGGTGAATAATGCCATGTTGTGCACAAAATTTATTTAAAGGTGCATCATATTCACCACCTCTATCACTTCTTACAATTTTAATGGTTTTACCAAGTTAATTTTCAACTTCAGTTTTGTAGAGTTTAAACATTTCTAAGGCTTCATCTTTACTTTTAAGTAAGTATATATAACAATATCTTGTGCAATCATTAATAATTGTTATGAAATACTTTTTGCTTACTCTAGTTTGAACAAATTGAAGATCATATACATCTGTATGAATTACTTCTAGAGATTCGGGTTTTTTTTCAACCGATTTAAATGGAGCCTTAGTTAGTTTTGTTTCTACACAAATCTCACATTTGTGATTAGGATCAACTTCAAACTTTGGTATATAATCCAAATCAATTAATTTACACAAAACATCAAAATTTGTATGTCCTAATCTACCATGCCATAAATTCGACTCAAGAACATAAGCAAAAGATGTGTTATTCTTATTAATAACAAGTTTTGGTACAATCGTCATTACATTCAACTTGAAGAGACCATCACTCATGTATTCCTTACCAACATACATACCACTCTTTGTTAACACAAATTTATCAGACTCAAATACAAGCCTAAAACCATGTTTACTTAATAAAGAATCAGAAACTAAATTCTTTCGGATGTTTGGTACATGCAGTACGTTGTTGAGGGTAAGTTCCTTCCCGGATGTCATCTTCAAGATCACTTTTCCTTGTCCAGCCACAGTAAAAGTAAAAGAATTTCCGATGAAAAGTTGTTCACCATTTGCAGCTTCATTGTAAGTTGTGAACATCTTCTTGTCCGCACAAATGTGACGAGTTGCCCTAGTATCAACCCACAATTCCTTGGGATTTCCGACCAAATTAGCCTCAGATACCACAGCAGAGACGTTAATGTCATTTACCCCATCAAAGATGTAATCAAGTTCTGTCACATTGGCTTGATTGGTGGTCTTCTTGCTTATACTTCCGTGATCCTTCTTAGGGTGGCGGCAATCAAAAGTTCGATGTCTGGTCTTGCCACAATTATAGCATTTACCTTTGAACTTTTTATTTTTATTGTTATTGTTGTCGCCTTGTTTAGAACCATCTCCAGTAAACTTCCTCTTTTTGTTATGTAGTTTGTGCACTTGTTCAACCACATTAGCCTTGGACTCAATGGGATTTTTACCATTCCTCTTTTCAGGATTTTGGTTATCGTCCTCAATTCTTAGTCTTACAATCAATTCATCCATGGTTATCTCCTTAAGTTTATGTTTTAAATAATTTTTGAAATCTTTCCAAGCTGGTGGTAAATTTTCCACTAACGTAGCGACTTGGAAAGACTCGCTAAGAGACATACATTCAGAATAAGTATCATGCAAAATTAATTGAAAATTTTGAACTTGAGAAATTACCGTTTGGGAGTCTACTATAACGAAGTCTAGAAATTTACCGATAACAAATTTCTTTGTGCCGGCATCTTCTGTCTTATATTTTTTCTTCAAAGAATCCCACAATTCTTTTGCTGTTTTCAGAGGGCTGTAAACATTATATAGCATTTTGTCAAGGCCATTGAGGATATAGTTTTTGCACAGAAAATTAGAATATTTTCAGGTATCTACAGCAGTAACAACTTGTCGATCACTTTTTTTCTCTTTAAGTACTGGAGCCTCTTCACAGAGAAACCTAGCCAAATTTAGAGTCGTAAGATAGAACAACATTTTCTACTACCATCTCTTAAACTCAGTGCCATTAATTTTTTCTTGTTTTTCTCCATGATTTATCGAAACTTCAACATGGTTCTGGATACGGACCGGAGTTGTTGTAACGATCGGATTTGGAATATTACTTTCAACGGCCATAATATTTGATTACAAAAATCAGAAAAAACCAAAACACAAATTAATTTTCTAATTACTAAAACTAGAAAATAAATTATAACATAAAATAATTTTATTTTCCTTGTTACTAAAACTAGAAAAATAAAATACCACAATAATTTTCTGTAACGCAAATTAATATTCTGCAATTGTTAATGACACCAGTATATTGCTACTAGTTGTCAAAGAAAATAAATAGTATATTACTGCTATTTGTCAAACACTATACTACTACTATTTGTATTTTCCAACCAGAATATTATTTTGTGAAAGCACAGAAAAATAAATACAATGAAGGCACCAAAAAATAATCTGTCTTAAGATTGTTGGACAATCTTCACTATATTTGAAAAATAAATTATATTTGTGTACTTAACAACAAACGGAATACAGAAAAAATAGAGGAAATGAGAGAGATTGTTTGATTACAAAAATCAAACCAGAATATAAAATAAATAAATAAAACATATTTTTATTTTGTTACAAAAACAAAATCAAAATCTGAAACAGAAACAGAAAAAATAATAAAACAAAAAAATAAATTAATTACTTACCAAATTAATTTGTTGAACAAATTTTCTGATAAAATTCAGTGTTTAACACTATGTCCTTAAGACAAATTCGTCCTCTCTACGGTACTTTCAGATTGTGGACGTCTATCTCCTAGGATAAAATGATCAACAACAAACAATAGCAGCACTACAAATTGTTTGCACAACGAACACACTTTGTGTTTGCACTCTTTCTCACAGAAAATTGTATGCAGCAAAATGCAGAGAGTATTGACAGAATTGGGGACGAAAATTTAGGTAGCGTTTGGTAGAGTTTTGTAAATGTGATTTGAGAGTATGAGTTGTATTTTGAGTTTGTGTGTTGTGGAATTATGATTTGAGTGTAGAAAATTTGTTTGGTAAAGAGTTTTGAAAATAGTTTTGAAAAGAGTTTTGATTTGAGTAGGGAATTGTTGATGTGACATTTGATATGTGATACAAAAATTTACAACTCATAACTAAACATACAACTCAAAATTATTTTAAAGCATATAAAAAATTCAGAAAATATTTTTTTCGATTTTAAATTAATTAACATATCAATTGTAAAAAAAATAAAAAAAATAAAAAAAATAAAAAAAATTCAGCCGGCCGGTCAACCGGCCGGATGTCCAGCCGGACGACCCTAACGGAAAAAAAAATTGCAGACAACGCGCAGAGCAGACGCAGAAAATACAGAGCTTTCGGTAGAGTTTTGGAAAATTAATTCCAAAACTCTTACCAAACATGGAGCTCAAACACACATGTAGAATCATGATTCCAAAGCACAACCAAACACAGCCTTAGTGTGTCAGAATCAAATGAGAGACCTGCCTATTTATAGATGCAATGGTACCCTTTCAGTTTGAATTAAACAGGTAGCATACCTGTTTGAACAGGTACTGAACCTGTTGGATTTGAATTTGAACAGATACGGAACTATTTGGGTTCAAATTTGAATTCAGAGAGATATAAACCTGTACAGAATTCCAACTGATTTTTTTTTTAATTTAATTTCTGAAATTCAAATTCTAAAAAATTAGAGTTTAATTTTAGAAGAATAAAATTCAAATGTTTTTGGCCCAAAAAGATAAGTATTGGGCTGGACAAACCCAACCCAACTTCACACCACGCATTCGCGCCGAAGCCCAGGCCCAGCCTGCCCAATCGCGGTGCGCGCGCATGTGTTTATTTTTGGGTCCAATGGGTCTAGCCCAATTTGCCCATAACCTCTCCCTTCTACAAACTTGAGGTGCCCCTTGGGGCCCTCCCCAAGTTACAAACCCATGCCTTATAAACCTACAAAATTCTTCCCACCAAACCAATTTGGGACAAGTTTTTATTCAAACCTCAAGGAATTTCCACCAAAAACTGCATTTCCATGGAGCTCACTTTGGCTTCAATTTTCCTTTTACCCGATAATGGTTTTGAGCAACCAAATATACCACATGAATCACAACGCGGCATAGAACGCGTTACCATTTAGATCCGCCAACTTTGGCGTATGGGTCCTACCTAAAAAATGGACCAAAGTTAAGGGAAAATCATATTTTTCAAAACCATTTCTAACAGTTTCTTCCTTAGGATTGGACTTCGCCTGTGTTTAACCAGTTGGGTTTAGTGTCTGCTTTTAGCAAGTGGTTGGAATCGGTGAGTATGAGGATATCATTGTTCAATCCATTGCTTTGCTTTGGTTGATTTGTTGGCAGTGCAATAGTTCGGTTTTTTTCAATACGAAACTACCTGCAATAGAGGCTATTGAAGTCACGCAAACTGTTTGCTGATTTGTCCAAAATTCATTCCCGGAATCTGGATATTTGTAGCTCTGATTTATTACCTGATGATATGAATTGCTATAATTGTGTGTTGGTGAATTCTCTTACTACTAATGCTGAATTTCAGGTGTAGACTTTGGACATTGATGGATCATGAAGAGCAGAAGGGTGTAGAGCTAGTATAGCGTCAGTGTGCTTTGATGAATGCGAGGGAAGATTGAGCTGAGGGCACGTAGTCTTGAGTTCCTTCTCATCTGGTTGCGGAAGCTCGTGCATGCTTGGACGCATCATAATATTGCATGTATTATTTTTGTGTTTAGTTGGGGGATTTGAGGAGAAATTTAGAAATAGAAAAGAAAAAGGGAGCTTTTTTGATAAATCCATTTTCTAAGAGCTTTATTCCATCCAACCCATATTCTTTTTGACTATTCCATTAGGTCCAATTTGAGATAAGAAGACCAAAATACCCTTTTCATCTACCTATGTTCCATTTAGTTCACATTATTTTCTTATATTTCAATAAGTCCTATAGGTGACATAATTACCAAAATATCCCTAATGTGAATGTTCACACCGTCAATGTGAATATTCATATTGTCAATGTGTAGGGGCCCGGCCCATGTCGATCCTCGTGGGTGCCCGGAAAAATTCGAGTCGGGCCGAGCCGGCCCACATGCCAAAAAAATAGACCCGGCCCGGCCCGTTGATAATGTGAATATTCACATTGACAAGTTAACATTCACATTGATAGGAGTGTAAAATTGGCCCGCGGCCCGGGGCGGGCCCGGGCCGGCCCGTTCATAATGTGAATATTCACATTGACATATTAACATTAACATTGATAAGATTGTAAAATTAGCCCGTGACCCGTGGGCAGCCCGAAGCCCAATCCCAAGCCTGGGCCGGGCCCGGCCTGGCTCGATGACAATGTGAATGTTCACATTGACATGTTAACATTCATATTGATAGGAGTGTAAAATTAGCCCGCGGCCTGTGGCCGGCCCGAAACCCGCCCGCGGCTCGTGGGCTGCCCTGGGCGAGCCCGGCCCGACCCGTTGATAATGTGAATATTCACATTGACATGTTAACATTCACATTGATAAGAGTATAAAATTAGCCCGCGCCCCGTGGCTGCCTGAAACTAGCCCACAGCCCGTGGGCGGCCCGGGGCGGGCCCGGCTCGGCCTGTTGACAATGTGAATATTCACATTGACATGTTAACATTTACATTGATAAGAGTGTAAAATTGACTCGTGTCCCATGGGCGGCCCGGGGCGAGCCCGGCCCGGCCCGTTGACAATGTGAATATTCACATTGACATATTAACATTCACATTAATAGGAGTGTAAAATTGGCCCGTGGCCCATGGGTGGCCCGAAGCCTGCCCGCTGCCCAGGGCGGGCCCGGCCCGACCTGTTGACAATGTGAATATTCACATTGACATATTAACATTAACATTGATAACAATGTAAAATTGACCCGTGACCCGTGGGCAGCCCGAAGCCCGCCCCGGGCCGGGGCGGGCCCGGCCCTTGACAACGTGAATATTCACATTGACATGTTCACATTCACATTGATAAGAGTGTAACATTAACCCGTGCCCCGTGGCTGCCCGAAACTTGCCCACGGCCCGTGAGCGGCATGAGGCGGGCCCGGCCCGGCCCGGCCTGTTAACATTCACATTGATAAGAGTGTAAAATTGACTCGCGTCCCATGGGCGGCCCGGGTTTGGGTCCGGGCCTACCCCGGGCCGCGGGCGAGCTTCGGTAGCGGACAAATTTTACACTCCTATCAATGTTAATGTTAACATGTTAATGTGAATATTCACATTGTCACGGGTCGGGCCAAGCCCGCCTCGGGTTGCGGTCTGGCTTCGGGCCCCCACGGGCTGCGGGCCAATTTTACACTCCTATCAATGTGAATGTTAACATGTCAATGTGAATATTCACATTGCCAACGGGCCGGGCCCGCCTCGGCCCGAGGTCGGGCTTCGGGCTGCCCATGGGTCACGGGCCAATTTTACACTCTTATCAATGTGAATGTTAACATGTCAATGTAAATATTCACGTTGTCAACAGGCCGGGCCGGGCCCGCCCCGCCCTGGGCCGCCCACGGGTCGTGGACGGGTTTCGAGCAGCCACGGGGCGCGAGCTAATTTTACACTCCTATCAATGTGAATGTTAACATGTCAATGTGAATATTCACATTGTCACGGGTCGGGCCAAGCTCGCCTCGGGCTTCGGTCGGGCTTCGGGCCGCCCACGGGCTGCGGGCCAATTTTACACTCTTATCAATGTGAATGTTAACATGTCAATGTGAATATTCACATTGTCAACGGACCGGGCCGAGCCGGGTCGGGCCCGCCTCGAGCCGCGGGCGGGCTTTTGGCCGCCCATGGGCCGCAAGCCAATTTTATACTCTTATCAATGTGAATGTTAACATGTCAGGCCGGACCGGGCCCGCCCTGCGCCGTCCATGGGTCGCGGGCGGGTTTCGCGCTGCCACGGGACGGGGGCTAATTTTATGCTCCTATTAATGTGAATGTTAACATGTCAATGTGAATATTCACATTGTCAACGGACCGGGCCGGGTCGGGCCCGCCCTAGGCTGCTGGCCAATTTTATACTCTTATCAATGTGAATGTTAACATGTTAATGTGAATATTCACATTGGCAACAGGCCGGGTCGGGCCCGCCCCGGCCGCCCACAGGCCGTGGGCGAGTTTCGGGCAGCCACGAGGCGCGGGCTAATTTTACACTCCTATCAATGTGAAGGTTAACATGTCAATGTGAATATTCACATTGTCAATGGGCCGGGCCGGGCCCTCCCCGGGCCGCGGGCGGGCTTTTGGCCGCCCATGGGCCGCGGGCCAATTTTATACTCTTATCAATGTGAATGTTAACATGTCAATGTAAATATTCACATTGTCAATGGGCCGGACCGGGCCCGCCCCGGGCCGTCCATGGGCCGCGTGCGGGTTTCGCGCCGCAACGGGACGCGGGCCAATTTTACACTCTTATTAATGTGAATGTTAACATGTCAATGTGAATATTCACATTGTCAACGGGCCGGGCCCGCCCCGGCTCGCTGGCGGGTTTCGGGCCGCCCACGGGCCAATTTTACATTCCTACCAATGTGAATTTTAAAATATGAATGTTCACATTATTAAATTGCTAATCGTTCAAAAAATATTATAAGGGTATCAAAATTGAATATAAGGGCATAAGTGTCCAAGAAAATAGTGTAAATCAAGAAAATGGACTTTATGGAATAAAACTATACATACATGGGACTAAATGGGTTAAAAAATTCCTTCATGGACTTCTTGAGTTAAAACACTTCTAAATTGGACTTATCAATAAAAATCCCAAAAGAGAAAATGTGTGTGAAACTGATGAAATATAGATATATTTTATTCATATTTTATCTATTTTTTTTCTTTTTCATTTCAAATCTTTTCTGAACTCTCTCAATTAAACATAGCGTTATAGATTCCCAAGTTTTGGTTTGGGTTGATATCTTGAAGGGCAAGTGTGCTTCTGAATTGGAGAACCATGACTACCATCTTGGATATTAACTCTAGGGTCTTTTTAGTTTTGTTGCTATTTCAAAGTAGATCGTTCTATAATCAAGTCAGTTCACAAGTTGGCTAACGTTGTAAACCAAATCGTGATGTAGTAATATATATGTTTTTAGTTTCTCAACAAAAAAAAAAAAAAAAAAGGAAAAGATTTTATCCCCCAACTTTAGCAAACCCAAAAAAAAACAGATAGTGTAATTCAACTTGAGTGTGTATATCTATTGCAGAAGCCTCAGTCAGACCATCTTGTTATCATTTTTTGTCTCCCAAAAATGTGTAATTTTTTTTTTTCTTTTTTGAGGTAGTGTAATTTTTTTATTATGACCCAAGGCATAAGTTGATCCAATCAATTAATTGATAAATAGGCTTATGTAATTTGTTGAATTTTAGTTTTTATTATTTTAATTTTTTTAATTAAGTCTCCAAATTACAAGTTGTGAATTAAAATGGTCGCCAACATGTACATTGTTTAAATTGATTAATGAGAACAAGGTATTTTCAAATTATTACAATATATATACATATAATAGAATTAAAAGAATGAGAATTAAAATGAGACGAAAGCTATACTTTGAATTAAAAATGTAACAAATGCATGGTTTGGGAACTATGTAGTCCTTTTTATTTTCTTTAAATATTGATGTAAATTATAAAAATATTATAGTTTTCTTTAAACACTTTCATTTAAACTATATAATTGTTCACATTTGATAGTTTGAGGATAAAATTAAAAAAATAATTAAAAATTGAGACTAAAGTATAACAAAATAAAAACTTCTTATGATTATTCACTCTAGATAAACAAATCAATGCCATATAATTGAGAAGCTGTGTTTTTAGTGTTATATTTTGGAGTATTTACCAATTAGTCCTATTAACTAGACTTATTTACCTATAGGTCCTAACTCATAAATTTAACACTATAAAAATAAGAGAGTGATAAATTTATCACTAAAAATTTATTCATAAAAACAAAGAGACTGATAAATTTATCACTATAAATTTTTTCATAAAAATAAAAGACTGATAAATTTATCTTTATCACTTAATAAATTTATCAAATAGGACTTAATGGGTAATAAGTCTCCAAAGTAGGACCTATTGGGTAATAAGTCTCCAAAGTAAGGCCTATTGGTAGTTTACCCTTATATTATCTTCATCATCACTTTGTTACAATTTCTTTTACTAAAAATAATTTTCACTCGGTTTGTTTCAAGTTTTCAGAATTCACTTTTTAAAAAATTCTACCTTTTCGTTTTTTGTATTTTTTGTTTTCACTAAATTTTTTAATATTTTAAGTAATTTTTTTTTTAATTTTTAGATACACCTAACATAAATACACTTAGAAAGTATAATATTTGTGAAAAAAAACTTTAAAAGATTCACTAAATACAAAAACTAAAAAAAAAAATACAAAAATTCAGTACATTTTTCACATTTTTGTGTATTTATTAATTTTTTAAAATATTTTTTCACAAATAATTTACTATTTAGATACATTTAAGTAAGGTACATCTAAAAAGTAAAAAAATATTTAAATTTAAATTTAAAAAATATTCACTAAAAACAAAAAAAAAAATATAAAAAACAAAATACTCAATTTTTAGAAAACTAAAACTAAACATATTGATTGGTACAATAAATTAATTGAAAAAATTGTCACTTAAATGAATATTTCAAGTCATGTAGTAGTTACATGCATTTTTTTGGGTTCACTTTTGATTACTAAAATGGAGCAAATTTAAGTACAGTTCAAAGAAGAAATTATTGAACTTATACAGCCTTTATTTGGCAAAGGTTTTTTTTTTTTTTTTAACTTTTCAGGTTAAATTTACAAAATGATAAAATATGTTAAAATAATTAATAAAATAAAATGTCGCATCAAATCTATAATCATTTTATTTTTTCTCTCACAAACATCACATCAACTATAAAAAAATTCAATCATCTTCCTAAACACAAATATTTTAACTTACTAAAATGATTAAAAACTAAAATAACCTACTAAAATAGTCAATTTCTCAAACTAAGCCACAATTAACTGTAAGGAAACAAAAAAAGAAACAAAAAGGGGGCGAGTTACACTTCAGCTTTCTTAGTTATAGGCCTTTGTCACTTTTTATCTTCTTTAACCAAAAATCACTACATTTAGCTACCTAATCTTTTAATTTTTTTCAATCTCACCCTTGTAATATTTTGTTATGAAGAGAGGACGCAAAAGAAACTTGTGAATTGAACACCGTGCCGACTCTGGACATTGGCCAACAAGGTCATGGCCTAAGACCTCTCAAAATAGACTTAAAAAAGGAGTCTCTTTTATTATGGTATAGTGTAATATATTAGGTATGTTTTAAGTTAAAAAAAAAATTAAAGAGAAAATACAAATTAACTTAAAATAAATTGAACCATTAAAAAATTAAAAGGCTCATTCAAAAAAATTATCATTGTAATCCACTAAAAATAGACCCAAAAAAGGGTCCTCCTATTATAGTTTATTGTAATATATTAGGTATATTTTAAATCTAAAAAAAAATTAAGGAAGACCCAAACTAATTTAAAATAAATTGACCTATTAAAAAATTGAAAGTCCCATTTAAAATAATTAGCATTGTTATTCATTGAAAATGATTTTGTAAAAAAATAGATTATGCAAGTATGATTAATTTATTTGCTTCTAAAAATGCAAGAAGAGCGAGGATCAAACGACACTTATTAATTGTTGTAATGTAATACTAAGTATTTTTTGTAATTTTGACACAAATTTTGTCTTTTATCTTCATTTTTTTTTTATTTTTTTTCATTCAATGAAAAAAAAAATATGAAGGGCCCCAAAAATTTATTAGTTGATTATTGGCTTTGGGCCCCAGAAATCTCACGGCCGGGCCTGATTGTACATGCAAATTTTATATCCAATATATATAGTAATATTAAAGACTCACAATTTTACACTTATAAATTCATACACAATGATATGGTATGAGAGTTGAACTCTATATCATTAGATGTGTAACAAATTAAAAATTGATACCTATCTTACTATATTATTGTAGGTAAAACTATGTGAGCTTTTTGGAGGTGTAAAACATTATTCGAAGCAAATATACATATATATCTTTAATATAAATGTAAATAAAACAAATCAAAAGATTATGAAAACAGAATGTAATAACTTTTTGTTGATGATTACAAAGTGACAATAGCTCATAATTGAGGGAGGTAAGGTGTAATTTTTTTATCATAAAAAAACCACTTGCAAAGGGGAAAATTTGAGTATAGTATAAAGAATAAGGGAGGTCGAACTAATACAATTAAAACAATAGGGGAAAAATGCCATTTCGACAAAAGTTTGGGGTAGAATTATAAATTGTCATATTTTCTTAGGACGTAGGGCTTCCATCTCTCAGCGTCTCTTATATAAAAACGGAACAAAATCCTAGAGTCGCTTCATTGTGAGAGTTTTTTTGAGATCTAAAACATTATTTGAATGGAATATATATATATATATATATATATATATATATCAGCAATACAAGATCTCGTTTGAGAATAAATTATTTTAATAATTTTTTGACTTTTTATGAAAATATGTACATAAAAATAGAGAAAGTAATGTGACAATTTATAGTGACTTTTTGACTTTTTTGCTAAAATATGTAGTTGCTAAACGAGACCTAAATGTAACTAAAAATTCAATAATTCTTATAGAGAGCCATTATTTCCACTCCAATTTGCTTTAAATATACTATCTTCTTTGTCTTTATTATATTGTTAGCTTTTTTGGCTTTTGAAGATTAATAATGTAAATTTAAGTGTGCCAGCAAAGATCAATTAGTCCTTACAGAATTTATAATTACCAACCAATTATCAAGTGATTGTGTTGAAATTCTTTCAACCTCAATGAAGAAGAATTTTACTGGTAGTTTGTTTAGGAGAAAATTATGAATAGTAACAAGCAAATATAATTCAGAAATCGAATTTCATTAAGCAAATGAAAACTTACAATGAAGTTACAATGATCCAGCCTTGACGAGATTCACAGCAACAAACTACTGAAAAATTACTCTTAGGAAATGAAGTGCAGTACAGGAGTTGAAGTGCTGGAAATATAAAGAACTGGAAATGTAAAACTGGAAAGAAAATGAAGTAAATAAACTGGTTTCTGGATCTGAGTCTGGGGCCTTCATTCTAGGGCTTTCTCTGCTATTTATACTTCTCAATGGTAACCGTCGAAGTGGGCTTCCAACCGTCGAATAGTCCTCCCATGATTACTGAACATGTTCTTTCACAGTCAATCCCACTACACCACTCTTGCAAATAGGCTTCCCTTTGAATTTAAATTTATAAGTAACCGTTAAGCCACATCATTTTGTATCTCTCAACTGTTCTAGTGCTACGTAGATCAGATACTACCAATACGAATTGCCACGTGTCTATCTTTGATTGGAGACTTGCATTAATTCCCCTCATTGCCTTTTAGGTGCCACGTGCCACTCTGCGATTGGTTTTTACAAATTATACAGCCAACATTACCCCTCACACTAATATACCAAATACGTGGTGATATTAGTGGACTAGTGCATTCTACCCACGTTCTAGGACGAGCATGGACTCTGTATATTTTGGAAGTGTAACCGCTTTTTGAATAATGAAATAGTGAATTTCATTAAATCCTTGCTTTGTACTTCCATTCTCTAAGCAGACGAAAAGACTGGTACATCCCCAATGGCCAATCACAACTTCTCTTACATAGATCGAGCATATGAGGAGTCTTTAGAAAATGATTATAGGCCTCGAAAGAGCCTTAATGCATTTATTGGCTATACCTATTTACATTCCTTTATACAAGTCATGGAAGCTTTTGCAAATTACCACCCTTTAGACCAAGAACCTGTTAACTACAAACCTTTGGACTAAGCATTTGCAGAAATGGATCTTGGAAGCTCCTCTTTTGCCCTACCACTCTCCGCATGGGACAAAACCGCTTCTTCTTTCTCCAAGTCCACTGGCTAGGAAAGTTGGTCAAAACCTGATGAACCCCAATTAAGGGAGCGGATTCATTATCGATTTGTTGAATTCAATGATCCCCTTTATGTTCCTCCTTCTGCTCAGAGCTCAGTGGTTTACCCCTATGTACCCATTGATCACCAACGCACTCTGGAGGACAACTTGCTTGTGGCGTGGTACATGTCTTCCATGCCAGTGAAGATAGTGCCTGAAACTCCCCATCCAGGCAAAGCACAAGGATATAATCCGTCATTCTTGGCTAAGAAGGCAGAACTTTGCTCTTCTGACTGGCTCGAATGCTTAAATGACCTCTAGTTCCCCTCTTCCCGTGGAATGGATCCCTCTGCACCTTTTCTCCCTCAAAATCCTTATTGGATGGAGGAATTGAAACTTACTCTTTTCGAGAATCAGTTTTTTCCTTTCTACCAACCTCCAGCTTTTCCAACTGCATTTAAGCGATACAAAGCTCAGCTTCTGCTTGCTACCTTCTCTCACTTGCCTTTCAATGTTCTTGGAGATGAGATTCCTCTCAAGAACTTCCAATGGGCTTGTGATGTTATGACTTGTGGTCATGTTCTTAACCTCATTACCTAGACAGAGCTTCAAGCTTTTTCGAATCAACTTCCACTCTTTCTTCATTGGTACAAAATTTATTTGGCTACCAGTGACTCTTTGGACGAAATCACAGCCAATCGAATTCAAACTCAGTACGAAGCAGAGAACCTTATTGAAGAATACGATGACTTCAAGAATAAGAATTCAGCGTACTAGGATGATTTAAATATGGACGAAATGGAGTAAGGCTTGAAAGAGACAGAGTTCGAGGTGAAAGCTGAACAATTTTTTCACCAAATAAGAGCATACCAGCTGTAACAACCTAACTTTGATAGGATAGAAAATAGAATAAAGAAAGAACATAAGTTCATTGAACACTGCTGGGTTAAATTTAATAAACTTATTACTTTTTCTATTCCCTATTATTATGAAATCGAATTCGTAGCCCAGTAGGCCTTTCTAATGTAATTATGTATATATCAAAAAACTAGGGGTTTTCTTTGGCATGATTTAGTTTTATGTTCCAATTGTATGCTTGATCTGTGTTCACAAAAACTTCGAATCAACCAATTTTGCTCTGAAGCTTAACTTAAATATTTTCAAAGTATGGAATTTTCTCTTAAGAAAGGCAATCTTTGTCCTGAGTTGTACATTCCAATTAAATGGTTAACATAATCTGCATAACCAACAGCTTCGAATTAACCATTTTTGCTTTGAAATACAGTCTACGTGCTTCGAAGTATGGAATTTTCCCTTAGGAATTACATTACTTACTCTCAAAGAGTAAGTACTTTTGAGTTCCTTTACTACTTGGCCAAGTACTGGTTTTGTAGTGCTTACTTTCAGAATCCATAACTTTAAAGAAGATAGGCATTCTAAAGATTCTTTCGAAGGACATTACCTTATAAAGATAGTCTAAGAGTATACTTATAGAATCTTCGAAAAAAACAAGCCTTAACTATTTTCCTTTTTTAAGGCATAAGCTTCAAAGATCATGGGAGAAAACTGGCTTCGAAGCCAACTACAAGTTTTTAAAGCCAAGCTGAGCATTTAAAAATATACTTCCCTCCCACAATTTACTCTTGAAAGAGACTTTATGATGTGGTTTTAAAACCCCTTATGTTATGAAATTAGCGTTTTAATTCCACATAAGTCAAAATCATCAAATGGTTTATTTCGGGAGTTGAATTGGTAATCTTTTGGACAAAAAGGTTAAAAACTCTTTTCCTTCGCGCTTTGCCTATTCACTTGCCCAAAGTTTCCCTTCTCACCCCTATTGCTCTTGCCTGCAACTTTCTACTCCTCATCCACCTTCTTCTTTCAACTTTTTGATAATGGCTTCTTCGTCTCTAAAAGTGCCAGTTGTTGAGGGTGTAAGCCCCTCTGTGACTTTGAAGAGACTCATCAATGAAGAATGTGACAAATATAAAGTTGGTGAACAGTGTGCTTTCGATGGACGCATCCTCATTCCTTATCACCATGCTCAAGGAGAGTATGTGCTTGGACCCATTTTCAAGGAGGTCCCTGCTCAGCTCCCTGCCTTATATCCTCATTTAGAGGACCACTGCCTACTCTACGAGAGTGGCCTTAACTGGGGGAGCTGGAGTTTGAACCGCCCCACCGCTGCTGGCTCACAATAAGACCTGAATGGAAAGAATGATATGATTGAGTTTTCCTCGCTAGGACGCTGGACCTTCAAAAACTCTGCCTCCTTGATGCCCTTCGACTAGCCAGGTTTTCTATCCCTAAAGACCCTTTCCTCATACCTGCTGCACTTTGTTTTTGGAATCCATCTTTCAATTTTTTCCAGTTTCGATGTGGCATGATGGCCCTTACCATTCTTGATATATGCTACCTCTTAGGGTTATCCCCCAATGGCACCTCTTTTGGTCCTGATTATCTTGACCTTAATGTGCCTTTTTCCATCCCCCATTTGAATTCCTTCTTTAGTGATTTTGCACAATCTGAAAACCCAAGGGAGGGCCTTGTGTCAGACAGCGAGTTCTTCTCTTTTTTTTTTTTTTTTTTTGTATTGGCTTTGCAAATTTTTATTCTGTACGTCTTCTTAGAGGATTGTGCCTGAGTTTGCGCCTTGTTTTGGGGAAGAAAATAGCCTTAGCTCCATACATTTTAGGCCACGTATATAGAGCCTGCTCCCAATTTTGTAAAAAACCTTTGGATGCCAACCAAGGGGGGCCACTCTAGATATTACAACTTTGGCTCTTTGTTTATTTGGCTTTACACTCTAGGTGTTTGAGATTTTTGGTGTCAAACCCTACTTCTTATGGAGTAAAATATGCCAAATTTTCACTTTACCCTTCCACTTTTGCTTATTACTTTACTTTCTTCCATCAACTCTCAACTTCCCCTCTTTCTCAAACCGTTTTTTGTCCTTTTGAAGCCAATGTTGGCCCAGCCTGGTTGAGGACTTTCTTGGTTGACAGAAACTGTTCCCAACCTCAGCACAAGGACATGTGGGTTTCTATCTTAACTCTAAGGGAGCTCTTTATTGGCACTTTACACCCTTGAGCTTACAAATGCATAGCAGAAGCCTACTGCCCTGCTCAATTTGCTAGGCAATTTGGGCTTACTCAGGGGATCTCTATCCCTTTCTGCAGCCAGACTAACCCCAACCTTGCAACTAAGGAGCTAAGAGTGCAAAAAAACCAGGCTGGAGGAGGCAACCTCTAAATTGATTCAAGACTTGATTGAATTTCAATTCACTTCCTTCATCCCACAAGGCATTACACTGAAGAGGTACCAGAACTGGTGGACAACAAATATGGAGGTGCACTTCGCCATTCCCCCTTTAGGATCTATTGGTGGGACTAGACTTGTTTTCTCAAGCCAAGCCTAAAGGAACTGGGTTCATCACTCATTCTACTAGTCCTGTTATCCAAGCTCCTACTTCTGTTGCCACAGAGACTGCTCCTGGTGCCTCTCCTCCTCCTAGAGTCACCAGGGCTGCTTCAAAGAGAGGTATGCATTTCCATATTTTCTTTCTTTTCTTTTTATAATGCCTTGTTCATCTACTTATAGCTTCTTTTTAATGTAGGAGCTTCACAAGTAGACTCTCATCGGAGGGCTTAAGCCCTAAGCATTCTTAAAGACAAGCAGTAATAACAACAGAAGAAAAGGAAACTTGTGTCTGATCCTAAAGAGGAGGAGGTACCTAAAGTTCCTACAAAAAAGGAACAAGAAACACCGCTTAAGATGAGGAAGAAAATAACAGCCTCCCCCTCTGATTTCATTAATAACCCTACTTATCAGGCAGCCGCCAAGGTAGTAGAGAGGGAGCAATCCAAGTAATTGGTGGTTTTCCAGAGATTTGAGAAAATGAGGCAGCAATAGATATTAAGGAATGAAGCTGCTGCTACTGATACACTTTAAAAGGAAGTGTAGCTCGACTTTTTCGCGCCTCCTTTCGGAAGACGAATATGCCCTACAGTATCAGACTCCCGTGGTTCTGAATCTGATTCCACAAGTGCAATGTGAAATAAATAAACACCAAAGAGTCCCAATTCAGCAAATCTTTTGAAAAATAGATTTTGAATCAAATTGTAAAAAATGGACTGCTTTGCCAAACATAGAGTCGCCACCTAAATGTTTTTGGGAAATTTAAGAAACCCATGACTCGTGCCAAAGGCCACGTGTCCATCATCACCAAGATTGTCTCGGCTCGGGAACTTAGGTACGAGAAGGAAGGGTCATGAATTGAGCACCCCCGCTCGCCCGATCAAAGATCAGCCTCTACTAATCATGATATGACTCTTATCTACATTATATGCTCTTGTTCCAATTTATTAGGCTATCATTACTATGTGATGCTCACACACATAAGTATAGACTAATTTGCAAGAATTGTAACAGTTGATTTCATGTTTGTTTTGAAAATTGTTTCGAATATAGACCACTTGAAAAAGTGATCGCATATAAACATTACTCAAATTATTCCAATTCAAGCAACTAGCTTTCATCCGCAAGCATTCAAACAATTTATCAACTAAGCACTTAGTCTCATGGTAAGCATGCTTTGACATGGCAACAATCACACATATGTGATTATGTTAAAGTGAGTAAAAGGCTCACCTAGTACTCCAAGCCAAAAGCAATGATAGAGTTAGAATAATGCATGGTCCTAACTTATGCAATATAACTAATGCAATACATGCGACATGCAATTTACTAGGCTCGGCTACTAAACATGTCGAATTAAGCAATTTGATAGCATGCGGTCTAAGCATGTATTTAAAGAAATATTTAAACTAACAATGCAAGTTAGAATGATAAATTGAGCCTCGGTGCATACAAGACAAGTGGATGCAAACATGAAGTATGCTAAACAAAACATGATGTCCCTAAATTAACCATCTTAAGCAGTTAAATAAAAAAGAGAAAGACGTAGGGTTGGAAGACATACACATTATTACAACAATGCATCCTCACACAGGAGGGTCCGAACGAATAAACTAGCTAACTAATTAAAATTAAGCTAATTATTACAAAACAAATAAATAAATAGCTAAACTACTTAACTAATTGATACAAACCGAATGAACTAATTAATTAACTAATCAAGCTAATTAAAATAATTACATCACTTTACAAAATTAACTAGCTACAACTAATTAATTACAACAAAATAGCTAAGCTAAGTATTTAAACTAAATAGGCTCGATACGCGAGGAATGCTCATGCACGTACTCGGTTTCCACCCGAAAAGGCTATTGTTTTGCTTTCATAAGGTCTTTGTTGCACAGTAGAACACATACTTTTGTCCACCTCCAGAATAGCTCTTCTCTGCTGAAAAAACACACTGCTGGATTTTGCATTGGTAACTGTCACGACCCAAACCAGCCCCTATAGGTTTAGCATCGTAACCGGCCAGTAATCTTGAGATTACCGAAGGCCTCTAAGACATATTAACATAATATTAGGGGCTAGCGGAAGCAAATACGAATATACAACGTCCATTGAGCTGTGCAGACTTACATGAGACAGAAAAATTTTAAACTTTTTTTTTTTTATATACATATATACACAACATCTTTAAGTCATAATATATATACAGATTAGGCAAAAAGGGACTTGGTCCCCTTTTAAAATACACATGATTTATTGAACCAAACAAAACAGAACTTGAACTTTACATCACATAACGACAACACTTAGCATATCCGGAACCTCCACGGGAGGCACATAGGTTGGCTGACAAACAGATTCTAGACAGATGCCTCTAAGCCTGGTCACACGCCTGATCACCTACATACATAAATAATACAGTAAGCTAAAGCCCAGTGAATAATAACAGAGTAAAGGGTTTTAATGAATGAGTCCATACAGATTTCAGAAATCAATTCATATTGTATCAAAATCATGCTTGATCAGATCGAAATCATAATTCAGCTTTTTCAAATTCATACTTGATCAGATCATATATAGCCAGAAATCACAAGTCATGGTTACATTTACGTGATACATCCATTAGCATAACTAAACAGAACGCGCAATGCGTAAGGTTATGAATAACCTCCTTAGCTCCCGCAAAGGAACCTCCGGATCCGGGTAACAAGACAGCTAAGCCCCCATGGCGGGCCTCCGGCACGGGCATTAGTGCACAAACAGAACGCATAAGGCGTAACACAACAGAACGCATGAAGCGTAAAGTTCCACGAAGGAACCTCCGATACCGGGTCACGGCTGTAAATCTCACATGGCACTAAGGATGTCACGGATACATGTCAGAAATTGGACAATCATTCATTGTACATAACATATCATTTCAGAAAACAGATCTCATTTTGCCACACAGAAAATAAGTACAATTGAACATATCTTTACTAAGTTATTACTCACAGTGGGCTGCAGAAGCAAATCAGACAGACTGGATACATCAGGAAAATCAGGCGAACAATGGCGCGTGACCTACACAAGCACATAACATATACATATTGAAATACGATATTACTCCTTTGATTAAACTTGTCCTTTCTAGTCTTTATAGTCCGAAGTTCTACTACGTTTATTCTTTCTCAATCTAATAAACCGGGTCCTTATTTCACATATTCTTTCATTACTAAGTCCTTCTTTTTCAAATAGATTAATCCTTTACTTGGCTTCTTAAACAATTACCACTAGATCAATGATTCACTCTTTAACTAACTAATCTATGTTGATTAGTAGCCTATTATTCTTTATTGAGTCATAAATCATGTTTAGAATGCTTTGGAAAGAGATGAGGATAAAAATATGAACTAAATGCAACTTTCCAAAATGTGCTGAAAATGGGTCTTCGCTCGAGCGCCACTTTGGTCGCTCGAGCGGACTGTAAAATTTGAAGAAACTACTGGGAGGTCGATTTTCACGCTCGAGCGAGACTTCTCTCGCTCGAGCGGGCAACGAAAATTCTGAAATTCCAAAATTGCAATTAAAGTTCAAATTTGGTATTCAAAGCTTCAAAACATGTACTTTGGTATACTGTAGACGTCCCCGAACGCCCCAGGAGGGTTAAGTCTCCCCGTTCCGTTCGCTCACGAGTCTACTACAGTTCAAGGACTCAAATGTCACGGTTCTTAATCTTGAACCAAAGAGTCCAAATCCGGCAAGTCGTTTTGAGAAAACAGATTTTTTGAAAGAAGTGCCAAACATGCACTGCTTTGCCAGATACAGAGTCGCCACCTAAATATTTTATTTTTGGGAAATTTAGGAAACCCTGACTCGTTTGCCTAAGGCCACGTATCCGTCATCACCAAAGTTGCCTCGGCTCGGGAACTTGGGTACGATTGGGAAAGGTCACTTCGTGAGCACCCCCGCTCGCCCGGTCAGAGACCGGCCTCTACTAATCATGATATCAAGTTTTGAAAACATTGTGTGCTCTTATTCCGGTTATTAGCCTAGGTTACTATGTGATGCGCACAGCATACAAGTATAGACTGAGTTGCCTGAATTGGAACAAAACATTTCATGTTTGTTTGTTTGAAAATGGTTTGATGGTGCTACCCGCAGGTAGGCTAAGACATGGATTTGCCACCCTCGGGTGGGCTTAGAAAACAATGGTTTTGCCACTATCTAGTGGGCTTAAAACAAACATTTGATGAATTGTTCCAATCCAAATAACCCAACCTTCACCCACAGGCATTCAGGTAGTTATATCACATAAGCAGTTAGCCTCATGGTAAGCATGCTATTCATGGCAGTCACTCACATGCATGCAAGGATGCTAAAGCATAAAAACTCACCGAGTACTCCAAGCCAAAACAGAAACTACATTAGAAATCATGCATGATCCTAAGTATACAGAAATGCCTAATGCAACACATGCAAAAATGCAAACTATAGCAGGCTCGGCTATTCTAAACATGGCATATGGAATGCTACAGCTAACATGTATTCAACTTGGAATTGAAATACAAATGCAGTTAGTATGATGCGCCGAGCCCGGTGCGTGCAAAACAGATGAATGAATGCAAACATGCTATCATACTGTATGCTAATTGAAACATGCCCTAATCTAACCATCATAAGCGGATAAATAAAAGGGAAGAAAGACGTGGAGTTGGAAGACATACATCACACTCACGCACACTTATTACAATTATGCCCTCGCGCAAAGGGTCTGAATAAATATACAGTCCCGAATAAAAGAATATTACAGTCCAAATATGTACAAAAATCCTAATTAATTTACAAATTAATCTAGGAAAGCTATAAATTGGCATGCAAGCCAAGGACTGCCTCGACTCTGATGAACGATGTATGTTTGGGCTGCCTTGCGCGAAAATCCACTGAGATGCCCCAATTAGCCTCTGTTTTGCAATTATTCTTGGAATGCGCGCCAAGCCTCGGAAGACTGCTGATTCTTGATTTTGTTGCAACAGAGAGCAGAAAAGGGGCATAGCAATGTATTTTCACAAATGTATGCGTGCCTCGATCCTCGTGCCACCAATCACGCATCTCGATGCATGATGGCTGAGGAATCGAATTGCACTACTCAATATAGAATGAATGCACATGAAAACTCAACTAAACCTAACTCCATCATGGATAATCCGGAGTGTCGGTGACTTGGGAATTGAGACACGTCTCGTCACTCGGAGTACGGAATGTACCTCGTTTTCCATGCTCGGGCTAACTCCTATCCCGAACACAATGCAATATGCATGACATGAATGAAATGCAACTAAGATACAACCTAACATGCAAAATGCTATGGAACGGCATACACGATGCACGATGTAACATGGCATACACAATGTTCTAATATGCAACCTAGCATACACAATGCTATGAATGAGATGGCATACACAATGCGCAATGGACTTACACCAACATGAGTGGACCTCAGCCACACTCACATAAGAGGCCATAAGATGAAAATGAGACAACTCGAGATGCGTGCACGCGTGCACGCAAACCGAGGACCGAACCTAAGGCACGAATGCCACTCTAACATGACATGGCAAAGCATGGATTATGGCATACTAACATGCAATTTTCAGAGGCAAAATGAGATGCAAAACAGCCCCGAAACATGGCAAAACAACACCCGATGCAAGGAATCGATCCCGAAACATGAAATTTGGCTCAAGGAATGACCTATAGCTATGCAATGCATGCATTATTTGAACATGAGACCTAAAGACAGAAGCAAGGAAGCCCCAAAACAAGCATGTTTCCAGTTCTAAGCAAGGCCAAATAGTGAGTACAAATAGGCCTAAGATAGCATGCAAAATTGGCCAAAAAGAGAGAGGTAATGAAACAAGTGGCAGCTGCTGACTTCAAACACAAGAGGGCCCTTCAACAATGTTGAAGAGGGGCCCAAAATATGATGTTTTACAGTTCATGACAGACCACAAAAACAGACACAAGTATGGAAAAACTTTTGTGCAAAATAAGGCCAAAAAGAGGCTTAAACACAAAGTATACAAAGGGTGCCTCAAACAGCCAAAGACTCTTAATGAAACATGAAGAGGGGGTCAAAATAAGTCCATTTACAGTTCGGACCACAGCCCAAAAACAGAAGCATAAGAGGCTAACAAATCATGCAAGAATGGGGCCAAGAGAGGGGTAAAGAGACAAGTGACATATGGAGGCCCCAAACAGTGATGAGCCCTTCAAAAATGTTGAAGAAAGGCTCAAAATAAGGTACATTACAGTTTACAACATGCCTCAAAACAGTTTACATATAGGCCAAAAATGCTATGCAAGAAAGGGGGATACAAGAGGGGTAAAGAGGCAAGTGCAAGAAGGAAGCCTCAAACAGGTAAATACCCTTAAACAAACATGAAGAAGAGATCAAAATAATGCTACTATCAGTTAGGGTCGGAGCCCAAATATGCAAGCAAGAGGAGCTAAAATATAGACCAAGAAAGGAGCAAAAAGAGGGAAAACGAGACTCACCCTTGAAGAACCAATCTTTAGCAACCTTTGGACCAAGTTTGGGAGCTTTTAACCTCTGGAAGACAGCTCCAAGTGTCTGGAATGGAGGTTGGAAGTATGGTGCTATGACTTGTAGTGTAAAATGGTGTAGGATTTAAAGGGTTTTGGTGCTTGGAATATAGAGAGAGAGAGATATAGTATAGGAGGCTCAAACCAATATGTCTAACCCTTCAAAACACAGCTGGGAGGCTGGTTATATAGACAAAAAGGGTGGAAAAAGAGGGGGGAAAAATGGGGGGGAAATGAAATTCAAATTTCCCCCCAAAATTGGCCTAAAGGGAGATAAAGGGGCAAGTGATAGTAGGAGATCTCAAACCAAAGAGAGCCCTTCAACAAAGTTGAAGATGGGCTCAAAATAAGATACTTTGTAGTTTATGACAAACCACGAAAATAAATACAAATAGGCCTAAACTATCATGCAAGAAAATGGCATACAAAGGGGCGAAGAAGCAAGTGGCAGTAGGAGATCTCAAACAGCAAAAGGTCCTTAATCAAATATGAAAAGGACCTCAAAATATGACTATCTCAAGTTTGGGTCGGAGCCCAAAAATGTAGAATGAAGGTTCGAGAGCCAAAACACGTAGTTCGGGGCCCCGAAAGTGGGCTGTTAGGCACCGGAAGTGGTGTCCGACCACGAAGTTGGTCTCTCGGACTACAGTGTCCCTCAAAAGGGAGGAAATAAGGTGTGTGCCAAAAACCGGAGCAAACGGAGGTGGTTAAGCGGTCCCGAACCGAGGCACACGACCAACAGCTCCGAAAAACCGGGAACCGGGCTCCAAACGGGAAAAATGGCCTACGACCACAAAACGTAGCCTACGGCCACTGAGAGATGGTCTACGAGACCTCTCCCTCCCTTCGGGAAGAGAAAACAGAGAAAACAGGGCCTGGTTCGCAAACCGAGGCGAAGCGCAAAAGAGTCCGGAAGTCCGGAGGTCCGGAGGCAAGGCTCGCAGCCGGGACTCCGCAACCTCAGAACGAGCACAATATGCAACATCACCAAGCGCTCAATCGGTGACGTCTGAGTCTTAAGGTCGGTCAAAAATGGGGTGTCTACATATACAAACATGGAGAACCATTTATTAAAGTCATAAATTGATAAATCATTTATTCAAAATCATGCCCCAATTGCCAAATTTAGTTTTAATTCATTTTCTCCATATCAAGTCAAATCCCAAATCCAAAGTGATTAATCTCTAAATTGAACTCCATAAATTTAACATGGCCCCAATTTCTCCTTTTCTTTTTAGTTACATAAAATTGGCGTCAACTTCTTTCTATTTTCCTTGAAATCATGAAATTGAAGTCATAAATTCCTTAGAAAATTATTCACATGTATGAAATTGACATCAAAATTACTAGTTTTATATTCTTATAAATTTTCCAACTAGTTTCCATAATCTTAAACTTAACTTAATTTATAACCTCAATTTAATTCATAACCATAGATGTCCCAAAATATGTTTAATTCAAATAAAATCTTAAATTACATTACATGCATGGATTAAAAATCTTCAAAGCTTTATTTAGCATTAGGATTAATTCTAATTTTCCATAAACTTGATGTTTATAAAACATTCCCTTTTTCTCTTCAAAATATGAGATTGAATTAATTCAAAATTTTCATAATCTAAGATGCATGTATAAAACACTTATCAAAAATCCAACTAATTCTACATTATCAAGCTCAAATTATAATTTGACTTTTTAATTAATATCAAAACGCAATCCCAAACTCACAAGCTTTAAAATATGGATTAAAGTTCTAAAATCTTGAAAATCCACAATGCATGTATGAAATTTCATTTCAAAATTAAGCCAACTCTAAATTGTCAAATTGTAAATCATAATTTATTTCTTGATTTAACCCAATTTAGATTTAATTAATTTTTCTTCATACCTAACCCAAATTTAATCTCATAAATCTTTTTACACATGAATTAAATCTAAACTTTGAAATCCTAGCATGCATGCAAGGATGGATCTCAAATTTAGTAAAATCAAACTCAAACTAATTAATTTCAAATTTATTTCCATAATATTCCACATGCATGTAATCCTTTTCATGATTAGAACCAAAATCCAAATTAACTTCCATCATCTTACACTTAAATCAATCTTTCTTCATCTTCTTGCTAATTCCTATTAATTACATGATCTAGAGTTCAATTCCATCTTTAATTTCAAGTGTGATACAAGAATTCTACAAAACTTAAGCATGATTTCATACCTTTAAGCTTTAATCTCAACATCTTGTTTGATTCTCCTCTATTTCCCTTTTTTTTTTTTTCTTCATTTTCTTTCGTTACTCCATAGCCCTTCCTTGAGTTCTTCTCCAGAATTTGTACAAATCTTGGGCTCACTCACTCTCTCTCTCTTTTCGGCTCTTTCTCACGGGTTACACACACAGAGATGAAGCTACACTCTTGATTTCAATCTCACTCCAGTACATGAGTGCTTCCAATTAAGTAATAAATAAAATAAAAGAGTTGCCTACTCTCTCCTCATATACACACACACCAACCCTTACACTGCACACGTGCACTCACTCTTGAACACCAACACATCATTCACATGCGCACACACACAGATTGCTTAGTACACACACCCTCGATTAACACCATTCAATTTATGATTAAAATTAACCTAATTAGGTAACACTTAATCTAAATAAATATTGATTAACACATAATTAAATTAATTGTAACAAATCATAAATCTCTCATAATTTAATCGATCTAATTGATTTCCCATAGAGCCTAATTAATTATATTTAATTTTATTAAATCGAATCAGATGTTTAGTCAGACTCCCAAAAGGCTCTAAATATTAAATCGAACTAGGCTTTCAATTTCCGATCAGACTCAAATTTTCATCAATAAATCACATATTCAAATTGGGCACAACTTAATTAAATTTAATTTATAACAACCACAATCCTCAATCCTCATGACTTAATCAACTCCAACTAGGACCTAATTAATTGAATCTCAATTTCACTAAACTGAATCGAATATTTAATTAAACTCCAAATGGGTCCGTAGTTAATATTAAATTGATTCAACTTCTTAACTTCACTTACTTAAGCCATTTGGACCCTTAATTTCTAATTCCAAAATAAACCTTCAATAAAATCATATACGAGTCAAATTCCACAATTCTCATAAATCCCAAATAAATTATAATACTCGGTAATTAAATCTCAAATCCTCTTAATTAATCAAGTGCTAATCATTACACGTGATGGGGTTGTTACAGTAGCTGGCCGGCCAGGAGTGAGGGCCTGCCGGCCACTGCTGCAGGGTTCATCTTGCTGCAATAGAGAACAAACAGAGCATGCACAGGGTATTCTCAAGGGTTGTTTGCACAACTCACCCCTCCTTATCATGAACAGATCAAAGGAGAGACAAAACTTGGTCTACAAACCATCAACTCAAGTAATTTCATTGCATAATGGCTTATGAACCAAAGTGTGCAGGTTTAATAAATGCAACAAAACAAGACTCTAACCTCCTCCCTTTCATGAATTGATCAAGGGAAGTCAGTGCCGGCCCTGGGCATTGGCCAACAAGGCCATGGCCTAGGGCCCCTCAAAATAGACCTAAAAAAGGGGCCCTTTTATTATGGTATAGTGTAATATATTAGGTATGTTTTAAGTTAAAAAAAAATTAAAGAGAAAATACAAATGAACTTAAAATAAATTGACCCATTAAAAAATTAAAAGGCCCATTCAAAAAAATTAACATTGTAATTCACTAAAAATAGACCCAAAAAAGGGTCCTCCTATTATAGTTTATTGTAATATATTAGGTATATTTTAAATTTAAAAAAAAAAAATTAAAGAAGACCCAAACTAACTTAAAATAAATTGACCTATTAAAAAATTAAAAGGCCCATTTAAAATAATTAGCATTGTTATTCATTGAAAATGATTTTGCAAAAAAATAGATTATGTAAGTATGATTAATTTATTTGCTTTTAAAAATGCAAGAAGAGCGAGGATCAAACGACACTTATTAATTGTTGTAATGTAATACTAAGTATTTTTTTGTAATTTTGACACAAATTTTGTCTTTTATCTTCATTTTTTTTTTCATTTCATTCAATGAAAAAAACATGTGAAGGGCCCCAAAAATTTATTAGTTGATTATTGGCTTTGGGCCCCGGAAATCTCAGTGCCGGGCCTGAGGGAAGTGGTGACCTTGGAAACTTGAATCATTTCATCATTAATGAGTATAAAATGCCTCAAGTTTCCATATGTTCAATTAACGTCCGATTGAACGCAAAACCAAATTCTTATTTTGCATCATTTTAGCCTCAATTTTATTACTTCATTTTAGTTTACCAACCATCCTTTAGTTCAATTGAGTCCAAAAGGTGAATTTAAGTCCTCTAAATGGAAAGAGGGCTCAAACCATGAGTTGCTTTGGGCATGAAAGAGACATCATACCGTTGGTAATGAACTCCCTAAAGGATTAAACCATTAAGCATGACATCTCAATCTCATACTTAAACAAATAAAGGATTTGAAACCACTTTCAAAGCAAAACAAAAGCCAAGAAAGGAGGAAGGTTACAGAGATGATTTAGAGTAATCACAAGTATGGAAAGCCATAAATAAATGTAATCAACTCAAATAAGATGGTGTTTAAGGCATAGAACACCAAACTCATGAGGACAATTACACTACAAGCATGCAAACTAAATCTCAAATGTAACAAACACTTAAAAATAGTGTTAAAATAGTCTAAAAATAGTCCTAAAATATGCTGGAATTAAGACAAAAGTAGCTAGATTAATAAGCTAAAATATGGAGCATGCTAGACTAGTAAGCAAAAGACAAGGAGGGGAGGCTAACCCCTTCAATTTTGAACTTCAAACCAACATTTTAGCCACTGAAAAAGCTCTGAAAATCAGTGTTTAAAAGCTAAAAAAAATATAGTGAAAAGATGGGAAACACAAGGTGTAAAGAAGGGTGAACCACCCCTCAACCTTTATTGGCCTTCAAACCCAAGTTTCAGCCCAAAAATACAGAGTTTTTAAAACTTAAAAACAATGGGAAAACAGTAGGAATAATAGCAAATAAAACAAAGCAACAAGCAAAGCTTTATACCTCTTGAAGAGAAGACTAATTTAAAGCAATAAAAGCAAGCAAACACACCCTCAAGAGCTCTAATAAAGCTCAAAGACACCTTAGCTCAAATATGGAGAGGTTTGGTTAAGAGTGTATAGGCAAAGGTTAAGGATATGTAGGCAAGAGTGTAGAAATTTGGAAGAGAGAGAGAGGATTGTATAGAGAGAGGAAAAATTTTGCTCTAAAATTTTTCTAACCTTCAAACATGAGAGAGAGGCCCTCTATGTATAGAAAACATGAATCTTCCTCAAGAACATCCAACCATACATGTGAGAGCAGATGCAAGCATTTGTGTAAACAGCTGGCACAATTGTCACAAAATATCTACAAAACAAATTGGTGGTCGGCAGGCCACATCAGTGGCCAGTAACCAGAAGTGATGGCCGGTAGGCCAGCAGGCCACCAGAGGTGGCAGGCTTGAAAAACACTGGGTTTGGTCCAAAAATGAGGTAACAGGTGTGCAAGGTTTAAAGGGCTCAAAGCTGTGGCATCCCGTTGAGGACTTCGAGCACTTGACAAGCATATAGACTCATCATTGGGTGTGCAAGCGATGACTTCCAAGTCGTAAAGGCCGTAAAAAATAGGGTGTCTACAAGAAGCTGCAAAGAGGCAACAAACTACTGAACATTATGCTTTTCGCAATTCTCCAACCATTACCACCACCACTTCTGAGGCTGGTAATTTCCTTTAGTTTCTCTAGTAATTTCCTTTCCCAAGTTTTCAGCAATAAAACTTACCATTGCTTTTTATTTTCTGTCTTGCAATAATAGTTACTTCACCTCCTCCTCCTTTAATGATGGCTTCTTCTGTCTTATCTGAAGTTAAAAGGCTATTAGAGGCAGCCTCAAAAAGGAGGAAGAATATCAACACTGAAGTGCCCTTAAGTGTAGAGCCCATCCAGACAGTACTTCCTCTTCCCAACTCTACACTTTTCATACCTTTTTTGAGGCAAGGCATCCTTATTTCTTTATGCCCGGGCTCAACTCCATATCTACCTCATCTAACCTTTACCTCAGCTTAATTTACTCCCTCTAGAGTCCTAGCTGCTCCTTCATCACTTGAGAAGGCCCCAGTCGTCATCTCATCAGTGATAGTTGGTGCTCCTAGAGAAGATACTGGTAGTTTACTAATTTCTTGTCTATAACCATCATCCAGCTCCAGTCCCTCTTCCTTTGATCTGCTAGTGGCCAGGACTATAGACACTGCCAGGGATACTTCAACCCCTTCTCCTATCCCTATGCAACCATCTTTTCCAGACCTTTCTGCACCTTCAATGTCAGTGGAAGAGATGGACATTTTTTAAGCCCGGTTGGCTAGCCTTTTTGACACACCTTCAACCACTCTAGCAGCTAGCAATGAAGCTGACTCCCTCTTGGAAATTTTTTAGAGCTCTTTAACCATCAGTAGAGTTTTTTTGCCTCCATTGGACTCAGGCACCTGTTTAGAATTGCTGACATTATTTTTAAGGATCTCATTCGAAGCCTTACAAAAACCCATACTTAAGAAAGGTTTCTTCCAATACTGCAAAGTCATTGAGCAATCTAATATGGCTATTTCAAGCCACTTATCCCAGGCAGCAGCTACCACAGATTTCTATGTCAACATCTGCCACATTGCTAAAGTTGCAGAAGAAAAACTATTAAAAGACAAGGAATTTGTTTCCTATATGCATACTGAGGTATCCATATTGAAATGACAACATTCCTCTGCTTCTCAGTTTCGAATCCAACTCTTAGAGAAAAAGGCCCAATTAGAAGAGGAGCTAGCAGCAGTTAACCTAGCCTTGGATCAAACTGCTACAAAGCTGCAAATTACCAATCAAGGGCTAGCTGACCATAGACAAGACATGGCTATAGCCATTCAGTTGTTCCCATCCCTTAGGAGTAGAGAATCAATTATAAGGGAACAACTGAAGCATTGTACTGATTTTTGGGTCAATCTATGGTTGCATGTACTTAACTCTATGAAATGAAATCCTTATTTATTATTTGAGTGTTTTCATGTTTATTTTGTTTAGCATTTCTCACACTTCTTGTGTTTCCCACACAGTTGGATAATAAGGCTTCAAATACCTGCCATTGATTTTCTTGAGATATACATAACCATTTAGATTTTTCAAATGGCATGCTCTCCCAGGCAAAACTCTATGGACTTGATATGGTCCTTCCCAATTAGGTGACCACTTACCAAATTTATGGCTTTTAATTCCTATTGGGAGTATTGTTTTCTACACCAAATCACTTTCATCAAAGCTAATATGCATAACCTTCTTATTATAGCTTTTGGCTGCATTTGTCTTTTGGAATAGAATATTATTTAATGCTAGAATTCTAGCATCATCTATATTCTCTAATTCCAAAAACATGCTCTGATGGTATTGCTCAGAAGTTAACTGGTCCTGGCATTTCACCGTTAAGGACCTAATGCTAATCTCCACAGGTAACACTGCATCATGCCCATATACTAAGGCATAAGGAGTGACTCATGTACTTAATCTTGGAGAAGTCCTATAAGCCCACAATACATCTAACAACAAGTTATGCCAATCCCTAAAATTGTTTTCCACAACTCTTTGTATTCCTTTTTTCAAAGACTTATTGGATGATTCTGCCTAACCATTTGCTTGTGCATAATAAGGGGTGGAATTAATATGACTAATTCTAAATTCTGCTATGAAAGATTTTACCATCTTTTCATCAAATACAGTCCCATTATCTATAGTTATGGTTTGTGGGATGCCAAACCTGTGAATTAGATCTTTAATAAATCCAATAACTTCATTTTGATCCACAACTTTATATGGTTTAGCTTCGACCCACTTAGTGAAGTAGCCTGTAGCCACTAGGATGGAACAATGGTGCTTCGAAGAAGGTGGATGTATTTTCCCTATCATATCCATAGCCCAACCTCTAAATGGCCAAGGCTTCACAACTGCATGTAAATCACTTATTGGTACATGTCTTATCATGCCATGCTTTTGGCATACTTGGCAATCTCTAGCATACTCTATACAATCTTTAAGGATGGTTGGCCAATAATAGGAATGCCTTCGAAACAACCATCCCATCTTCACACCAGGCTGATGGGCACCACAAATGCCTTCATGTACTTCAGTCATGGCTGTCAATGCCTCATTCGGCCCTAGACATTCCAATAATAACCCATCTGCTCCCCTTTTGTAAAGAGTATTACCATACACTATATATTGCATAGACTGTAAAATCTTCCTGCTGGCCTTCGAATATGGGCCAGTTAAATACTGCATGATTGGATGCCTCCAATCTTGATCTTGTAAGTCATTATGACTGACTTCTAACACAACATCCCTTTTAGCTAAATGTGGTATTAATTTTTGATATGTGTAACAACGCCCGCGTGGACCTCGGCTACAGTTCGGACTCCCTTTTGTTTTGCTGCGGTTCTAAATCTGAACCAAAGAGTCCAACTCTGGCAAATCGTTTTGAAGAAAAAAAGATTTTTTTGAAAAGTAGTGCCAAACATGGACTGCTTTGCCAGATTACAGAGTCGCCACCTAAATATTTTAAAATGGGGAATTTAGGAAACCCTGACTCGGTGCCGAAGGCCACGTGTCCGTCATAACCAAAGTGTCTTGGCTCGGGAGCTTGGGTACGATTGGGGAAGGTCAGCTATGAGCACCCCCTTTCGCCCAGTCCGAAGACCGGCCTCTACTAACCATGATATTCGATTTTGAAAACGTTACGTGTTCTTATTCCGGTTTATTAGCCTAGAGTTTACTATGTTATGCGCGCAACAAACAAGTATAGACCAGATTGTCTAATTTGGAAACAAACATTGCATATCCGTTTGTTTTGAAAAAGCGTTTTGAAATTCGCTACCCGCAAGTAGGCTAAAGCACGGATTTCAATGAGTTTTCCCAACTCAGACAATCCAACCTCCACCCACAGGCATTCAAACAGTTTATCTCATATAAGCATTTAGCCTCATGGTAATCATGCTGTCATGGCAACATTCACACGCATGCGATATGCTAAAGCGTAAAATACTTACATCGTACTCCGCGCCAAAACAGAAGCTTATTAGAAATCCATGCATGGACCTAAGCATACTGAAATGTCTAATGCAACACATGCAAAGATGTGATCTAGGCAGGCTCGGCTATCCTAGACATGGCATGTGAAATGCTACAACTATCACGTATTCAATTTGGAATTGAAAGTACGATGCAGTTTGCATGATGTGCCAAGCCTGATGTATGTTAACAAATGCATGGATGCACGTATGCATTGCATAAGGTATGCTAATTTTAAATATGCCCTAATCTACCATCGTAAGCAGGTAAATAAAAGGGAAGAAAGAAATGGGGGTTGGAAGACATACATACACTCACCCACACTTATTACAATTATGCCCTCACACGGAGGGACTAAAAGAATATACAGTCCAAAAATAATACAGTCCGAATACAATACAGAATAAATAAATTATTACAGAATATTTCTAATTATCAAATTAAATTCAGTATATAAAAAAAATAAAGGGAGGGGCCTCAGCCCTGCCTCGGGATGCGCAAATGATGCATGCTCGAATCCGACTCGCCCGGAAAGCCCATACCGCACCACTGCTTGCTTCTGTTTCCACTGCCCTGCCTTTCTGAAAAACTGCCAAAGTCCCAAGACATCTTCCAAATGAACTGCAGTACACCACCGGCTAGAGGAAATGACCACCGGCTGCTTAAAATTGACCACCGGCTGCTCTGGAGGCTATCGGCTGAAAATATAGTGCCGGTCGGCACATTATAATGCCGGTCGGCAGAAAGTTCCTGCAGGGGACAGTTTGACAGCAGCAGCAGACCAGCAATACATGGCATGGGTTTTTAGGCATATGTATGCACGGCCACTGCCTCCTATCATGTTTGGGGATTCAAGGAGACATGGCCCTTGGTTCTTGGGCCATCAACTATGCATCTTGATGCATGATGGCCTAAGAGGCCAAGTTAGCAACTTGATGTAAATGCATGCAAACAAACAAATGAGTACCAAGACCTTATCATGTCCAAAGTCAAGGGCCCCGGTGACATGAGAATTGAGGTGTGTTTTGTCACTTGAAGTACAAACACATCTCATTTCTCACACTTGGTTTGACACCCCAAACCAAGTAAGGCAATGCATGTTATGTTAACATGGCTCAACAATACAACATGATGCTAAAATGCAAGGCATTCCAAATGCTATGCAACATATTAAAGCAAGTGTGCAATACTAGGCATGCAAGATGCAAAGGGTAATCCAAACATGGACAATTCTTGTAAAAGAACTAGCATATAACATGACTTTGCTAATCAAGCATGCAACAAACATTAGACAAGTGTGCAATGGTGGATTTATACACAATGGGGCAGGCCTCAAGCCTTCCCAAAACAGTGGCAAAATGTGCCCGAAATGGTAGACCAACACTCATGCAAGCATGCCAACAAATGGATCCAAAACCAAGGCATAAACAAGGGGTATTCCACTACCACCGACATGACCACTCATGGCACATACTAGGCATATAAAAACAGAGTTCTAGCATGGAAAAATACACCCAAATACCTTGATATGGCAGCCCCAAAACACCTTAATCATACAAGCATGCACAAGGCCTATTCCTAGGCATAAAAGGGCACACTGTAGACACCCCATTTTTGACCGACCTTAAGGCTCAGACGTCACCGATTGAGCGCTCGGTGATATTGCATACTGTGCTCATTCAGAAGTCTCAGAGTCGCGGCCGTGCGCCCTGCCTCCGAACTTCCGAATCCTCTTCTGTGCCTTGTCTCGGTTTGCGAACCAGACTCGGTTTTCTCTGTTTTCTTTCCTGAGGGAAGGGAGTAGTCCTATAGACTATTTCTCGGTGGCCGTGGGCTACTTTTCGTGGCCGTAGCCCATCTTGCCCATTTCGGAGCCCGGTTCCCGGTTCTCGGAGCCGTCAGGCCGTGTGCCTCGGTTCGGGACCGCCCAACCGTCTCCGATTCCTCCGGTTCTTGGCAGGTACCTCTGTTTTGTCATAACAGGGCACACTGGGGCCCCTGATGCCCACTTTGTGGCCGTATGCCACTTTCGGTGCTTACAGCCGGTTTTCGGGCCCCGAACCTCGCGGTTTGGCCCCCGAGCTTTCATTTCGCATCGGTTTTCTCCGGTTCTTGGCAGGTACCCCTGTTTTATCATTATGAAGAACACTGGGGCCCCTGATGCCCACTTCGTGGCCGTATGCCACTTTCGGTGCTTATAGCCGGTTTTCGGGCCCCGAACCTCGCGGTTTGGCCCCCGAGCAGTCATTTCGCATCGGTTTTCTCCGATTTTTGGCAGGTACCTCTGTTTTATCATTCCGAGGAACACTGGGGCCTCTGATACCCACTTCGCTACTGAACACCACTTCCGGTGCCTACAGCCCATTTTCGGGACCCCGAATTGCGCGGTTTGGGCCCCGAGCGTTCATTTCTCATTAGTTTTTGTTCAATTTTGGCAGGTACCTCTGTTTCAGCACCAGGAAGATCACTGGGGGTGGGAGGCCAGCAATTATCCCAGATAACCAATTTCGCTCCTCCGGCGCCCGTTTTGCTCACTTCCGGGCTAATGTTGAACACCCTAGGCCCATTTCCTTCCAACCAAAGCTACATATTTGTGATGAGGGCACATGGGAGGACCCTAAGAAGTGATGGTCGGCCAGTAATTGTGGCTTTCATTTTTGAGCCTCTCCTTCAGATGCAATGTTGTGACTCCTGCTTCAGTGTTGCCACATTCCGACCTTGGGGCTTTATTCTACACACCTGGGAGGACACCAAGGAAGGGTGGTCGGCCAGCAATTTTGTACTTCATTTTTTGGGCCATGGCCGGCCGGCCAGGGTGAGTGGCTGGCCGACCAGGTGGGGTGGCCGGCCGCCACCTTCCAGAAAACTACCTGGCCGGCCAGCTTTCTGCTTTCCAGCTCTTTACAGCTGTCCGGATATTTTTTGCAAAATATCTCCCCTCCGGGGGATATTTGGGAGGGAAATCTTGCCTCCATTTCCCTCCCCTTTTACACCCTTTCTTTCCTATTTAAAGGCTGCCCTCCTCCTTTGCTAGGGTTAGAACATTTGCTCTCAAGACATCATCTTTCCAAAACCTCCATCTCCATAGCTAAAAACTCCAACAACTCAAGTGTCTAGCCCTCTCTTCATCAACCCTAAGCACCACCATCCCCTTCCATTCCAGCAGCAAGGGAGTGATTTTCAGAGTTAAGAAGCAACAAAGTCAAGCCACGAAGCAAAGAAAGACTTGTCTTCAAGGGTAAGTCACCAATTCCCTTTTTCTTGCATTTTTTTGCTTCAAATTTCTACCCTACTTGCTCTCTGATTTGGGCTCTGACCCCTTCTGGTTTTGTGCTTATTTTGAGCCCCTCTACAAAATTGTAGAAGGGCTCAACCCTGTTTGAGCCCTCTATAGAACACTTGCTTCAATAGCATCTTCTATGCCATTAAATTGCATGCTTTGTTTGGATTATGTGTGATCTGTTTTCGAGCATGACATAAACTGTGAATGGGCTTATTTTGAGCCCATCTTCAACATTTAAGAAGGGCTCACCCTGTTTGACCTCTCTATCATGGACTTGCTTTGTATTTCCTTCAAATTACCGTAAAATTGCATGGTTTCTTTGGCCTGTTTACGATCTGATTTTGAGCATGCCATTAACTGAGATTAAGTTTATTTTAGGTCCCTATACAAACATTGTAGAAGGGATCAAATTGGTTTGAGGCCTCCATGTTGTACCTCTCTTTATACCTCTCTTTGGCCCCATCTTGAATCCCTTTTTGAGCTTACTTAGCCTCCTGTTTGAGCCATCATCATGCCTGAAAATATCCTTATTTGGCCTTATTGTCAAGTTTTGTTAAGGGTCCAAAGTTGTTTGATGCATGCTTTTGGTACTTCATGTTGTACCCTCCTTTTTTTCCGTAAAATTGCATGCTTTGTTTAGGCCTTGCTTAGCTTCTGATTTGAGGCCTCTCATCAGGCTTAGAAAGTGTCTTGAAGTGACTCATTCTTCATGTTTTGTTAAGGTTCAAAGTTTGTTTGGTGATTGCTTATGGTAATCTCATTTTGTAGCCCTTTATTGGCCTCATTTTGGCATGCTATTTTAAGCATATCTGCATACTGAATTGGAGGATCTTAATCTACTGTAAATTTGCATGTTTTTGGTCCCTCTACAACTGAATTGGAGGATCTAATCTACTGTAAATGTGCATGTTTTTGGTCCCTCTTTAATTTTTTAGAACTGATTTTTCTGGTTGAGCATTGTATATACTACTTGCTTTGTAATTCCCTCTTTTTTCCCGTTTTTGCATGCTAAGTTTGCCATACTTGTGGTTGTTTTTTAGCCTTGCTTTGTACTAAAAAATGCATATTTGGGGCTGCCTTCGCTACTGGTGGTTTGCATGTCATGATCATGTTGTGCATGTTTAGTATGGCTATAGGCCATTTCGGGTACTTAAAATCACATTTCGGGATGATTTCATGCATTGGTTGTCATTTTCGCATCATGTCGGGGCTGTTTTCCCTTTCATTTAGGTGCTGAAATTTGGTTTGCATGCTTGCATATCATTTCCCGTGCTATTTTCATGCCTTTGGGCCATGCCACGGGCACGCACTTCGAGCACCTTGTTTTACGCGACGGCTCTGATGTGAGTGTGGCTGAGGTCCATTTCATGTTAGTATAAGCCCAATTTGCATTTCCATCTCATTTTATCATTGCCTCAGTTTGGCGTGCCTGTGGGCACGCATTTCGAGGCACTTCATTCTTATCCGACGGCCTCCTATGTGAGTGAGCTGAGGCTCTCCCATGTTGGTATAAGCCCATCGTGGCATTCCGTATGCATTTCATTCCATTTCATCATCGCTCGAGTGTCGTGCCGTGGGCACGCATTTCGAGGCACTTGGTTTTATCCGATTTGCATTTCAATCATCGCCTCGGTTTGCGTGCCGCGTGCGCTTTTCGAGGCGTCTCATTTTCATCTCATGTTCACAGCATAGTGCATACCAGGTCGTATCTTAGATTGGCATTCATGTATTTTCTCGGTTTGCGTGCCCGTGTGCACGCATTTCGAGACATCTCATTTTCATAGCATTGAGCATGCTAGAATTGCATATTAGCTGCATTTCATGCATATCATGCATATTGCATTGTGTTCGGGATAGGAGTTAGCCCGGGCACGGGAAACGAGGTCGTTTCGTACTCCGAGTGACGGAACGGGTCTCAATTCCCAGTCGCCGACACTCCGGATAATCCCATGATGGAGTTTAGGTTTTCATTATAGCATTCATGTGCATTCATTTCTATAGTGAGTTGTGCAATCCGGTTCTCGGCCATCATGCATCGGTATGCGTGATTGGTGGCACGAGGATCGAGGCATGCATATATTTGTGAAATACATTGCTATGCCCTTTTCCTGCTCTCTGTTGCAGCAAGATAAGGAATCAGCAACTTTTCAGAGTCGGGCACGCATTTCAAGAAACATTGCAAACAGAGGCTAAATTGGGCATCCCAATGGATTTCCGCGAGAAAGAAGCCCAACATGCATCATTCATCAGAAGCGAGGCAGCCCCTGGCTTGCAAGCCAGTTTACAGTTTTTCTTACTTAATTTGTTAATTAATTAGGAATCTGTAATATTCGGACTGTAATTTTGGACTGTATTATTCTTTTATTCGGACTGTATATTTATTCGGACCCTCTGCGCGAGGGCATAACTGTAATAAGTGTGGGTGTGTGCGATGTATGTCTTCCAACCCCATTTCTTTCTCCTTTTATTTATCCGCTTACGATGGTTAGATATAGGGCATATTTCAATTAGCATACAGTATGATAGCATGTTGGCATTCATTCATCTGTTTTGCACGCACCGGCTCGGCGCATCATACAAACTGCATTGTATTTCAATTCCAAATTGAATACGTGTTAGTTGTAGCATTTCATATGCCATGTTTAGGATATACCGAGCCTGCTATAAGTTGCATTATTGCATGTGTTGCATTAGGCATTCTGTATAATTAGGATCATGCATGGTTTCTTAAAGTTTTCTGTTTTGGCTTGGAGTACTCGGTAAGTTTTTATGCTTTAGCATCCTTGCATAGTGTGAGTGTTGCCATGAATAGCATGCTTACCATGAGCTAACTGCTTATGTGATATAACTGCCTTGATGCCTGTGGGTGGAGGTTGAGTTACTTGAATTGGGACGAATCATCGAATGTTTGTTTTAAGCCCACTAGATAGTGGCAAAATCATGTTTTTCTAAGCCCACCTGAGGGTGGCAAATCCGCGTCTTAGCCTACCTGCGGGTAGCACCATCAAACATTTTCAAACAAACAAACATGAAATGTTTTGTTCCAATTCAGGCGACCCAGTCTATACTTTGTTTGCTGCGAGCATCACATAGTAACCTAGGCTAATAATCGGAATAAAGAGCATACAAGGTTTTCAAAATAAGATATCATGGTTAGTAGAGGCCGGTCTTTGACCGGGCGAGCGGGGTGCTCACGATGTGACCTTCCCCAATCGTACCCAAGTTCCCGAGCCAACTTTGGGTGATGACGGACACGTGGCCTTTGGCACCGAGTCAGGGTTTCCTAATTTTCCCATTTTAAAATATTTAGGTGGCGACTCTGTATCTGGCAAAGCAGTCCATATTTGGCACTTCTTTCAAAAATCTGTTTTCCAAAATGATTTGCCGGATTTGGACTCTTTGGTTCAAGATTAAGAACCGTGACATTTGAGTCCTTGAACTGTAGTCAACACCCTTAAAGCATGAAACAAGCTACATATGCGAACATACAAACATGATTTATGGACTGAAATATGACCCTAAATGATGCCAAATCATAAGGCTAAGTAGGCTAAGCACGCTAGAAGCCAAAATACTCAAAACCTACAAGCCGGAATGCAAAGCAACCACATCAAGCATGCCAAATACGACCAAAACAGTGGCCAACAGACCTTATGCAAGCAAAACAAGGCTCTAACTTTCATGAAGTTAAGTCAAATCATGCAAAGATCATGGCCTAAATGCATGGCATATTTCTAGGCAAACTAGAGCAGTACCAAAAGCAAGTATGAGAGGCATGTTAAGGGCCATAAATCCAACCTAAAACAGAGGCATAACATATCATATTAACCACAAATATGCTCTGAAATGAAGCCAAAACCAACCATGCACACATGCTATTCTCTAGGCCAAAAACAAAGGCAAACAAGGGACAAAGGGGAGAGGGGTGTCCCATCCTATAATGAGACTTCAAAACACCTTCCTCACCACTGAATCCCTTCAGCCACTGAACCCACTAATTTTCAGTGGTGAAAAGAAGACAAGAACACCAATTAAACAAAGCCTTACCCAAAAACACCAAATGGCCATGAAGCCTAAAAGGGTGAGCCTTGCTCAAACCACAAATGACCTTAATGAAGGTTCAAGAGCAAGTAAAACAAGAGTTTTTTTAGTTATAGACAAAGCTCAAAACACAAAGCAAGAGGGGTAAGAAACTAGTTGCAAGAATGGGGAAACTAAAGTAATGAGTTTACCCTTGAAAGATCCCTTGAAGAACAGGTGGTCCCAGCCACTCTCTAGTGATCAAGGTCAGCCCAAAACTTCAACAAACAACCCTCCAAGTCTCTCAATCTCGAGCTAAGGTGTAATGTGTGTGTGTAATGGTGCAAAAGTAAGGTAAAACACACTTTTTAGGCTTAAAAGACACACCAAGGATGAGAGAGAGGGAGATATAGATATATAATATGGATGTATATCAGAGATATAGAGATATATCTCTGGTTTTTTACTTTCAAAAATTCTAACCTAACTCAAGGGAGATGAAATGAGCTTATATAGGCACACTAAAGCCAAGACTTAATGGCTAAGCAAGACAAAAAGGTTCAAGGGTGGGGCAAAGGGGCTTGGCTTCTTGGAGAAGCCAAGACAGCTGGCCAAGCTTCTCCAAGAAGCTTGGCCAAAGGTGCAAGCTTCTAGAAGCTTAAGGGTGCAAAGGGTGCAAATGGCCACACCTGTGCACGGGGGAATGTGATGGTGCATTCCAGCTGGCACAGCTGGCATGCACCATGTCCCAGGGGTTCAAAGGGTGCAAGCCGCCCGGCCAAAACAGTCATCCGGTACAAAAAGTGCCGGTCGGCAACATAAAGTGCCGACCGGCCAAAGTGTTTGAGAAAACAGTGCCGATGGCCAAAAGGGAGTGCCGGTGTGGTGTGTGGGCAGCTGGTGGGCTTCAGGGATGGCTAACAACAAGCCTCCCCCTACCCTCAAATGCAAAACAACACAAGTCTTGGTGTAAAACCAAGCACAGAACAAGCCGGTTGAGAGGTCCCGAGGCACGACGCGCAGCCGGGACCTCCGGGAACTCAAACGAACACAAACATGGATAATCACCGAGCGTTCCAACGGTGACGTCCAAGTCTTTAGGACGGTCAAAAATGGGGTGTCTACAGTTGCCCCTCTTTGACAGAACTCAGAAGTCATAACAATGACGGGAGTGAATGTCAAAGCCAGAGACGACCCATTTTTGACCAGGCCGAAGACTTAGACACCATCATACAAGACCAACAAGATATGCGCCCGAAGGCAGGGCAAATGCAACTGAAAATGCAAGAAGCCAAGCATAACTTAAAATCATGCAAAGAAAGCTGTAATGAAGCTACATGCAACAGTATAAGCTAGCATACAACAGACTACTACACTACAATGCAGAAGGATGTAAAGAATTATACAATTCTCTGTACGTCTCACACGGGATAATACATACCTGTGCGGCTCGTCCGTTTCCACCGGCTCAAATGAGCCGTACATACAATATCATGCCTGCAAAGAAAACAACTTAACAGGTACAATGTTGTTAGCAACATGCATGACAAGGCAGTCGAAAGTGCGTGATAATGCATGCAATGTGTACAGCGAGATAGTAGGATTGAACACATGTGAGTGAAGCAATGCACGTATGCACGCAATGTGTATGGAAAGAGAACTTGAACACATGTCAGTAAAGCAATGCACACGTGCATGCAATGTGTATATAAAGGAACTTGAACACATATCAGTAAAGCAAGGCACACGCATCCATGCAATGTGTATAAAAAGGAACTTGAACACATGTGAGTAAAGCAAGGCAAGCACGCTACAATGCAATGTGTATAAAAAGGGACCTTGAACACATATCAGTAAAGCAAAGCACGCATACAATGCAATGTGTATAAAAGGGAACTTGAACAACATATCAGTAAACCAAAGCACGCATACAATGCAATGTGTAAAAGGAACTTGAACACATATCAGTAAAGCAAAGCACGCATACAATGCAATGTGTATAAAAAGGGAACTTGAAACTGATCATGGTGAACATGATGACTGAATGCAACGTACTGCGACTCAGTATGATTGAAATGATTTAGAGAATTCACAAGATATAAAAGGATACGGGAAGGGACGTCCTTCGCATGTCCCGAGCATTGCTCACAACAGTTGTGGTACGAGGTCAACTCGAAGTTCCACTTATGTTCTGAAGGTGCAGTTTCTTGGATCGCCTTAAGTGATGAAGGTGCCAAATCGCATGACTGACCCGAACGAGGGCGCAAAAGGTACGATGACCGAAAGGGGGGGGTTACTGGTGTCAAACCTAGCATTCTGCTACCCTGCTATTCTTCTGCTTTACTTTCCTTTTTACTAGGAGTTTAAGCACATTGCACTGCCTCGGGCAGCTTTTTTTTTTTTCTTTTTTTTTTCTTTAAAAGCGTGTGTTTTTTGCAAAACATATGATGGAAATGAAACAGCTGTTTGTTCAAAAGGTGTTGCATTTGCATGTTCTATGCATCGCATCGCAAGGCATCACACAGCAATGTGACTGAAATTGAAACTGCGTTTTGAAAACAAAGCATCACATCGTAATAATCAGGTAGTACACCGATTACAACTCGATAAGCAAAACAGGGGGACTCAGCAAACTAGTCAAATGCGAGTACACCTTGATAAACATTACAAAGACTTAAAGAGAGTGAAATACAACTCGATAAGCAAATATGCAACAACTCGATAAGCAAATGGGCGCGCCCTTGTGAATTGATCACTGGAAGGTATTGGAAGTGGTGGATTTCCCAAATTCCTAGCATAAACAGCTCAGAGGGCAAGGGTGAGCACCACCGGCCCAGCAGAAAGTCCACCGGCTGTGTGTAAAGGCCATCAGCCGAAAGGGTGATCCATCGGCCAAAACAGATGGCCGGCCGGCACTATAATTGGCCGGTCGGCACTAAACTGTCAGCACCAGCAGAATGTTGACATCTGTCCTTCACTCAACCTTATCTTCTTCAAAAGGGTCTCAACTTCGTGGTTCTCTTCATTTCCACACTGATTTGCTCCAAATGGAAGAATTTCTTGCCCAAAATCTCGCAACTTGGATTAACAACTTGGATGGCTCGGAAAAGCTGAATTTCCGGGCTTTCGGCATAAACGCACTATTCACTTTGCGCCGTACCCCACTGCATTTTTCATTTCTTCATGCTGCGGCAAGGTTTTGGAATCCGGTGACACACGTCTTTAGCTTTAGCGGGCAAGAGGTGTGTCCTACCTTCGAAGATTTCCAAGCTCTAATAGAGTGCGAACGTGGCGAGGAAATTTTGCCTCAACTCATTTCGGCCATGCCCAACCTTAGAACGGATGTGTGGCCTTACTATGTACGATGCTCGATCCCTGATTCGTGACGGAATGCTGGATATTCCTAGCCTGGTTTATCGGTTCTCTGATGCCGGTGATCGCGGTGACTATCATTGCAAGGCTTTCGATGACATGCCCTCTGCTTGTGTGTATTAGCTCACTTCTTGTTTGCTTCAGGCTCTGGAGGATCTAGTGTTCGATTTATTGAGGTTGTCCAAGGTTTGAAGGAGGGCAAGAGCTGCATTGCCATGACTCTGGCCGAGACACTGATGGGCCTGGACGCCTTTTATCGCCGAGAGACAACCAGTTTGCGGGAGCCCGCTACTACTACTACTGGTAATGCTTCCCACCCCATCTCCCATATATATGCTCACGTCACTTAGCAGCCCTCAAGCTCGGTTTTTCTCACAAAACCCTTTTCTCACTTTTTCTCTCACCATACATCTCTCTATTCTTTATTCTCTCATTTTTCATCATCCTCCCCAGGTATGTTGATGGATAAATTGCAAGTTGTGGACTCTTGTCCGGCATATTCAGCTCGCGGCTACTTCTTTCGGCAACGCTTAGTTTAATGCCCTTGATGAGGGTTGGTGGTTCGAAATGGATGTGCAGCTTGTCCGCAGACAATATTGCTTGGCGATGTCCTTGGCTCAATCTCCCGATGATGAGTTATAGCATGTCTCGGCAGACTGGAATTCGATTGATTGGCTTGAATCACTCGTGTTCTATTTTCCATTCCGTATCCGGCGCCAGTTTGGCCACGATCAGACTTGTCCGCCGGAGGGGATAGAGTATCCAGCTACATTTCGGTCGGGGTACGCAGCTTATCCGACAGCCGCCGCGTGGGACTAGAGAACTCCTTGTCCCCGCTCCCACTTTTAATTACACTTTGTCTGACGAGTGTTGGGACTGGCTCAATGAAGAGGCACAGATGGGCCCAGCTTGGTATCAGAGGCTTCAACTACTACTCTAGGAGGGGGCGCAGGGACATTTGACTCGACCATGCCCCGGATTTATTGCTTTATTAGTACTTTCAAGTTTTCTTTATGAATGTAATAAAAAGCAACTTCAATTGTATGCAAGAGCAAGAGAACTCTGTTTTGAAATCAATGAAATTGAAGGTTGTGATACTGAAAATTCTCCGCTTTGGTCCAAAAATGGTCTTGGTTGTAAAAAAGATTTATTTGAACGAAGTCACCTTCATTAAAACTTTTCAAAACTATTTTCGATATGGATCAGTACTAGACACGCTTGAGATCTGTCACTGAGATGCAAAACCCCGGATCCTAGCAACCGGAAAGTTGCCCCTTGTTTGAATGGTGCCGCGGCACTGTACGGCAACGGAAAGTTGCCCCTAGTCTGAATAGCACTGTACCAGAGATTGCGGTGAATGCTGATGGGCAAAGATGACCAAGATGATCAAATGGACAAAGCTGATCGGGGAGAGTTTTATGGCTGAACTTCGGGATGAAGCTGCCTACGTATCCCAATGATGGGATCAAGCCTTACGTAGTTCAGGCTTGGGTTCACTCGAGTATTTTCACTCTCCTTTTGCGCTCTAACTTTTGCCAAGGCCGCCCTTTGCGGGTTTTCAACCTTGCGAGCTCAGTTTTTATACTTTCCAATTTTTTGTGCTCTGAATTTTGCCTAGGTCGCCCTTTCGGGTTTTCGGCCTAGCGAGCCTCTCAGGGGTAATATTTCTTCAACTTGTCCATGTTGATCGGTGGGAGAACTCTAGGCCATCTAGGTCCATCAGACCACAGCTCCACCTGACCAGATATAGGGACCAGTCCAATTGGGTCTGAACTTGCCCCTTGGGTCGTGGATGGGAGCTCGGTTGTCTTTGAGCACCAAATCTCCTTTCTTCAAATTCCTAGACTTAACTTTCTTGTTAAAAGCCCGGGCGATCCTGCGTTGATATCCTTGGACATGATACAGTGTTTTTTTCAAACCTTCTTTCATCGAAAAGCATGAGTTCTTCGAATCTGCTCTGCTGCCAATCTGCCTCGGCTATTTGACACTCAGCCAATACTCGTAAAGACGGAACCTCAATCTCTATAGGTAGAACGGCCTCCATCCCATAAACCAAGGAATACGGAGTCGCCCCGGTAGAAGTTCTAATTGAAGTTCGGTAGCCCCATAGAGCAAACGGCAACTTATCTGGCCAATCCCGGTAGGTTTCCACCATCTTCTACAATATGTGTTTGATGTTCTTGTTGGCGGCCTCAACTGCTCCGTTGGTCTGCGGCCGATACGTGGACGACTTATGAAAAGCCACGTTATACTTCTCCACACAATCATCACCTCTTTCTTGAAGTGAGAACCATTGTCCGAAATGATCTCATTCGGGACTCCATAACGGCAGATAATGTTGTTTCTGATAAACTTTGCGACATGCGAAGCCTTCAACACGGCATAAGATTGGGCCTCGACCCACTTCGTAAAGTAATCTATTGCTACCAAGATAAACTCATGCTCATTCGAACCCTTCGGGGTAACAGCTCCAATCACATCAATTCCCCAAACTGAAAACGGCCATGGCGACGTCATGTTGTACAGCTTTGACGGCGGGATGTTCATGCGGTTTGCGTGAATCTGGCATTTGTGGCATCGCCGAACAAAGCCGATACAATCTTCCTCCATGGTAGACCAGTAGTAGCCTTGTCTGAGGATCTTTCGTGCCAGCATTACCCCATTCATGTGCGCCCCACATTCTCCTCCATGGATGGCCTCCATCAGGCGCCTCGACTCTTCGGCTTCCACACACAGCTTGTGCATTCCTAGATGACCTCTTTTGTACAACTTACCCCCGCAGATGATAAACTGAACAACCATTCTTCTGATTGCCCTTTTGTCCTTGGCATTTGCCCCTGGTGGATATGCCTCATTCTCCAAGAAGTTCCATATGTCGTAATACCAAGGGTTGTTATCTTGCGCTTCATCTATGGCAGAGATTGACTCGTATGCAGGTGCAAATTTCTGGTCAATAATGACTGGACGCATCCGGACCCCAGATGGGATGTCTATCATGGAAGATAGAGTTGCTAGCGAATCTGCAAACCTGTTGTTCTCTCTTACTAGGTGAGTGAATTTAGCTTCTCAAACCGAGGAATTAACAAATCCAAGGTCTGGTGGTAAATTATCATTTTTTCCTCCTTGACTTTCCAGTCTCCTTTTGCTTGAGACACAACGAGGTTCGAGTCTCCAATGACGTCCAATCGTCTTGCCCCTAGTTCTAGGGCAGCCTCTAGACCGGCAATACATGCCTCATACTCTGCCTCATTGTTCGAGACTTTGAATTGGAGCTTGAATGCTAAAGGGATACGAGAATCGTCAGGTGCTATCAGCAACACCCCTATCCCATACCCATACTGATTTGACGCTCCGTCAAAGTACATCGTCCAAGTTTCATCTTCGATGTGCAGAACGTCTTCATCTGGGAACAGGTACTCAACCGCTTCATCCCCTTCAACCGGGTGGTCGGCAAGGAACTCTGCTACCGCTCTCCCTTTTACCGACTTGCGCGTCACATACATGAGATCAAATTCGGAGAGCAACAGCAACCAACGAGCTAGCCTACCCGTAAGCGCTGGTTTCTCGAAAAGATATTTGATGGATCGAGTCGTGAAACCAACATTACAGAGTGAGCTAACAGGTAGTGCCGCAGCTTCCTGGTAGCCCATACCAAGGCCAAACAAGCCTTCTCCAACGAAGTGTAACGGGTCTCGTAATCCAACATTTTCTTGCTCAGATAGTAGATGGCCCTTTCCACTTTATCCTCCGACTCTTGTGCGAGCATGCAGCCCATTGTAGTTTCAGTCACTGACAGGTACAGTATCAACGGTTTTCCCGGCTTTGGTGGTGACAACACGGGCGGGTTCTGTAGATATTCTTTAATCTGTTCAAATGCAGCTTGGCATCGTCCGTCCCATTGGAACTTCTTTCCTTTCTTCAGGAGACCAAAAAGTGGTTCACAAGTTAAGGTTAGTTTAGAGATAAACCGCCTTATGAATTGCACTTTACCCAGAAAGCCTCGCACCTCCTTTTCAGTCATTGGTGGTGGCATTTCTAAGATGGCCTTGATTTTGGAAGGGTCGACTTCGATGCCCCTTTGTGTAATCAGAAATCCCAACATTTTTCCCGCTGTAACACCGAATGTACACTTCTGAGGATTCAACCGCAGCCGAAATTCCCTGATCCTTTGGAAAAACTTTTGCAAGGCGGTGTAGTGGCCCTCTCTTTCTTTGGACTTGACAATCATGTCATGCAATATTGTTGTTGCAGCCCGTTGATATGTAGCCCCAGCGTTCTTCAACCCAAATGGCATCACTCTGTAGCAATATGTACCCCACGGGGTGGTAAAAGCAGTCTTCTCCCGGTCTTCGGGTGCCATTACTATCTGATTATAGCCTGAAAAACCATCCATGAACGAGAGCAAAGCATGCCCCGCTGTGAAATCTACCAACTCGTCGATATGCGGCAAGGGAAAGTCATCATTCGGACTGGCTCTGTTCAGATCCCTGAAATCCACACATACCCGGATTTTGCCATCTTTCTTCGGTACTAGAACAATGTTGGCTAACCAAGTCGGGTATTCGGATACCAGCAGGAAACCTGCGTCAATCTGCTTGGTGACCTCTTCTTTGATCTTAATGGCCCAATCAGGGCGGATCCTTCTGAGTTTCTGTTTGACAGGTCGGGCCTCGGGGTCAAGAGGGATCCGGTGCTGTACAATCTCAGGATCGATCCCAGGCATGTCTTCGTAGGACCACGCGAAAACATCTTTGAAATCTTTTAATAAAGCGACTAAGCGCTCGCGTTCCTCCGAAGACAACGTGGACCCGATCTGGACCAGCCGCAGGTCCTTCTCAGTACCAATGTTCACGGTAGTGATTTCATCCATTAAGGGTTTAACAAACCTCTCCTGCTCTTGTTCAATTAGTCGTTGCAAAACCGGAGGAATTTCGTCCTCGTCGTTTTCATCAAAATTTTGAAAGTCCTGATTTAAGCAATAAACCAAAGGCACAGAAAAGTACTCGGAAACCACAGTCACCTCATTTTCATTAGATACTTCCGAACCGTCCAATTCTTCTGTTACAACAGACTCAAAAGAGAACGAAAAAGACGACCTAGACAGGACTGTGGCATCCGGGTTATCACCCCCAGGAATACCGAACTCAGACTCAAACGAGCTGGAACCTGATTCCGACTCACAAGACTTGGTGGAATCAGATTCCGGCTCACTACCTGACCCGGTGCTGCTAGATAAAAATCCTTCCTCGTACTGCCAGGTGAGGGAGGGTGCGATGGATGCATCCAAAATAGCTGCTGGTGGGCCCGCGGCCGTTTCATCTCCGATCATGGACACCGAGGAGTTGTCCCCTAAGCACAACTGGTCGATCGAAGGATCTGAAAGTAGACATGCCAGTGCTACCTCCATTTCGAATTCTGTGTCCGCAGACTCTGCTTCCTTGTTATGCTCAGTCTCAACTGTTGGGTCTGTCTGCTTTTCAACAACATCATCCCCAGATAACTGTAGGTCAAAGAAAATTTCGAACCCCGGCACGCGCTTCTTCTCTGCGTTCCACCACGGCTCCGGAAAACCACAGAATGGAAAATCCTCCCCCTCCCGGATGAAGCGTCCGTTCAGGGTACCTCGGATGGGCCGATGCATCAATTCAAAGGGCTTTCCCATCTGTTTTGCTTTGGCCTTTGGCCAAAAACAAAGGCAAACAAGGGACAAAGGGGAGAGGGGTGTCCCCCCCTATATGAGACTTCAAAACACCTTCCTCACCACTGAAAACCCACTGATTTTCAGTGGTGAGAAGACCAAGAACACCAAGTAAACAAAGCCTTACCAAAAAGACACCAAAATGGCCAAATGAAGCCTAAAAGGGTGAGCCTTTGCTCAAACCACAAAATGACCTTAATGAAGGTTCAAGAGCAAGTAAAAACAAGAGTTTTTTTAGTTATAGACAAAGCTCAAAACACAAAGCAAGAGGGGTAGAAACTAGTTGCAAGAATGGGAAACTAAAGTAATGAGTTTACCCTTGAAGATCCCTTGAAGAACAGGTGGTCCAGCCACTCTCTAGTGATCAAGGTCAGCCCAAAACTTCAACAAACAACCCTCCAAGTCTCTCAATCTCGAGCTAAGGTGTAATGGTGTGTGTAATGGTGCAAAAGTAAGGTAAAACACACTTTTTAGGCTTAAAAGACACACACAAGGATGAGAGAGAGGTAGATATAGATATATATGGATGTATATCAGAGATATAGAGATATATCTCTGGTTTTTTACTTTCAAAAATTCTAACCTCACTCAAGGGAGATGAAATGAGCTTATATAGGCACACTAAAGCCAAGACTTAATGGCTAAGCAAGACAAAAAGGTTCAAGGGGTGGGGCAAAGGGGGCTTGGCTTCTTGGAGAAGCCAAGACAGCTTGGCCAAAGGTGCAAGCTTCTAGAAGCTTAGAGGGTGCAAATGGTGCAAAATGGCCACACCTGTGCACGGGGGAATGTGATGGTGCATTCCAGCTGGCACAGCTGGCATGCACCATGTCCCAGGGGTTCAAAGGGTGCAAGCCGGCCGACCAAAACAGTCACCGGCACAAAAAAGTGCCGGTCGGCAACATAAAGTGCCGATCGGCCAAAGTGTTTGAGAAAACAGTGCCGATGGCCAAAAGGGAGTGCCGGTGTGGTGTGGGGGCAGCCGGTGGGCTTCAGGGATGGCTAACAAGCCTCCCCCTACCCTCAAATGCAAAAACACACAAGTCTTGGTGTAAAACCAAGCACAGAACAAGCCGGTTGAGAGGTCCCGAGGCACGACGCGCAGCCGGGACCTCCGGGAACTCAAAACGAACACAAACATGGATAATCCCGAGCGTTCCAACGGTGACGTCCAAGTCTTGAGGACGATCAAAAATGGGGTGTCTACAATATGTTGCTTGACTTATGTTCAATTGAGTGTCATCCCTCCTTCTAAAATTCAAAGCTTTCTGAGCTACATCATTGGCTTTGTTATTCATAAACCTTGGGATATAAGTCACATTTGTTATCTAAAACTGAGAAAGCAAATGTAATGCAACAACATAATATGGTAACATGCTTGCACTTTGACATTTGAAAATTCGTTTCACTTGGTTGACTAGCAATTAAGAATTTCCAAATATATCAACTGCATGAGCTTGTAATCCAATAAGCATTTCCAGTCCCATTATTAAAGCTTCATATTCAGCTTGATTATTAGAACAAATGGTTTCATCAACCCTAAAACTATGTGTGGTTTTTACTTCTTGTGGTGACTTAATTACAACACCAATTCCAATCAGACCATTGGCCTTTGATCCGTCGAACCACATCTACCATGGCTCAACATTGACCATACCAAGATCCATTATCTCCTAGCTTTCTGTTTGACAAGGATGATCTACCAAGAAGTTAGCCAAAACTTGTTCTTTTACTGACTTTTGAGGGACATTCTAGATGAAATTCTGATAAAGCTAATATTCATTTGTCGATTCTTCCTTTCAACATTGGTCTAGATAACATGTACTTAACCAAGTCCGTGGTTGTAATTACCAAGACAACAGTAGGCAAAAGATAATATCTTAATTTCATTACTGTAAAGTACAATGGGCCCGTTTGGTAGAGCTGTGGGAAAGTGATTATAGATTATAGCTTAACAGATTATAACTTATAGCTGTGAGTATAAGCTGCTAACCTGTTTGGTGTAGCTGTGGGATTATAGATTTAAGCTGTAGAGTAGTGTTTGGTAAATAAGCTGTGAAATAGCTTTTTACTGTGTAAATGTCCATTTTGCCCTTATGAAGAGGAAATTGGTAATTTTTGTCATTTTCTTCTGTTTAAATATTTAAAAAGTTATTTCATTAATGAAAACTGATTACTTAGTACCTAATTTGGTACATTTCATTTACCTCTAAATTTTTTTTTTTTTTTTGTATTTAATTTTTTTGTAATAATTAAATATTGATTCATGCAATTTTTGTAATTTTTACATAATTTCATAATGTTAGTTTTTAAATATTGTATTTAATTTTTACATAATTTTAGTAATTAAATATTTTTTGTATTTGTTTGGTGTAAATGTGGGATTAAGAATTTTTTTTGTATTGAGGCATACCTCCATTAAAAGTTATTTCATTAATGGAAATTGATTAATTAGTAATTTTTTTTTCATTTACATAATTTCATATCTCTGACTGTGTCATGCAATTTGTAATAAATATTGAGTTGAGAAGAAAACAACAAATTTAATTGCAATAAAATTGTAAATATAAATATAAATTACCAAGAAAAAGGGCTCTTCATAGATATTTATAGAGCTCCTAATTTCGTCTGCAAATTGACATACAAATATTATGTCTCCTCACTTCCATTTCGGTGTCATCACATGCAACATCATTCCCATGGCGTGCTTGTTGAGACGAAGATCCTTCCTCTTCATTAGGCACATAATCCGTGTACCTATCATAAGAGTCAAATGCAATATCGCGGAGCTTACTTCGTCGGATGAAATTATGAATTGCCATTGTTGCACAAACAAGTTTGACTTGGGTCGGCCACTTGTAGTTTGGTGGGATATCCTTTATCATCGGCCATCTTGCTTTCCAAACCCCGAACGTTCTTTCTATTACACTTCTAAGTGAGGAATGTGCTTGGTTGAATTTTTCTTGTGCATTTTGGGGGGGTTGACCATGTTCAAATTGAGCTAGATGGTATCTCTCTCCTTTGTAAGGTGCAAGATAGCCTTTCATGTTTGGATAACCAGCATCCACCAAGTAAAACTCATCTATTTTAAAATTTCAAAATAAAATATAAGTAAGCAATTATAAATGTAAAAAAAAATATGAAGATGTGACTGTGGTGCATCTATTGTAGCAATCGAATATAAAACAGTTACCTCCTTGTGGTTTTGGAAAATTAAAACTAGGATTCCTAATAGCATCTAAGAAGATCCGAGTATCGTGTGCACTTCCTTCCCATCCTGGTAAGCAAAATGTGAAACACACATATCCCTTTCTACCTATTAGACGAGCTTGCTTATCTGGAGATATATATGCTTTGATGTGTGTCCCGTCAATTGCTCCAATACAATCCTATGACATGATAATGAATAAAAAACATTTTTGCCACAGATTAGTATAAATATCCTACCAACATTACTTATATGTAACACCCAAGTTGCGCTTGTAGGTAATTATTTTACCTTGAAATGAGGATAATATTTGCGGTTGCGTCGAATATATGGATGCACACCATTAGTTGGTTGAGGCCTTACCCAGTCAATGGACATCTTTGTAACAGCCTTTAACACCTTCCTAAAATATTTTGAAATAGTCTCGCCAGAATGTTGAAATCTTTCTTGGACATTTCTGTTTCGAATGTCACCGCCAACAATAAACAAAAATATTGCAACTTGCTCTTGAACCGAGACTTTTCGTCCAGTTTCAAGGCCGTAATTTGTTTGTAACAAATTACACAATTGATAAAATACCTCCCTTTCCATTCGAAAATTTTCATATATTCTTGTTCGATTCCCTTCTTGTAATTCCACCATCCACATCGCTGCTGTTAAACTAGATGTCCTACATGGTTCTTTTACCAAATAATTTGTTGCATATGTCGCTGCAACTGTAGCCGCCGTAACTAAGAGCATATTATTATTTTGTTGGGTTTGTGATGTGCTGCCTTCATCATCAGTATCTTCATCATCATGGTCATCATTCCATTGGTCTTCATGTTGCAATCTTTAAAACTTTAAACAAAATTCAGTAAATGATAATAAAATATCATAACTTGTCCGGATTGAAGCTTTCCTTATTTATGGATGTGTTGTGCATTTGAGTGTTCTGTTTTTTTTTTTTTTTTTTTGGTAACAAATCTGTTTTCTTTTGAAACAAAAGTCTATTTATTTATTTTTATTCAACACAAGGAGCAACATGCAAAAGGATTGTTATACCACTTGGAAATGCTAAAGAACTCCAACAACATCAGAGTACAAGGAGCAACATGCAAAAGGATTGTATAACACTTGGAAATGCTAAATTGATAACAAGTAACAAACGCTAGCATCAAACTTTTTTTTATTTTTACTTTTTTTTTAAATAGTAGCAGATAATTTACAAATATTATAAAAAAAAAATTCATCAAACTAAAATTTTAATTATGTAAAAAAAAAACTTAAAAAACAGTTCATGCTTAAATTGGACTCCAGATGTATGCTCTTAGTTACGGTTCATGCTTAAAATTTTAATTATGTACAGTTCATGCTTAAACAGTTCATGCTTAAAATTTTAATTATGTACTTAAAAAACTTAAAAAACAGTTCATCAAAAAAATGTATCATTTAATAGTGCTAAATAGATCAAAATGGGACATGAATGCAACCTGTCATAATTAAAATGGGACATGAATGCAACCTGTTATGCTTTAACATGGGACATGAATGCAACCTGTTATGACAAATAGATCAAAATGAATGCAACCTGTCATCTACAAATTCGAACAGATGAAAATATTCTTTAACATGGGAATTCATATGTCAAAACCCATTTATCCATTTCATGCAACCTGTCATACAGTTCATGCTTTACATTTAAACCTGTCATATGAACAAATAATGGCCATACAAAAAATGACATAGGTGAAACATTAATGTAAAGTAAGAATTACACCTTCAACTTGAACAAAATTATTACCTGGAGAGATTGAAATGGAAAGGAAAAACAATGTAAAGCACAAATATGAATTGAGTAAACCATTCACCTACATATACATATATATAAGCTTCACCATTGAACAACTACTTGCATTCCCCAACCATTCAACAAGTCAACTAACATTCAACAACTACTTGCATTCCCCAACCATACAGGTCAGTCAACATGGCAAGCATTCACCAACCATACATGTCAGTCAACATGGCAAGCATTCACCAACCATTCAACAATTTAGTCCAACATAATTTAATAAAATTTGAAATAAAATAAGTCCACAAATAAAAGTCCAAGTAGTCAACAGAACAGTCCATAAATACTGAAATAGTCCACAGAACAGTAGTCAACAGTATAGTCCACAGTTACTGAAATAAGAAGTCCAACAGAACACTCCATAATTAATAGTAAAAGTCTGAAATAAGCAGTCCACAATTAGCCGTGATACCCTGCAGTGGCCTTCTCCATCTCCATCTCCAACTTCAGAAACTTAAGGCGAACTTCATCCGTAGGTAGACTCATGAAACACTCCCGACGCTTGTCTCGTAAGAACAATCGGGCGGCCCATACATACAGGTCATCATCCAGGGACACACCAGGGATCTTATCCAACTTCGCCAAACAATCTGCAATTGAAGGATATCTTGATGAGGTCTGTGTTGAAGTTCCTGAAGATGACTCGACCACAGTGACGATGCGAGCAAGTGTCTTGTTAAGTAGAGCTGCACCAGTACATTTCGTCTTCTTGCTCTTGGTTGATGTACCAGGTGTGTTTGATGAACGCTTTTTGTTTAACTCAGAGGGATGAACAACCTCCAAAGCATCATCATCATCAACAGCATCATGTGGGGTATGAAATTCCTCCACGTCATCACCGTCAGGCATAACCCCTGAACTAGGAGTGTATGCCCATTCTCCTGTTGCAGCTGCATCGGAGAATAGTATGTCTAGGTCTTCACTAAATTGCAACGGCATACGCCGGAATTTAGCAGCATCAGGATACCTCTGCAACAATTACAAAGAAAAAATAAACATTTACAATTATCAAAATTTGGTGTGTTAAAACAACAAAAACAAACAGAATATGTACATTAAGCAATTTAAATACCTGCAGTTTGTTGGTCCACCACTCATCAGATGCAGTTATAGCTCCAGTCAATGTGTCACGGCCTAAGCCGGTCTCACCTCTTAAAAGATTGTTCCACAGAAGCCAATCTTTTTTCAACACATCCCAATGGTTTTTCATTTGTAGTCTTTGGTATGTTTTTCCAGTCATAGTTTTAAACGAAGTTATGACATTTTCCCACCCGACCCTATCTAAGTGTGTACCAGGTCTGTGGCCGACCTTCACTTGGTCAACACAAAGCTTAATAAAGATTTCATTTGATTTTGCATCCCAATGAGCCTTAGTAGATGGTACTTGCGAGGATTTTCCCTTATTCTGCCTATTTTGAGATTGTGTTTCCTGTTGGGTACTCATTCTATGAAAGAAAAAAAAAAATTAAGGCGAACTCATACTCATTAAAACATAAGAGTAGTACAACATACCATACATGATTAGTATAAAACATAAGATTACTACAAAAGACGTGTCATCGTTGGGTACACAACTGAGCAAAAAAACACATATCTAAAAGCCACCTACAATCATTTGAAGAGTAATGCAACTGACAGAACAATACAAATTGTGAGCAAACCCACAACAAGCTGCTTCATAAATGTTACGGATTGCTCAAGCATTTGGTTCTTCACTTTTAGTCCTACAGTCTCGATGTTTTGATCTTCATAGAGATTTGTCTCGTTCCTCAGCCTCTCTACCATCGTCACAGATTTTGGGGTACACCACCTCCAAAATTGACAATTCCTCTTCTCACAATTTACATACAGTCTTCCTTTTGATGGCTTCTCGGATTCGGTTACCCTTATGGCAGCTCTTACACCACACTCACATTTCAAAGACTCGTACCTCAAATCCAAGGTCTCAGCACTGCAACCGTAGTTACTAGAGGATGACATGCCTCTGCAGTAATTAGGAAGAATTGAATCCAAATCCTCTAAAATTGATTGGGAACTGTACGATGTTATACATGATTATGGTAGTCTATTTAACAGGTTTGTGATTTCTGACCTTCAGGTTGGCAACTATACATATTTGATTCTTGTGATTATTGTTATTTAGAAAGCTGGACTAACTGATAATTCATGCTGTAGGTGCATGTTGCTAAATGGAAAGCCATCACTTTTATGACAAGTAGACAGGGAATAGCATCAGGATGCCTATTTACACCACTTCTTTCGTTAATTTTGGTTAAATAATCAGCGGTAATACACAGAAACAAATGCATATGTAACTCATTGTCATTCCTCTATCTAACTGTCATTCCTCTATCTATCACCCTAGCTCAAACTGTTGTTAATGATAATGGTGCAGCTATGTCATTCCTGTTTCTACATCAGGGAAATTATAATATTCATTCCTAAAAAATAAGTCATCTTTTAAAAAAATGTTTCAAAAAAGAACTTCACACATACCATTCAAACAACTGAAAAAAAAATTTATGAAACTTAAAGACTTTGTTTTATTTGATTGATTATTTGATAAATTAATAAATCATTTACTATTTGATAAATTATTTATCAATTTATTCATATGTTTAATGCATGTGATACCTGTCTTCCTTTTTTTGTCAAACTTCACAAACAAATTTAACTGATCATCAAAACACTAATTTATCACAAGCCAAACAAATCACAGGAAAAAATTGAATGAAAAGGCATACACACACAACAATCTTCATTACAAATTATCAATTATCTTTAAGATGTTATTTACGAAAATAAACTGAATGACATAAAAATAAAATCAATGTATAAATCATTTTCTTTAGCTTCAGTAAAGGAGAGACATGCAGTAAACAGAGCATAAATTTCATATTATCTTCAGATAAATTATACATATTAATTTCTTCATTAAAGATCAGAGCATACATATTAATAAACATAGCAGAATGTGCTTCGAGAGAGAGAGAGATGACAGATACGGGAGAAAGCAAGCCAAGGGCAAGATGGAAGAGGAAATTTCAGACGGAGAGGGTGAATCGAAGGAAGAAGATGCGATCTGGTAAACCCTAGCTCAAATGTGTGTGTGTGTATATATATATATATCACAAACAAAAGCCAAGAAGATGCGATCTTACCTTTTGTAGTGCAGATCTTGGAGAAATCTTCGAGAAATTTGGACTTCGATCGGCTGATCTTCGATCGGCTGAACTTCAAGAACGATCGTCTTCGTCGCCAAGAGGAAATCAGAAGACTAGTGTGAGGAGAGGAGTGGGCTAGGGCAACGACGAAAGAGGGCTTATATCGTGGCAAAACTGTAATTGTTGAAATTTTGGAGGGGCATTTAAGTCATTTCATGCCCCTCCAAACAGCTGCGCGCTTAATCCATAATTTTAAGCATCTCCGGAGCAACTTCGGAAAATTGGGCTAAAACGACTTCTTTTAAGCTATAATTTGCAGGGATAATTTTTACCAAACAGATACTTATGGCTTAATTTAAGCCATAAGTTGAAATAAGCTAAATTTAATTTTTACCAAACAGGCCCAATGCAAGGCATAGCTTTTCTACAGCTGAGTATTTACATTCACAAAAATTTTAAAACCTACTAAGGTAATAAACTACTTGCTCCTTGCCTTCTTCATTGTCCTGGGCTAGGAAAACTCCTAATGAATCTTCCATAGCAGTAATTTATAACTTCAAGGGTTTGTCGCTCCTTGGTGGTATCAACACTGGAGGCTTGGCCAAGCTTTAATTCATTCGAAAGCAGCTTGATGCTCTGCTGTCCACACAAACTCCTCTTCATCTTTCAACTTTAACAAAGAAGAAAAAACTTTAGTTTTCCCTGTAGTGTTAGAAATAAATCTTCGAAGAAAATTAACCTAACCAAGGAATTTTTGTACTTCTTTCTTACTTGATGGAGATTTGGCCTTAATGATAGCTTTGGTTTTATTCTGATCAATCTGTATTCTCTTCTTGTGCACTACATACCCCAAGAAGTTTCCAGCTGATACACCAAAAACACATTTGAGAGGATTAAGCTTTAACTTGAACTTTCTCATTCTTTCGAAAGTTGCTACCAAATGAACCAAGTGTTCCTCCATAGACTGGGACTTTACAACAATATCATTAATGTAACACTCTAGGTATCCTCTAATAAGATCATGAAAGATAGTATTTATTGCCCTCTGATATATTGTCCCAGCATTCTTTAGACCAAATGACATTTTTACCCATTCGAAGGTGCCAATATTCCCAGGACACTTGAATTCTGTCTTGTGGACATCCTTCTCTGCAATATAGATCTGGTTGTAACCAGGATGCTCATCCATCATAGACAAAATCCTGTGTCCTGCTAAACTGTCTACCAATAGATCCACTAAAGGCATGTGGTATTCATCTTTTGAAGTTACCAAATTCAGATTTCTAAAATCGATGCATACCCTCATCTTGCCATTCTTTTTAACCATAGACACAATGTTAGACAACCATTTAACAGACCTGGCTACTCTAATGAAGCCTGCTTTAAGGAGCCTGAGAATTTCCTCCTTCACTTTTTGAACCACTTCAGGGCTCATCCGTCTTGGCTTCTGCTTGTGTGGCTTGAAGTTAGGCTTTATAGGGAGCCTGTGTTCCATTAATGACCTATCCAATCCTAGCAATTCATTATAAGACCACGCAAAACAATCATTATATTTCTTTAAGACTACCAACAATTGGTTCCTGTCAATAAAACTTAACTAAGCATTGATATAAGTGGGTTGCTATGTAGAACCTTCCCCTAAATTGACTTCTTCAAGGGGTCTTGTACTTGAGCACTTACTAATGCTCCTCCTTTGACTTCTTCTGTCTTCGAAGTAACTTCTTTGCTTTGTTCTACTCCCACTTTCTCTAGTTCAACATCTTTGCCTTCTTCATCATAGATAAAATCTGTCCATAAAGCTTTTTCTTCTTGTATTTCCTAGACTTTTGTTTCTATGTCCAATGCACAGTACTTATTAAGGGCCAAAGGCCTGACCTTTTGTTGCTCCTGATTACAGCTAACCATCATGGCTTCCCTCTCTTGTTCTTGAACCTTCTAGACTATTGACTTTATGTCCAATGCTAAAAACGAGACTAATGCCAAGGGTCTGGCTTCTTGGGTCTTATCCTTTTTCCTACAATCAGGCATCATTGTCATCCTTGGTGACGAACTCTTCATCAGCACTCTCTTGCACCAAGTGCTTTAGGTGTGCTACTTCCTCATCAGTCGTCACTTTGGCTGTTGCATCAGATTTTACAAATATACTGAGTGGTGTCACTCCTTCAGTATATAACTTGGCCTCTGCAAAATTAGCACAAGCGATAAAGGGTTAAGGGTCTGCGTTGATCTCCTCTGTTTCTCCATTGCATAAAGCCATCATTATTTTCTGATATAGAGAGGAAGGCATATGTTTGTTGGTGTGGATCCAATCCCTCTCAAGTAAAGCATTATACTTGGCGTTATTATCTATAACAAAGAATCTTGTCATACAATCTCTAGTTCTCACACTCAAGTTGATAAGCATGATACCCTGAGCCATCTGTTTATCCCTAGCGAAGCCAGTAATGGTTGTGCTAGTTAGGTTTAATTTGGGGTTTATTATCTCTAATTTCTTCAAAAAGGACTTCGAAAGCAGGTTCACTGCTGCCCCATTGTCCACTAATACCCTGTTCATTTGTATCCTATCGAAATAAGCCTTGATATATAAGGGCTTAACATGCTGCGTCATAGATGTTATAAGGTACTCAAAGGGATACGAGAGATTAATACTTACTTCCTCACTTTCATCTTCAGTTTCCATTGGTGTGGCCACTTTAGACTCATCTTGAATCATGCTAACCTGTGGATCTTCACTAGAAACTGGAATAGGGTCATCTTCCTGACCTTCTTGGTTTCCATCTTCAGCTTGGAACTCTTGTGGCAGTTGTAGACACCCCATTTTTGACCGAACTTAAGACTCAGATGTCACCGATTGAGCGCTCGGTGATGTCGCATTTTGTGCTCGTTCAGAACTCTCAGAGTCGCGGCCGTGAGCTCTGCCTCCGGACTTCCGAACCCTCTTCTGTACCTTGCCTCGGTTTGCGAACCAGACTCGGTTTTCTCTGTTTCTTTTCCTGAGGGGAGGGAGAGGTCCCGTAGACCATCTCTCAGTGGCCGTGGACTACATTTCGTGGCCGTAGGCCATTTTGCCCATTTCGGAGCCCGATTCCCGGTTTTCGAAGCCGTCAGGCCGTGTGCCTCGGTTCGGGACCGCCTAACCATCTCCGACTGCTCCGGTTGTTGGCATGCACCTCATTTACTCCCCTTTGAGGGACACTAAGGCCTGAGAAACCCACTTCGTGGTCGAATGCTACTTTCAGTGCTTAACAGCCTATTTTCGGGACCCCGAACTGCGTGTTTTGGTCCCCGAACATTCGTTTTGCATCGATTTTCGTTCATTTTTGGCAGGTACCTCTGTTTTATCACCAGGAAGGTCACTGAAGGGTGGGAGGCCAGCAATTGTCTCAGCAACCAGTTATATTCCTCCGGCGCCCTCCGACGCCCGTTTTTCTCACTTCCGAGCCAATGTTGACCACCCTAGGGCCACTATCTTCACCCCCAAACCACATATTTGTGTTGTACACATATGGGAGGACCCTAAAAGTTTATGGCCGGCCAGTAATTCAACCTAGACCTTTTGAACCCCTCCTAAAAGTGGCTTGTTGTCTCTCCTGTCTTACAGTTGCCAATTTCCAACCACAGGGTCTTGTTGAGGACACATGGGAGGACACCTTTTTGTGGTGGCCGGCCAAAAATTCCTCTGGACCATTTTGCCCCTTGGCCGGCCAGCCATAGGGGTGGCCGGCCGGCCACCTACAGCTTTGATACCTGGCCGGCCAGCTTCCTTACAGGGAGTACATTACAGCTGTGCATTGTTTTCCCTCCAAAAACTGCATCCGGAGGGAACTTTTTTTGGAGGGAAAATTGATGCCATTTCCCTCCACTTTTTTCCCTCCATTTTGGTCCCATTCTTGTCCATATAGCTGGCCTCCCAGCTCTAAAGAAAGGGTTGGAAAATTGCTCTCAAGCTCATACACACATATCTATCTCCATTGCTCTCAAAACTCCAAGTTCTACACCACTCTCTTCACTACCACCTAGCACCACCACCACTACTCCATTCCAGCAGCAAGGAGGGGTTTTTCAGAGGCTTAGAGGCATCATTCCTTGGTCCAAAAGGCAGCAAAGAAGTGGGCTTCAAGGGTAAGACCATTTTCCCTCTTTTGTAGCTCATTTTTGCCACATCTTTCTAGCCTATTTGCTTACTGTTTTGGGCTCCGACCCTAACTGAAAGGGTCATTTTTTTGAGCCATTCTTCATGTTTGTTTAAGGGCTCAACCCTGTTTGAGCCCCACATTGTGCACTTGCTTCAATACCCTCTTGTATGCCATTATTTTGCATGGTATTTTTAGCATATGTTTAATCTGTTTTTGAGCATGATATAAACTGTAGTTAGGCCTATTTTGAGCCCCTCTTCAACATTGAAGAAGGGCTCAACCTTGTTTGGGACCTCCATGTATGACTTGTTTCATTGCCCCTCTTTGGTCCCTATTTTTGCATGCTTTGTTAGCTCATTTTAGCTTCTGTTTTCGGCCATGATCAGAACTGAAAGTGGCTATATTTTGACCCCCTTGTCATGTTTCATTAAGGGTATTTGGCTATTTGATGAATTTTTTGTGTACTTCATGTTATACCCTCTTATGGCCTTAATCTTGCATTGCATTTTGAGCATGTTTGCATATTGATTTGGAGGCTGTCATAAACTGTAAATGTTCATATTTTTGGTCCCTCTTCAGTGTTTTAGAAGGGTATTTTTCTGTTTGGGCATTGCATGTACCACTTGCTTCATTGCCTCCCTTGTGGACCCATTTTTGCATGCTAATTTAGTCCCACGTGTGCTCACTGTCTTGCCACGCTTTGTACTGTAAAAATGCTTTTCTCAGGGCTTCCTTGCTTCTGATTTTACACTTCATGTCCTAATTATGCATGCTTTGTATAGCTGTAAGCCATTTCATGTACCTAGTTTTGCATTTCGGGAGTGATTCCATGCATCGGGTGTCATTTCGCCTTGATTCAGGAATGTTTTGCACCTCATCTTGCTACTGATTTTTGCATGTTTGCATATCATATCCCATGTCTTGCCATGTCTTGTTAGAGTGGCATTTCCGTGCCTTAGGGTCGGTCCTCGGTTTGCGTGCACGTGTGCACGTATCCCGAGTTGTCTCATTTTCATCATTATGGCCTCCTATGTGAGTGTGGCTGAGGCTCTCTCATGTTGGTGCAAGCCCATATTGCATTGCGTATGCCATTTCATCCATAGCATTGTGTATGCTCGGTTGTGTATCACCTCGTGTAGCGTGTATGCCATTCCATAACATTGTGTATGTTAGGATTGTATCTTAGTTGCATTTCACGCATATCATGCATATTGCATCGTGTTCGGGATAGGAGTTAGCCCGGGCACGGGAAACGAGGTACGTTCCGTACTCCGAGTGACGGAACGTGTCTCAATTCCCAAGTCACCGACACTCCGGATTATCCATGATGGAGTTAGGTTTTGTTGTAGTGTTCATATGCATTCATTCTATATTGAGTTGTGCAATTCGGCTCCTCGGCCATCATGCATCGAGATGCGTGATTGGTGGCACGAGGATCGAGACATGCATACATTTGTGAAAATACATTGCTATGCCCCTTTCCTGCTCTCTGTTGTAGCATATCAAGAATCAGCGGTCTTCCGAGGCTTGGCGCGCTTTTCAAGAATCATTGCAAAACAGAGGCTAATTGGGGCATTCCAGTGGATTTCCGCGCAAGGCAACCCGAACATGCATCATTCATCACCCGGAGCGGAATCAAGGCAATCCCTGGCTTGCATGCCAGTTTTATTATTTTCTTAGTTAATTTGTAAATTAATTAGGAATTTGTACATTATTTGGACTGTAATATTTGGATTGTACTATTCTTTCATTTGGGACTGTATTATTCTTTTGGACCCTCTGCGCGAAGGCATAATTGTAATAAGTGTAGGTGAGTGTGATGTATGTCTTCCGACCCCACGTCTTTCTTCCCTTTTATTTACCTGCTTATGATGGTTAGATTAGGGCATATTTCAATTAGCATACAGTATGACAGCATGTTTGCATCATTCATCTGTTTTGCACGCACCGGGCTCGGCGCATCATACAAATTGCATTTGTATTTCAATTCCAAATTGAATACGTGTTAGTTGTAGCATTCCATATGCCATGTTTAGAATAGCCGAGCCTGCTATAGTTGCATCTTTGCATGTGTTGCATTAGGCATTTCTGTATATTTAGGATCATGCATGATTTCTAATCAGTTTCTGTTTTGGCTTGGAGTACTCGGTGAGTTTTTTATGCTTTAGCATCCTTGCATGCGTGTGAGTGACTGCCATGAATAGCATGCTTACCATGAGGCTAACTGCTTATATGATATAACTGCCTTAAATGCCTGTGGGTGGAGGTTGGGTTATTTGGATTGGAACAATTCATCAAATGTTTGTTTTAAGCCCACTAGATAGTGGCAAAATCATGTTTTCTAAGCCCACCTGAGGGTGGCAAATCCACGTCTTAGCCTACCTGCGGGTAGCACCATCAAACCATTTTCAAACAAAAACATGAAATGTTTTGTTCCAATTCAGGCGACTCAGTCTATACTTGTATGCTGTGCGCATCACATAGTAAATCTAGGCTAATAACCGGAATAAGAACACACAATGTTTTCAAAAATAGATATCATGGTTAGTAGAGGCCGGTCTTTGACCGGGCGAGCGGGGGTGCTCACGAAGTGACCTTCCCCAATCGTACCCAAGTTCCCGAGCCGAGGCAACTTTGGTGATGACGGACGCGTGGCCTTTGGCACCGAGTCAGGGTTTTCTAAATTTCCCATTTAAAAAATATTTAGGTGGCGACTCTGTATCTGGCAAAGCAGTCCATGTTTGGCACTTCTTTCAAAAAATCTGTTTTCAAAATCGATTTGCCAGATTTGGACTCTTTGGTTCAAGATTAAGAACCGTGACATTTGAGCCCTTGAACTGTAGTGACCCCAATATGAACGGAACAAGACTTAACCCTCCCGGGGCGTTCGGGGACGTCTATAGCAGTATATATACCATGTTTACTGACATTGGAGGAAATGAGCCAGACTGAACTGCTGGCTGTACTTGTTTCTCTTCCAAACTAACTTGTTCAGTTATTTCGGAAACATCTTCTATGTTGCACTCTGGTACCTTTGTGCTAGTAAGTTCATTTGAAACAATCTGTTGGCGATTTACCTCTGTTGGCTTGTCAACCAAAAAGGTTTGCTCAGCCATGAAAGCCTCAAATATTCCATCTTTAGCCAATGTTCTCTCTTGGCCTAGTTCAGTCTCTTCATCTGTTTCATCGTCGCTTTAGTCTGTTCGAGGCCTGCTAAACTGGATTTTTCTTTGGCCCTTAGTTTAGCATAACTTTTGCCAACTACTCCATGCTGGGACTCCTCTTGATCTTGGGACCAGGCTTTGAACCTATCCCTCCATCTGTTTGATCCTTAACTTGTGCCATGGAAGTACTTTCTCCACTTTCTTTTAAGTCCTTCTGATATTAGGTGTATCTTCGTTGGATCTTCCTTTTTTGAGACCTAGAAATTATAGGAAGCACATCTGGCTCTCTTGTTTTTGGATTCTTTAATAACACCCAATTGTTTGGAGCCACCAAGGGAGGTTTGATCATTCTTCCCTAGTCTCCGAAAACCTTTCTTTGAGTTGACATTTCCTTAGGTTTATTCTGCATGACAAACTAATCTGGAACTCCTGGGACCCATAAGCCCACTGGTCTAGCTACTGGATCTGCTGCTTCACTCTTTGAAGCAATCTTTGAAGCAATCTTCGGGGGTAATTATCAGTCCTGGTCCCATGCCTTGCACTGAATCCATGCCTTCTCTCAAGCTGACTGTCTACTCTGTAATAATTGGGTGGCCTAGTTTCATACATAGGCCTTTTTCCCTTTGATTGCATTCTGGTGTCTGGTGGGGTTACTAAGAACGAATGTTGTCTGGGGCCAGTTGGGTATGGCCTCTTATTATAGGTGCTGGTTATTCGGTCCTTCTGCACCTCTTTGTAATGCTATTTCCCATCAACTAGGAGCCTTTTCAGCCACTTGTAACACATCCTGCACTTGGGGCACATCCTCTACACTATAGTAGCTTCGAGAGAGTCATCATCCAACATCTTTTCACTAAAGCTTTCTTTTATGCCTTCAGAGCTTTGTCCATCAACTAGTGAACTTCTTGTGTTCTTCTTGAGAGCAGTCTGGCTAGCCATGTGCATCTGCACAGTGACTTCCTCCAATTCTTTCAGGGATAGGTTTTGAAAATTTGGCATACCAACATTGGCTACAACCTCTTCAATTTTTGGAAACGGGTTGGCTGGAAACTTTAGCCTCCCATTTCGAATATGTTCTTGGATCCTGTCTCGGAAAACAATACAATTTTTAATTGAATGAGACCAAGAATTGTGCCATTTACAGTATAGTTTTCCTTTAAGTTCTTCAAGGGTAGGAATTTTGACTCCCTTTGATAACTTTAGGAAATTTGCTGCAAGCAAATAATAAAAAATGTCATCTGTTTTTGTTAAGTCAAAAGAATACTTCTCATGCAGGTCTTTCTTTTTAAACTACTGGTCTATTGTACTGTCTTTTTGAATTAATGCCTCACAAGTCATAGGTTCTTTTCCTACTATTTCTGCTGTATCAATTTCATAATTAGGATCCCTATAGTAAGTCTTATATGATGCATTACTTCGATCTTGTTCTTCCTCGAGTAAAGTTTCATATCTAGACACCTTATAGGTTAACTCTACTAAGTCTCGAAACTCAGTTGAATCAAACTTCTTTCAAAGCCTAAATTCCAAGCCATTTTGAGCCAATCTTACAAATTCAAGCTCTGGTAGCATGATCTTGCATTTGTTCCGTGCCCTTTTAAATTTGGCAATAAACTAAGCAGCCTTCTCATCAGGGCTTTGGCTTAATCTTGCCAAGTCTGCCATAGAAACTTCAGGTTCTGTTTGGAAAAATTGGGCATGAAAAATTTCCTCCATTTGCTGCCAAGTTTGGACAGAGCTAGGTGTAAAGTTTATGTACCATACGAAGGCTGCTCTAGATAAAGAACTTGGAAAAAGTCTCAGTTTGATGTAATCATTATTAGCAAACTCACCATACTGGCCTATAAACCTAGCAATGTGTTCCACTGTTGACTGATTTTTATTACCATAAAAGAGGACAAAGTCTGGTATTCTAAACCCCCTAGGATACTCGTGTACCCTATCTACTCACTCTGGATAAGGTTTTCTATATACTGGTGTCTGGACCCCCTGAGCCATAGGTCCACACATTTCTCTAACTATGTCAGCAATTTGGTCCCTTGGAATTTGTGCTGGTTGAACCACTACTGGAGGGATAAACATAGGGTTTGGAGGAACATCATGTGCTTGTGGGCCTCTTGGTCCATATACAGGTACATTCAGGGCTAATTGTCCTTGCAGTACTGGCTGCTGTTGAAGGTATAGCTGGTCTCTTAGGGCCTGCCCTGCGAAAGGTCCTGCGAAAAGTACCACAAGAGGAGAAGTAGGTGTTACTTCTCTTCCAATTGCAGGAATCCTTCTGTGGACTTGCATTTTTTCGCGCCCCACCTTTCAGAAAGGGTTTGAAAAAAAAGGCCTCACAGTTCGGACTCTCGCGGTTCTAAATCTAGTCTCACAAGTGCAATGTGAAACTGATAATCACCAAAAAGTCCAAATCTGGCAAATCGTTTTGGAAAATCGATTTTAAATCAAATAATGCCAAAATTGGACTGCTTTGCCAGATTACAGAGTCGCCACCTAAATATTTTATTTTTGAGAAAATTTAAAAAACCCTGACTTGTGCCAAAGGCCACATGTCCGTCATCACCAAAGTTGCCTCGCCTCGGGAACTTGGGTACGATGGGGGAAGGTCATGAAATAAGTACCCCCGCTCGCTCGATCAAAAGATCACCCTCTACTAATCATGATATGTTTTTTTATAAATCTCATGCGTTCTTATTCTGGTTATTAGCTAGCTTTACTATGTAGCACACACAAGCAAGTATAGACTAAAATTGCAAGAATTGGAACAACTCAACTCATGTTTGTTTTTGAAAATTGTTTGAATTTGCCACCCTCAAGTGGGTTTAAAAGTGCAAATTTTCCACCAAACATAGTGGGCTTAAAACATGATTTGCCACAATAAAGTGGGCTTAAAACTCACATTCGTTGAATCATTCCAATTCAAACAACAAGCCTTCATCCACAGGCATTCATGCAATTTAGCATTTAAGCACATAGCTTCATGGCAAGCATGCGAAACATGGCAATATGGCAATCACACTCATGCAAGTATGCTAAAGCGTAAAACTCACCGAGTACTCCGAGCCAAAACAAAAACTAGTTAGAAATATGCATGATCCTAACTATACAAGATGTCTAATGCAACACAAGCAGGAATGCAATTAAATAGGCTCGGCTACCTAATCACGGAATTTGCAACATTTTGATAACATGCTTTGAAACACGCATTCAAAGAAGTGTATTGAAATTGCAATGCAGTTTGAATGATACGCCTAGCCTCGGTGCATGTAAGACAAATGAATGGATGCAAACATGCAAGCATAAGGTATGCTAATTGAAAATGTCCCTAATCTAACCATCAAAAGTGATTAAATAAAAAAGAGAAAGACGTGGGGTTAGAAGACATACACAAACGCACACACACTTATTACAACATTACGCCCTCGCAAATGAGGGTCTGAATGAATAAGCTAACTAACTGTGATAACCTTGTTCTGTACCATGCTAATTGGTCTTTATTATGAATGTGATTATGTGTTTGATATGATTTTGTGTGCCATTTATATGAATATATGTGGTTTTGAATTCCTATCTGTTCACCGTAGGAAAATCTGTTTGACTTTCTACTTTGGAAATTAAATTTAAGGCCTTATCGGCCACAAAACCCGAAATTGATTACGCCATTATGATTGGCATAATTTTTAGAGCCTACGGTGAAATTTAATTGAAAATTTATTAGGATCAAAATAATTAGATTCAGAACGATTAAATTAAGCTCAATTGCTTAGCCTTAATCAAATTTGATTAGGCACACATATATAAGGGCCTTATTACATTTAATTCCTTCTCTTTAAGTTTTTTTGGCTGAAATCAACTCTCTAGAGGGAGAGAGAATAGACTTTGAGGGAGAGAGAAGGCATCTTAGTGCATTTTGGCTCAAGATTTGTGAGTTGGGAAGCTACACTCAAGAATTGTGGCTCCTAGGTGAGTAACCAACCCTTAATTCATGGGTTTGAGTTTGTAACCATATGATTTCAAAAGGAATAGCTAACCAAGAACAAGAATTGTGTTATAATTGGTGAATTTGAAGTTGATATGCACATGCATGTATAGGATCACCATGATTTTGCATAATTAAGCATGTATTAAGTTGAATATGAGAATATGAGTATTAAAGCATACATGCAAGTGTAGACGTCCCCGAACGCCCCGGGAGGGTTAAGTCCCGTTCTGTTCATATTGGGGTCACTACAGTTCAAGGACTCAAATGTCACGGTTCTTAATCTTGAACCAAAGAGTCCAAATCCGGCAAATCGTTTTGAAAACTGATTTTTTGAAAGAAGTGCCAAACATGGACTGCTTTGCCAGATAACAGAGTCGCCACCTAAATATTTTAAAATGGGAAATTTAGGAAACCCTGACTCGGTGCCAAAGGCCACGTGTCCGTCATCACCAAAGTTGGCTCGGGAACTTGGGTACGATTGGGGAAGGTCACATCGTGAGCACCCCCGCTCGCCCGGTCAAAGACCGGCCTCTACTAACCATGATATCTGTTTTTGAAAACATTGTATGCTCTTATTCCGGTTATTAGCCTAGGTTATTATGTGATGCTCGCAGCAAACAAGTATAGACTGGGCCGCCTGAATTGGAATAAAACATTTCATGTTTATTTGTTTGAAAATGGTTTGATGGTGCTACCCGCAGGTAGGCTAAGACGCGGATTTGCCACCCTCAGGTGGGCTTAGAAAACATGATTTTGCCACTATCTAGTGGGCTTAAAACAAACAGTTAATGAATTGCTCCAATTCAGATAACTCAACCTCCACCCACAGGCATTCAAGGCAGATATATCACATAAGCACATAGCCTCATGGTAAGCATGCTATCATGGCAACACTCACACGCATGCAAGGATGCTAAAGCATAAAACTCACCTAGTACTCCAAGCCAAAACAGGAACCGATTAGAAATCATGCATGGATCCTAAGTATACTGAATTGCCTAATGCAACACATGCAATAATGCAACTATAGCAGGCTCGGCTATTCTAAACATGGCATATGGAATGCTGCAACTAACACGTATTCAATTTGGAATTGGAATACAAATGCAGTTTGTATGATGCGCCGAGCCCGGTGCGTGCAAAACAGATGAATGATGCAAACATGCTGTCATACTGTATGCTAATTGAAATATGCCCTATATCTAACCATCGTAAGCGGATAAATAAAAGGGAGAAAGAAATGGGGGTTGGAAGACATACATCGCACACACCCACACTTATTACAATTATGCCCTCGCGCAGAGGGTCCGAATAAATAATAATACAGTTCGAAATTACAGAATAATACAGATTTCTAAGTAATTAGCAATTTAAACTAAGAAAGCTGTAAATCGGTTTGCAAGCCGGGGGCTGCCTCGCTTCTGATGAATACTGCATTTTTGGGGTGCTTTGGCGTGGAAATCCACTGGGATGCCCCAATTAGCCTCTGTTTGCACTTTCTCGAAATGTGTGCCAAACTCTGAAAAAATTGCTGATTCTCTATTTTGCTGCAACAGAGAGCAGGAAAGGGGCATAGCAATGTATTTCACAAATATATGCATGCCTCGATCCTCGTGCCACCAATCACGCATATCGATGCATGATGGCCGAGGAGTCGGATTGCACATCTCAATATAGGGTGCAATGCAGATGAATGCTACAACAAAACCTAACTCCATCATGGGTAATCCGGAGTGTCGGTGACTGGGGAATTGAGACCCGTTCCGTCACTCGGAGTACGAAACGTGCCTCGTTTCCCGTGCCCGGGCTAACTCCTATCCCGAACACGATGCGATATGCATGAAATGCAACTAATATACAGTTCTAGCATGCACAATGCTATGAGAATGAGGTGCCTCGAAATGCGCGCACACGGGCACGCATACCGAGAAAATGATGTGGAATGCAAATCGGATAAAACCGAAGTGCCTCGAAATGTGTGCCCACAGGCACGCACACCGAGGCGATGATGAAATGAGAAATCGGATAAAACCGAAGTGCCTCAAAATGTGTGCCCACAGGCGCGCATACCGAGGCGATGATGAAATGAGAATCGGATAAAATCGAAGTGCCTCGAAATGTGTGCCCACAGGCACGCACACCGAGGCGATGATAAAATGAGAAATCAAATGGCATACAGAATGCTACGATGGGCTTACACCAACATGGGAGAGCCTCAGCTCACTCACATAGGAGGCCGTCGGATAAGAATGAAGTGCCTCGAAATGCGTGCCACAGGCGCGCATACCGAGGCAATGATAAAATGAGATGGAAATGTAAATTGGGCTTATACTGACATGAATGGACCTCAGCCACACTCACGTCAGATGCCGTCGGATAAAACAGAGGTGTCTCGAAGTGCGTGCCCACGGGCACGCAAACCGAGGCATGGCCCGAAGGCATGAAATAGCACGGGAAATGATATGCAAGCATGCCAACCAAATTTCAGCCCCTAAATGAAAGGGAAAACAGTCCCGAAATGATACGAAATGACAACCGATGCATGAAATCATCCCGAAATGTGATTCTAAGTACCCGAAATGGCCTACGGCTATGCTAAACATGCAAAATTGATACATGACAGCAAAAACAGTAGCAAGGCAGCCCCAAATATGGAATTTTTTCAGTACAAAGCAAGGCTAAATAACAACCACAAGCATGGAAAAAATAGCTTGCAAAAACGGGGAAAAAGAGAGGAATTACAAAGCAAGTAATATATACAATGCTCAAACCAGAAAAATCAGTTCTAAAAAATTGAAGAGGGGCCAAAAACATGCATATTCACAGTAGATGAGATCCTCTAATTCAGTGTGTAGATATGCTCAAAATGGCATGCAAAAATGAGCCAATAAGGGGCTACAACATGAGGTACCATAAGCAATAATCAAAAAACTTTGACCCTTAACAAAGATGAAGAATAAACCAAATAAGACACTTTCTAAGCCTGATGAAGACTCAAATCAGTGGCTAAGCAAGCCTAAACAAACATGCAATTTTACGGTAAATTGAAGGATTACAAAACAAGTACCAAAACCAATCACCAAAGGGCCTAAGACCCTTAACAAAACATGAATAATGGACCAAAATAAGGCACTCTATAAGCCTGATGAAGGCTGAAATCCGAAGCATGGTGAGCTTAAAAATGCATGCAAAATGGGAGTGGAACAAGAATTCAAAGCAAGTGATATGTAGAGTAAGAAAACCAGGTTGAGCCCTTCTTCAATGTTGAAGAGGGGCTCAAAATAAGCACAATCACAGTATGTTGTATGCTCCAACTCAGATCACAAATAGGCCAAATTAATCATGCAATTTTACGGTAAAATGGAAGCATTTCAAAGGAAGTGCATGCTAGAGCCACCAAACATGATGGAGCCTCTTCTTCAATGTTGAAGAGGGACTCAATATAAGCCTACTCACAGTTAATTTCATGCTTGAAAACAGATCACACATAATCCAAACAAGGCATGCAATTTAATGGCATAAAGAGTGATATTGAAGCAAGTGTAGAAGGAGACACCAAACAGGGTTGAGCCCTTCTACAAAGTTGTAGAGGGGCTCAAAATAAGCATAAAACCAGAAGGGGTCAGAGCCCAAAACAGATCACAAGTAGGGTAAAGAAATGACTCAAGAAAATGCAAGAAAAAGGGATTTAGGAACTTACCCTTGAAGATCCAACTATGGTGGCTTCTTGGCTTCAATTTGCTACTTCTTAACCTCTGAAAAAGCCTTCTTTGTTGCTAGAATGGAGTTGTTGATGGTGGTGCTTGGAGTTGATGAAGGATTGGCCTAGATGCTTTAAACTTTTCAAGGTTTTGGCTATGGAAATGGGGGCTATGGAAGAGGGGCTCTTGAGAGAAAATGTTCCAACCTCAGCCAAGGAGCTGCCCAGCCCTTTAAGTAAGCAAGAAAAGGTGTAAAAAGGGAGGGAAATGGAGGCAATCTTTTCCTCCCAAAATATCCCCCGGATGGGGGAGATATTTTGAAAAAATATCTGGACAGCTGGAAGGAGCTGGAAAGCAGAAAGCTGGCCGGCCAGGTGGCTTTCTGGGAAGGTGGCCGGCCGGCCACCCCACCTGGTCGGCCAGCCACTCAGCCTGGCCGGCCGCCATGGTCAAAAAATGGACAACAAATTTCTGGCCGACCACCATGCAATGTGTCCTCCCAGATGTGTAGAATAAGGTTCCAAGGTCGGAAATTGGCAACACTGAAGCAGGAGCCACAACATAGAGCTTGAAGGAAGGCTCAAAAATGAATGTAACAATTGCTGGCCGACCACCACTTCTTAGGGTCCTCCCATATGTGTAGAACAAGGTTCCATGGTCGGAATGTGGCAACACTGAAGCAGGAGTCACAACATAGAGCTGGAAGGAGGGGCTCAAAAATGAAACCTGGAATTTGCTGGCCGACCAGTAGTTTTAGGGTCCTCCCATGTCCCCTCATCACAGATATGTAGCTTTGGTTGGAAGAAAATAGGCCTAGGGTGTTCAACATTGCCCGGAAGTGAGCAAAACGGGCGCCGGAGGAGCGAAACTGGTTATCTGGGATAATTGCTGGCCTCCTATCCTCCAGTGATCTTCCTAATGTTGAAACAGAGGTACTACCTGCCAAATTGAACAAAACCGATGAAAATGAATGCTCGGGGACCAAACCGCGCGGTTCGGGGTCCCGAAAATGGGCTGTAGGCACCGGAAGCGGTGTTCGGCACGAAGTGGGCATCAGGGGCCCCAGTTGTTCCCTGTTATGACAAAACAGAGGTACCTGCCAAGACCGGAGAAAATCAATGCGAAATGAATGCTCGGGGGCCAAACCGCGAGGTTCGGGGCTCGAAAACCGGCTATAAGCACCGAAAGTGGCATACGGCCACGAAGTGGGCATCAGGGGCCCCAGGGTGCTTTGTTATGATAAAACAGAGGTATGTGCAAGAACCGGAGGAATCGGAGACGGTTGGGCGGTCCCGAACCGAGGCACACGGCCTGACGGCTCCGAAAACCGGGAACCGGGCTCCGAAATGGGCAAAATGACCTACGGCCACGAAATGTAGCACACGGCCACCGAGAGATAGTCTACAGGACTACTCCCTTCCCTCAGGAAAGAAAACAGAGAAAACGAGTCTGGTTCGCAAACCGAGACAAGGCACAGAAGAGGATTCGGAAGTTCGGAGGCAGGGCGGCACGGCCGCGACTCTGAGACTTCTGAATGAGCACAGTATGCAATATCACCGAGCGCTCATCGGTGACGTCTGAGCCTTAAGGTCGGTCAAAAATGGGGTGTCTACAGTTGCCCCTCTTTGACAGAACTCGGAAGTCACAAGTGACGGGAGTGAATGTCAAAGCCCAGAGACGACCCATTTTTGACAAGGCCGAAGACTTAGACAATCATACAAGATGAGACAAGATAGTGCCCGCAGGCGTGCCCGCAGGCAGGGGGCAAAATGCAAAGCGACATGCACAGAGCCAAATGATCATGCAAATGCAGCAAGCTGATGAAGCAAGTATTCGCAAATAGATGCAACAGTTTTAAGCAAGAATGCAAAGCAACAACTACATTTCATGCAGTTAAGGATGCGGAGAATTATGGAATCTTCACGAACATGTACGATAGATACACAAAGTGAAGCGAGTGTGATGGATACACTAGCGAACGTGTGATGGATACACAAAGTGAAGCGAGTGTGATGATACACTAGGCGAACGTGTGATGGATACACAAAGTGAAGCGAGTGTGATGGATACACTAGGCGAACGTGTGATGGATACACTAGGTGAGTGTGTGATAGATACACAAGCGAACGTGTGATAGATACACAAAGTAGGCATAGTGTGATAGATACAAAGCAAGTGTGTGTGATTGATACACAATATGAACACAGTGTGATTGATACACTAAGTGAAGGAAGTGAGCAAAGTGTGATGGATACACAATAAGTGAACACGAAGTGTGATTGATGCACTTAGTGAACAAGTATGATTAATATACCAAAGGTGAACACGAAGTGTGATAGATGCACTTAGTGAACAAGTATGATTAATATACCAAAGGTGAACACGAAGTGTGATAGATGCACTTAGTGAACAAGTGTGATGGATACACTGAATGTGAACACGAAGTGTGATAGATGCACTTAGTGAACAAGTATGATAGATATACTGAATGTGAACACGAAGTGTGATAGATGCACTTAGTGAACAAGTGTGATTGATACACTAAAGGTGAACACGAAGTGTGATAGATGCACTTAGTGAACAAGTGTGATGGATACACTAAATGTGAACACGAAGTGTGATAGATGCACTTAGTGAACAAGTATGATAGATATACTGAAAGCGAACACGAAGTGTGATAGATGCACTTAGTGAACAAGTGTGATTGATACACTAAAGGGTGAGCACAAAGTGGGATAGATGCACTTAGTGAACAAGTATGATAGATATACTGAATGTGAACACGAAGTGTGATAGATGCACTTAGTGAACAAGTGTGATTGATACACTAAAGGGTAAACACAAAGTGTGATAGATGCACTATGTGAACAAAGTGTGATTGATACACTAAAGGGTGAACACAAAGTGGGATAGATGCACTTAGTGAACAAGTATGATAGATATACTGAATGGGTGAACACAAGTGTGATAGATGCACTTAGTGAACAAGTGTGATCGATACACTAAAGGGTATAAAGTGGGTATGTGCGTGATAGATACACAAAAGGTAATGAAGTGTGATGGATACACTAAAGTAATTGAAGTGAACATGTGTGTGATAGATACAGAAAATGAGAATGTGTGTGATAGATACACTAAGTGAAGAGAGTGTGATGAAGTGTGTGGTTGATACACTAAATGAAATGAAGTGTGTGATTGATACACTGAATGCAATAAAGTGTGTGATTGATACACTAAAGTGAGAAGGGTGTGATAGATACATAAAATGAGAAGTGTGTGATTGATACACAAAATGAGAGAAGTGTGATTGATACCTAATAAACATGTGACAGATACATGAAGCAAATAAGTGTGATTGATACACTAAGTGAATGAAGTGTGATTGATACACTAGTGAATGATCTCAAACGGAACTTCTTTGAATGAACCGTACATACAATATCGTGCATGACTGAGAAAGAAACTTGATAGATACAATGCATTACAATGCATGATGCTTACGGAAAGCAATAAATGGACAAAGTGGCGCTTTAGAAAGCACCTCATGAGGCGAGTGGCGGTGAACCGCTCTACTCCGACGGGGATCCATCTCGTGCTCTTCGAACACTTTACTTTAACTCGCAGTACAAAGGCTCTGAAATGCTGACAAGTAACCATCTGTATGTAGGAGCTACGGCTGCTGCTTGTTCCTGTCATCATACTCACAACTTTCCCTATTCTCCAACGGGGTGACAGACTAGGTTGGTTCAGTATCCAGAATTGAGGTGCACACATGCTATATCTCAACCTATGGGGCTTCCATACAGATTTCAAGCCGAGGGCGCGCCTCTGGGTATTTAAACCAGACTTTAGTCTCGGAAATCCCCGAACCTTTGCGTTCTAGGCCACGGCCATTCGAACTCTAGTTTCCACCGTCGCAGTTGGTCTCCTAGGAACTCATTCGCAACAACGGCCAAGATGCCTCTGGCAGGAATGGTACTCAAGGGAGCACTCCTGATCGCCATTCTGGCTTGAAGTAGACTTGATTTTTGAGCTTGAGGTAAGAATGCACACTCATACGTCGGAACATTGGCAAGACCTGAAGAGGTACACACGGGATGCAATCAGTCTCGGAACTTACTGAAGTTGGAACAAACTTAGATGCCCGACATCTTCCTCTTTTGCTTTGCAGCCCGAAACTCATAGCTTCAGATAGGTCCTGGTTTTCACTGTTCTCATATGACTGGGTTGAACCTTGCGGTTTTTTGAAAGAACAAATTCTGTTTTGCACAAATGTGGAGAACGACACGGCACTCGGAGCACAAAACAATTTTTGAAATTGAGAGTGAGCATAGTTCTCAACTGGGTATTGAGCCTACGACTGAACACAGTGCACTACGACTCAACAATGGAAAACAAAAGGCACACAACCTAGACATATCGAGTAACACTCGAGACGACTCAAAACAATGATCGAAATAAAACAAAAAGACACGACATTCATACGTGCACAGGGAGCCCGTTTCATCGGGTAGTGTTTCCCACCCTTTCTCATTTGTGGTTCTCACATCACTCGGCCCTCAAGCTCTGCTTTTCACGAAAAAGCCCTTTTCTCACTTTTTCTCTCATCGCACATCTCTCTATTCTTCAATCTCTCATTTTTCATCCCTCCCCTGGGTGGTTGATAGATAAACAGCAAGTTGTGGGCTCGTGCCCCTAGCATTCTGCTAGATTCTCTTTCTTCCGCTCATAACTAGTTTTTCTCCCACAGAGGGTTTATGCTACAAATGAGTGTGTAGCGAATCTGCAGCTGACACCGGTTGATGATGCTTTGCAGGGAGCTTGGACGTGATCAGATATGTTAAGATGAGGGAGTGGAATATCTTGATCCATTCTCGTTCATGCTTCGTACTTGGCTTGATACCTTGCTGCTTGGAGGGTGAGAGAGCTTTTCGACCATTTTGTTGCCGCCTTCAGTTGTGCCTTCTTCTGGCAGGTAGAGTGCCCTTCTTGGCAAATGCATTGATAACGGGGAAAAGACAGAACACCTGACTCAACTGTGCCCCTTAGTTCATCATTTTGACCATTTTTATTTTTGCCTTCTGCTAAAACAATTTTGACCAAAATGAGAGTTAGATTAACATGCTTGTTCAATTTTTGATTTGAAATCACGCAAGTCAGGCTATGAGCACTGAAAATTTTCCTTTTTTTTGAGTCCAAGAAATTGTCCAATTTTTGGAAAAGATAGAACGATTTTCGAGAAAATAGTCAACTTCAGTAAAAATTCTCAAAAACTATTTTTGCACACGGCCACTTGCTCAACGAGCATGAAACCTACTCCTGAGATGCACAACCTCGGATCCAAGGGAAAAGTGCCCCGTGCTTGAAGAGAGCTGCACGGCAACGGAAAGTTGCCCCTTGTTTGAACGGCACTGCAGCGTATTGAATGGCAACGGAAAGTTGCCCCTTGTTTGAATGGCACCGCAGCACATTGAATGGCAACGGAAAGTTGCCCCTTGTTTGGATGGCACCGCAGCACATTATGGTCAGTCCTCAGAGCGACGATTGCAACCGTACTCTCGGATACAGAGAAGGCAAGGATGGTCAAAACCATTACATGGACACAATTGAATTTGAATTGTTTTACGGCTGGACTTCAGAATGAAGTTGCCTACGTATCCCAAAGATGGGAATCAAGCCTTACGTAGTTCCGGGGTTAAGGTACACTCGGGTATTTAACCTCTCCTTTTTATGCTCTAACTTTTGCCAAGGCGCCTGTTGCAGGTTTTCGACCTTGCGAGCTTTGTTTTTCTTTTCATTTCATTTTCATTTCTTCTCTTTTTCTTTTTTTTTTTTCTTCATCTTTTCTTTTTTTTTCTTTTCTTTTTTGCTTTTTTTTTTTCTTTTTCTCTTTTTTTGTTCTTTTTTTCATTTTTCTTTTTTGTTCTTTTTCTTCTTTTTCTTGCTCTAACTTTTGCCTGGGTCGCCCTTATGGGTTTTCGGCCCAGCGAGCCTCTCGAAGGGTAAAAGTGTAACAAGTCCATGCCAAATGGTTTTGAGATTGAAGCCCTCTATATCCAGGAGAGTGGCTGCTGTATTAACTTGCAGAAAGATCCACATTTGGCTCTTCGAGCACATCGGATATTGTCGCCCCTAGTTCGGGGGGGGGTACTTCTGTTCTAGCTTTGTGAGCTTCTTTTGACGACATCTGATCCTCTTGATCTGACTTTGGTGCCTCTTGTTCGAGGGCTGCTTCAAATCTGGCCACACAGGCCTCACATTGTAGTTGATCGTTGAACATTCTGAATTCAAGTTCAAGGTTTGGAAGCAAAGGGGTTGAGTCTCGAGGCCGAGAGCGATCCTAAGCTGCACAATCTCAAGAGCGATTCCACACAGGTCTTCGCAGACCGCGCAAAACATTTTTTTTTGAAAGTTTTTAAGAAAGCGACAAATCGCTCGCGCTGAAGACAGTGTCGGACCAATCTGGATCAAAGCTAGGGTCCTTCTCAGTACTCACGCTGACAAGCATGATTTCATTCATTAAGGGCTTAGCACGCCTCTCTTTCTCTCAATTTGATCAAAGTTTTGCAAATCCCGAGGAATTCCTTCCTCTTTGTTTTTACCACAGTGTTCAAAAAGGTTTTGAAAAACTCAGGTCATTACAATGACTTCAAGGCGCAAGAGAGCAGGTGGAATGCACTGCCATTTCATTCAAAACCCGGCACAACTAGCACACGGCAGAAGCAAATGTGAGAGCATGAAAATCACTGCTGTTTCATTCAAAATCTGTTGGCATAACTGGCTCCCTGGCAGAAACAGACTCAAAACAAAACAAAAAGACAAACGCGAAACAAAATGGTGACGCCCGAGGTAACACCCCTGGAATCACCCAACTCCTATATAACAGGACTGACTCGATACAACAAGACAAACCCAAAACAAAAGAGACTGACTCAAAACAAAAAGACAGACTCAAAACAAAACAACAAAACTGACCCAATACCTAGGTCAGAAAGCACAAAAACTGGTGTTTGCACATTGCTCAGAACAGTGCGTGCCATTCCCACGTCTGGAGTAAATTGAGCGTCGCCCGCAGCTGGTTCATCCCCCGTTCACATAGTCACCTTATCCCCCACAAGTTCACTGATCAAGTGCCGATAGACTTTGCAGGACCTGGTGCAGCAATGACCCCTTTGTCAAACAGATCTTGTACATCATGGCGCAGACGAAAGCAACTGTCGGTGTCATGACCGGTTTGCTGATGGTAGGCACAGTATTTAGTCTGGTCATGCTTTGCAGGGATAGGATCGGGTAGGGGCTGTTGTTCCAACGGTTTCAAATGTCCTTCCCGGAGTAAGACCTCTAGAGCCTTTGACAGAGGCATATGAAGTGGAGTGAAAACCCTCTTGACTCGGGGTGGATATTTGGCCGTCTGTGAGTTACTCCCGGACGCACCGGTGGATGGGGTAGCCTTTCTTGATGTGGTGGTAGTGACCATGCCCACTTCAGAAGATCTTGCAGCTGCATCACCACTGGTGGTCACATTCGAATTGCGGGAAAATGCCCGCCTAGGTTGCTCTTTCTCCTGGTCAATAAGGCCCTGCTTCATGGCATCCTCGATCTGTACTCCCATCTCATGCAAATCTGAAAAGGTAGGGAAGGGGAGCACGATCATTTTCTGCATTAGTTTGGGCTGGAGGTTGCGCACAACCATCCGTATTTGATCCTTATCCGTTGGCCTAATGGTCATCATTGAGGCCTTGGCCCTCCAGCGGGCTACAAAGTCAGAGAAAGACTCCTTGGGTTCTTGCCTCGTCGTTTCGAGATCACGGGTTGTGATCTCAATCTGGGTATTGTATGAATATTGTGCGACGAAGGCCTCGGCCATCTCCTCCCAGTTTCGTTTCACTGAATCCTCCAATTTGGCGTACCAGATGGCTGCAATACCCGACAGGGTCCTGCCAAAAAGGGAAAGCTTCTGTAATCTTGTCAAGCCCATTGGGCGCAGAACATCTGAAAACAAACTCAGGTGGACCATGGGATCTCCTGACCCGTCAAAACGGTCGATGTGAGGCATTTTGAACCTGTCCGGCAATGTCACCACCGAATCAGTATATCCATCTCCAATGTCCGGGATGGAGTTGACTCCCTAAGATTTCTTAAACATCTTCTCAAGTTTGCTCAATTTCAATGCCGTAGGGTCGACCTCGAACTCGAAGGGAGAGTCTGGCAGATTGGTAGGTGCTTTGGATAGCTGGGGTAAAATTGGGGGTGGAGCAGGCCCTACCGGAATGTCCGTACCCTCCTGGACATTTGGCGTCTCCCCAAGTGTTGGAGTTCCTGCTGGGGGAGGAACTCGTTGTGAAACAGACGCGCCGCTTTGCTGTTGCAGCCTAGTGATGAGCTCGGCTTGCTGAGCCATGATTGCAGCCTGCTGCTTGGAAAATTCCGCTTGGCGGACAGCGTCCTCTTGCATGAGCTTCATATTTTCTTGCATCTGACGCATCATTGCCTCCATCCCTGACGTGTTCTGCGGATCCATCTAACTGACCGGTATCTATCCCTGCAGTAGAAACTAAGACCTCAGCCTGACTGTTCACTGGTGGAGTGGATAAGGGCCACTGATCTGGTAACTACTGAACTGGTGATCTGTGCCTGACTGGCCCTCTTCACCCTGCCTTTGGTAAAGGAACACTGATTGCCCTTGAACTGAATCTCTGACCCGACAAAGTCTATCAGCACAAGTTCGGTGTACCCGGGGGATATCGGAGCCTTCTGAAGCTATAGTTCCCAGACTACCTAGCAAAAGAGAAAATCGACAGCACTCAGCCTAATTTCACCATAATCAAATGAGCAAAGCTGAATGAGTGTGCCCTCTACTGAATTCTGCCCAAATCTCTGCCTCAAAACTGAATCTGATACCCGCAGATAACTGATTCCCAAATACTGACATGGTGCCAGCAGGCCTGATGCCCGCAGGCCTACTGCTTAAACTGATGACTGATGCCCGCAGGCCTGATGCCAAACTCACAAACTGATGCCCGCAGGCCTGATGCCAAACTCATGACTGATATCCCTGTAGAGGCACACTCTAACAAGCACATAACAGATAAGTGAGAGCCAAAACACCCCTATGTTGGGGTAGGGTTTCCCTGTCCTATTTTGTCAGGAACTAGGGTTTCACTACGCACGCAGCGGTTTCAAACAACCTATAAACGGGTAAGCAACCTGTCCTAGTTTGGAATGGTCACTATGGATCCGAATATGCACTAGGTCGAATGGTCAAAAAGGGTGCCCCGGTAAAACCGGGGTTTGTGTTCCCATGCTGTCAGAGCCCAGAGCCGATCAGCCTTATGGACATGACTTGACAAGACAAGCCTCCGGCAAATCGTTCGGGAATGGCATATGGCAAACACGGTGTTCCTAGGCGCACCAATGCAAATGCAATGCAAAGAAACACACAAGTGTAATCAAAACCAGATATCACGAGTTCGAGTCAAGTTCTCTAAATCCCCAGCAGAGTCGCCAGAAACTGTAGACGTCCCCGAACGCCCCGGGAGGGTTAAGTCCCGTTCTGTTCATATTGGGGTCACTACAGTTCAAGGACTCAAATGTCACGGTTCTTAATCTTGAACCAAAGAGTCCAAATCCGGCAAATCGTTTTGAAAACTGATTTTTTGAAAGAAGTGCCAAACATGGACTGCTTTGCCAGATAACAGAGTCGCCACCTAAATATTTTAAAATGGGAAATTTAGGAAACCCTGACTCGGTGCCAAAGGCCACGTGTCCGTCATCACCAAAGTTGGCTCGGGAACTTGGGTACGATTGGGGAAGGTCACATCGTGAGCACCCCCGCTCGCCCGGTCAAAGACCGGCCTCTACTAACCATGATATCTGTTTTTGAAAACATTGTATGCTCTTATTCCGGTTATTAGCCTAGGTTACTATGTGATGCTCGCAGCAAACAAGTATAGACTGGGCCGCCTGAATTGGAACAAAACATTTCATGTTTGTTTGTTTGAAAATGGTTTGATGGTGCTACCCGCAGGTAGGCTAAGACGTGGATTTGCCACCCTCAGGTGGGCTTAGAAAATATGATTTTGCCACTATTTAGTGGGCTTAAAACAAACAGTTAATGAATTGCTCCAATTCAGATAACTCAACCTCCACCCACAGGCATTCAAGGCAGATTATATCACATAAGCACATAGCCTCATGGTAAGCATGCTATCATGGCAACACTCACACGCATGCAAGGATGCTAAAGCATAAAACTCACCTAGTACTCCAAGCCAAAACAGGAACCGATTAGAAATCATGCATGATCCTAAGTATACTGAATTGCCTAATGCAACACATGCAATAATGCAACTATAGCAGGCTCGGCTATTCTAAACATGGCATATGGAATGCTACAACTAACACGTATTCAATTTGGAATTGAAATACAAATGCAGTTTGTATGATGCGCCGAGCCCGGCGCGTGCAAAACAGATGAATGATGCAAACATGCTGTCATACTGTATGCTAATTGAAATATGCCCTATATCTAACCATCGTAAGCGGATAAATAAAAGGGAGAAAGAAATGGGGGTTGGAAGACATACATCGCACACACCCACACTTATTACAATTATGCCCTCGCGCAGAGGGTCCGAATAAATAATAATACAGTCGAAATTACAGAATAATACAGATTTCTAATAATTAACAATTTAAACTAAGAAAGCTGTAAATCGGTTTGCAAGCCGGGGGCTGCCTCGCTTCTGATGAATATGCATTTTTGGGGTGCTTTGGCGTGGAAATCCACTGGGATGCCCCAATTAGCCTCTGTTTGCACTTTTCTCGAAATGCGTGCCAACTCTGAAAAAATTGCTGATTCTCTATTTTGCTGCAACAGAGAGCAGGAAAGGGCATAGCAATGTATTTCACAAATATATGCATGCCTCGATCCTCGTGCCACCAATCACGCATATCGATGCATGATGGCCGAGGAGTCGGATTGCACACTCAATATAGGGTGCAATGCAGATGAATGCTACAACAAAACCTAACTCCATCATGGGTAATCCGGAGTGTCGGTGACTGGGGAATTGAGACCCGTTCCGTCACTCGGAGTACGAAACGTGCCTCGTTTCCCGTGCCCGGGCTAACTCCTATCCCGAACACGATGCGATATGCATGAAATGCAACTAATATACAGTTCTAGCATGCACAATGCTATGAGAATGAGGTGCCTCGAAATGCGCGCACACGGGCACGCATACCGAGAAAATGATGTGGAATGCAAATCGGATAAAACCGAAGTGCCTCGAAATGTGTGCCCACAGGCACGCACACCGAGGCGATGATGAAATGAGAAATCGGATAAAACCGAAGTGCCTCAAAATGTGTGCCCACAGGCGCGCATACCAAGGCGATGATGAAATGAGAATCGGATAAAATCGAAGTGCCTCGAAATGTGTGCCCACAGGCACGCACACCGAGGCGATGATAAAATGAGAAATCAAATGGCATACAGAATGCTACGATGGGCTTACACCAACATGGGAGAGCCTCAGCTCACTCACATAGGAGGCCGTCGGATAAGAATGAAGTGCCTCGAAATGCGTGCCCACAGGCGCGCATACCGAGGCAATGATAAAATGAGATGGAAATGTAAATTGGGCTTATACTGACATGAATGGACCTCAGCCACACTCACGTCAGATGCCGTCGGATAAAACAGAGGTGTCTCGAAGTGCGTGCCCACGGGCACGCAAACCGAGGCATGGCCCGAAGGCATGAAATAGCACGGGAAATGATATGCAAGCATGCCAACCAAATTTCAGCCCCTAAATGAAAGGGAAAACAGTCCCGAAATGATACGAAATGACAACCGATGCATGAAATCATCCCGAAATGTGATTCTAAGTACCCGAAATGGCCTACGGCTATGCTATGCTAACATGCAAAATTGATACATGACAGCAAAAACAGTAGCAAGGCAGCCCCAAATATGGAATTTTTCAGTACAAAGCAAGGCTAAATAACAACCACAAGCATGGAAAAATAGCTTGCAAAAACGGGGAAAAAGAGAGGAATTACAAAGCAAGTAATATATACAATGCTCAAACCAGAAAAATCAGTTCTAAAAAATTGAAGAGGGGCCAAAAACATGCATATTCACAGTAGATGAGATCCTCTAATTCAGTGTGTAGATATGCTCAAAATGGCATGCAAAAATGAGCCAATAAGGGGCTACAACATGAGGTACCATAAGCAATAATCAAAAAACTTTGAACCCTTAACAAAAGATGAAGAATAAACCAAAATAAGACACTTTCTAAGCCTGATGAAGACTCAAATCAGTGGCTAAGCAAGCCTAAACAAACATGCAATTTTACGGTAAATTGAAGGATTACAAAACAAGTACCAAAACCAATCACCAAAGGGCCTAAGACCCTTAACAAAACATGAATAATGGACCAAAATAAGGCACTCTATAAGCCTGATGAAGGCTGAAATCCGAAGCATGGTGAGCTTAAAAATGCATGCAAAATGGGAGTGGAACAAGAATTCAAAGCAAGTGATATGTAGAGTAAGAAAACCAGGTTGAGCCCTTCTTCAATGTTGAAGAGGGGCTCAAAATAAGCACAATCACAGTATGTTGTATGCTCCAACTCAGATCACAAATAGGCCAAATTAATCATGCAATTTACGGTAAAATGGAAGCATTTCAAAGGAAGTGCATGCTAGAGCCACCAAACATGATGGAGCTCTTCTTCAATGTTGAAGAGGGACTCAATATAAGCCTACTCACAGTTAATTTCATGCTTGAAAACAGATCACACATAATCCAAACAAGGCATGCAATTTAATGGCATAAAGAGTGATATTGAAGCAAGTGTAGGAAGGAGACACCAAACAGGGTTGAGCCCTTCTACAAAGTTGTAGAGGGGCTCAAAATAAGCATAAAACCAGAAGGGGTCAGAGCCCAAAACAGATCACAAGTAGGGTAAAGAAATGACTCAAGAAAATGCAAGAAAAAGGGATTTAGGAACTTACCCTTGAAGATCCAACTATGGTGGCTTCTTGGCTTCAATTTGCTACTTCTTAACCTCTGAAAAAGCCTTCTTTGTTGCTAGAATGGAGTTGTTGATGGTGGTGCTTGGAGTTGATGAAGGATTGGCCTAGATGCTTTAAACTTTTTCAAGGTTTTGGCTATGGAAATGGGGGCTATGGAAGAGGGGCTCTTGAGAGAAAATGTTCCAACCTCAGCCAAGGAGCTGCCCAGCCTTTAAGTAAGCAAGAAAAGGTGTAAAAGGGAGGGAAATGGAGGCAATCTTTCCCTCCCAAATATCCCCCGGATGGGGAAGATATTTTGAAAAAATATCTGGACAGCTGGAAGGAGCTGGAAAGCAGGAAGCTGGCCGGCCAGGTGGCTTTCTGCAAGGTGGCCGGCCGGCCACCCCACCTGGTCGGCCAGCCACTCAGCCTGGCCGGCCGGCCATGGTCAAAAAATGGACAACAAATTTTCTGGCCGACCACCATGCAATGGTGTCCTCCCAGATGTGTAGAATAAGGTTCCAAGGTCGGAAATTGGCAACACTGAAGCAGGAGCCACAACATAGAGCTTGAAGGAGAGGCTAAAAAATGAATGTAACAATTGCTGGCCGACCATCACTTCTTAGGGTCCTCCCATATGTGTAGAACAAGGTTCCATGGTCGGAATGTGGCAACACTGAAGCAGGAGTCACAACATAGAGCTGGAAGGAGGGGCTCAAAAATGAAACCTGGAATTTCTGGCCGACCAGTAGTTTTTAGGGTCCTCCCATGTCCCCTGATCACAGATATGTAGCTTTGGTTGGAAGAAAATAGGCCTAGGGTGTTCAACATTGGCCCGGAAGTGAGCAAAACGGGCGCCGGAGGAGCGAAACTGGTTATCTGGGATAATTGCTGGCCTCCTATCCTCCAGTGATCTTCCTAATGTTGAAACAGAGGTACCTGCCAAAATTGAACAAAAACCGATGCAAAATGAATGCTCGGGGACCAAAACCGCGCGGTTCGGGGTCCCGAAAATGGGCTGTAGGCACCGGAAGCGGCATACGGCCACGAAGTGGGCATCAGGGGCCCCAGTGTTCCCTGTTATGACAAAACAGAGGTACCTGCCAAGAACCGGAGAAAACCGATGCGAAATGAATGCTCGGGGGCCAAACCGCGAGGTTCGGGGTCCCGAAAACCGGCTATAAGCACCGAAAGTGGCATACGGCCACGAAGTGGGCATCAGGGGCCCCAGGGTGCTTTGTTATGATAAAACAGAGGTATGTGGCAAGAACCGGAGGAATCGGAGACGGTTGGGCGGTCCCGAACCGAGGCACACGGCCTGACGGCTCCGAAAACCGGGAACCGGGCTCCGAAATGGGCAAAATGACCTACGGCCACGAAATGTAGCACACGGCCACCGAGAGATAGTCTACAGGACTACTCCCTTCCCTCAGGAAAGAAAACAGAGAAAACCGAGTCTGGTTCGCAAACCGAGACAAGGCACAGAAGAGGATTCGAAAGTTCGGAGGCAGGGCGCACGGCCGCGACTCTGAGACTTCTGAATTAGCACAGTATGCAATATCACCGAGCGCTCAATCGGTGACATCTGAGCCTTAAGGTCGGTCAAAAATGGGGTGTCTACAGCAAGCATGGCTTTGTTGATTTTCATGGTTATGAGCATCATTAGTGCCATTTGAAATGGAATTGGGGTCAAAGGCTAACATGCATGTTGAATTGATAGGGATATGAATTTGGTATGAAGTTTGAATACATGAGTTTTGATTTCACAAAGGAAATGTTGGATAATTTGAGAATTAGATGATGATTTTGAGCAATTTGGTGTCATACTCTTTCATTCTCATGTAGTGTGATGTATTTGCATGTTTTGAACCAAAATCATGAGCTTTGGAACCTTTGAATGTCGAATTTGAGCTCAAGAACAGTTCTGGAAAACCTAGAATTTTTGAAGTCCGCTCGAGCGGGGAAACCGCCAGACCTAATGGGTCTGCTCGAGCGGGAAAGTCCACGCTCGAGCGGGGACCCCTGTTTCAGAAATTTTGTAAAGGTGTTTTGTGTTCCATTTTCCGTTCTCTTTCATTTCTAAGCACTCTTAAACACGTATTGAGCATTATGAATGAATTAAAAGGATAAAAAAGAAGCCTAAGAGGAATGTATGAGTTAAGAACGGACTGAATTGATTGTGACCCATATGTGTTATGTAATGTGTAGGGTCGAGCTCCAGGGTGAATCCACCGGCAGATCACTGTGAGTAATATTTCAATAAAGATATCTGAAGTATGTTATTTGTCCAATTGTTTACTTATATGTAAGTCTTATAAGTTCGTTAATTTGAATGGTGGACAAATGTTTGCTATGCCAAATGAATGGGCCAGAGACCAGTTTGACATGAATGATAGAATGAATGGGCCAGAGGCCAGTTTGACATGAATGAAAGAATTAATGGGCCAGAGGCCAGTCTAACATGAATGATTGAATGAATGGGCCAGAGGCCAGTTTGACATGAATGAAAGAATGAATGGGCCAGAGGCCAGTCTGACATGAATGATAGAATGGTTGGGCCAAAGGCCGGTCTGACATGAATGAAAGAATAGTGGCCAAAGGTCGGTTTGACATGAATAGATTGGGCCCAAGGCCGTTTGATGTGTTTGGAACTGTAGTTACCTGATCTATATATATGTATATACTAGATAGAAATATGAATTGGACCCAAGGCCGTTTGGTGCATGTCGTTCTGAATACTGTTCGTATGTCTTCCTTATTTGATATTATTCACTAAGCTTTCGCTCACGCTTATTCATGTATCTGTAGGTAAGCCAATGGAGGTCCAAACCCAACCTCACTGAAGTTTGCGAGAAACAGTCAAGGTTTTGAAAGGTTAGCCCACACGTCTCACACACGAGACTTGATCTCGCCCTTTTGCCATATTGTTACATTTTGTCATGTTGGCGAGAATTTTGGACTACAGTTGTAAATAAGTTTTGGTTAGGCTGACTAAGACTTGTATGATCCTGTTATGTAAAGTATATGTATATATTGATTTCCTTTTGATGTGAGTTATTAACGAATATTTTTGTGAAATGACATGACGTGCCATGTAAGCATAGCTCTATGGACAAAAGTTCGAAATTGCTTCCGTTTGGCCCCCCTTAACTCTGCTAAGAATATATTTGGTTTGGTTTGAGGCCGTAGGTAATCCCTTGATTACTGGCCGGTTATGTCCTTAACCCATGGGGGCGGGTTCGGTTCATGACAGAGTGGTATCAGAGCACGGGTTAATAACTCACACACTTGTCCAAATGAGCAAATAAGCGTCTAGATAAGATCTAGGATGCATTCATGTGATAAGTATGAATCTGAAGACATTAAGAACATGCTTAAATGTTTCAAAGTAAACAACTATGTGCCATAAGTTTGTGAATTGCTTGCATTGCAAATTATTTGAATATATATGCTCTTTAGTATATGCATACCTGTGAATCTTTTGTATAAAGTGTAATGCAAGTTTAATTAAATGGTGAGAACAAGAGGTGATGAGATAGAGGAGTCGTCTACTGCCAGAATAGATAGAATGGAAAGATTGATTCAGGAAATGGCAGAAACATTGAGGCAACAACAAGAGTGGCAACAGCAGTGACAGCAACCACATCCTCCACCTCCACCTCCGGCACCTCCTATGCAAGATTTACAGAATGATGACCGAATAATAGCTCTCACCAAAGAGTTTAAGAAAATAAAACCACCACAGTTCCATTGGGGATTAGATCCGTTGAAAGCCGAAGCGTGGGTCCTCGGCATCGAAAAGCTATTTGAAGTGTTCCCTTGTTTGGAGACACAGAAAGTACTTCTAGCCACCTTTATACTAGAAGATGAGGCAAGAAGATGGTAGATGTTAATGCGTGAGAATCATAAGGATGTTGACTGGACCAAATTTCTGGAAATCTTCTATGATAAGTACTTCCCGCAATGTGTCCGGGACAGGAAAGTATCAGAGTTCATGGAACTAAAGCAAGACAACATGACAGTGGCTGAGTATGAGGCCAAATTCACTCAATTGGCCAGGTTTGCACCACATGTGATTGATATTGACTATAAGAAAGTGAGGCATTTTGAAGGTGGGCTTCGAAGCGACATTTTAGAAAGGGTGAATGTCTTGAAGCTGGAAATCTATATTGGGGTGCTAGACCGGGCCATAATATCAGAAGCTAATATAGCTAGACAGGCTAAGTCAACAACTGACTGGAAAGGCAACAAAAGGCAAGGCTTCTTCTCAAAGAAGAAATTTTCAAAAAAGCAAAACACGGGCTCCTTAAGTACTTCGAATTCTTCCCGAGATACATCTCCTATGTGCAATATTTGTAGTAAAAGGCATCATGGGGTTTGTTACCATTTGTCGGGAGCTTGTTTTAAATGTGGTAAACAAGGGCATATGGCTCGAGATTGTAATCAGAACAGTGGAAAGCTAGCTGCTAGCTCAACTGCATCAATCCCGATGCCGGGAAATACTATGAGATCTACTACCACCGGAGATACCGTGAGACAAGGGAGAGTTTTTGCACTTGTTTCGGGCGATACACGGAATGCTAACGCAGTTGTCTCAGGTACTATTTCTATATGTAATCAGGATGCTTTTGTGTTAATTGACTCCAGATCAACACACTCTTTCGTAACATGTGCATTTGCATCTAGGCTGAGTAAACCTTTAGAATTATCGCCATATCTGCTATGTGTATCTACTCCATCCGGGGAATCTGTATTGTGTGGATCTGTATATCGTTTTTGTGACATGTGTGTTGGGAATGCCATTCTATATGTAGATTTGTTGCCCTTGAACTTTAGGCACTTTGATGTAATTCTGGGCATGGATTGGTTGACTAAATATTGTGCCACCATTGATTGTATGACAAAATGGGTTGTGTTTAGACCACCAGAACATGAAAAAATTGTATTTGTGGGTAACGGGGTAGTACCTCTACCTTATTTAATATCTGCAATGAAGGCATGTAAATTGATCAGGAAAGCGTGCCAGGGTTATTTGTGTTATGTGTTGTCTGAACAATCTGTAAATGTTGAATTGAATAGTATCCCTATTGTTAGGGAATTTCTAGATGTGTTTCCAAATGAATTACCAGGGGAATTGGTGGACAGGGAGATAGAGTTCACAATTGAGATTATGCCAAGCACCCAGTCTATTTCTAAAACTCCCTACAGAATGGCTACTGCCGAAATGAAAGAATTGAAAGAACAGTTGCAGGACCTACTTGACAAAGGGTTTAGCCGACCTAGTACTTCACCATGAGGTGCACCGGTGTTATTTGTGAAAAAGAAAGATGGAACCTTGCGTTTGTGTGTCGACTACCAAGAATTGAACAAGGTAACAATAAAGAATAAATACCCCTTACCCCGTATTGATAACCTGTTTGACCAGTTGCAGGGATCACAAGTGTTTTCCAAAATTGATTTGAGATCCGGGTACCACCAGTTGAAAGTAAAGACAGAAGATGTTGAAAAAACCGCATTCAGAACGAGGTATGGTCATTTTAAATTTCTTGTTATGCCATTTGGAGTGACTAATGCTCCAGTAGCGTTCATGGACTTAATGAACCAAATTTTTAAAGCCTACCTTGACGAATTTGTTGTGGTTTTTATTGATGACATTTTGATATACTCTAAGAATAGACTTGAACATGAACATCATTTGAGAGCTGTCCTGCAAACACTTAGAGAAAAGAAATTATTTGCCAAACTAAAGAAATGTGAATTTTGGTTGGATGAAGTTATCTTTTTAGGGCATTTGATCAACAATGAAGGAATTTCAGTGGATCCACAGAAAAAAGAGGCAATTGTGAATTGGCCTACACCGACAAATGTAACAGAAGTCCGCAGTTTCATGGGCTTAGCTGAGTATTACAGGAGGTTTGTGAAAAACTTTTCAAGGATAGCTGTACCTCTTACCCAGTTGACACGCAAGGGGCAATCATTTGAGTGGAATGATGAAAAAGAATTTGCCTTTCATGAACTGAAGACGAGACTGACCACTGCACCAGTACTGATATTGCCCACAGGTACGGAAAATTTTGTAATTTTCAGTGATGCATCTTATAAAGGTTTGGGTTGTGTATTAATGCAGAACGGAAAGGTTATTGCTTACGCCTCCCGACAATTGAGGCCACATGAGAAGAACTACCCAACACATGATTTAGAATTGGCCGTGGTTGTTTTTGCTTTGAAAATCTGGCGGCATTATTTGTATGGGGCAAAGTGTGAAGTCTACACGGACCACAAAAGTCTGAAATAATTCTTTACGCAGAAAGAGTTGAATATGCGACAGAGGAGATGGCTTGAATTGATAAAAGACTATGATCTTGAGATTCAGTATCACCCCGGGAAAGCTAATACAGTTGCTGATGCCTTGAGCAGAAAATCAACGGGGAGTATGGCTTGTTTGCTTACTGAACGGAAAGAGATCTTGCAAGATTTTGAGAAGTCTGAAATTGAAGTGGTATTGTGTGAACAGGGCGGATTGATAGCCGCTATTTCAGTCGAACCGGCAATCATTGATGAAATTAAGTAGAAACAAAAAGATAATGAATTCCTCAAGAAAGTGATTGATGAATTTGAGACAAGTCCGAAAGTAGAGTTCAGCATTGAAGGAGAAGTGTTGAGATTTCGAAACCGAATGTGTATCCCAGATATCCCGGAACTAAAGAAAAGGGTTTTAGATGAAACCCACAAATGAGTGTTTGCTATGCATCTGGGTAACAATAAAATGTATTGGGATCTGAAACAAAGCTATTGGTGGCCTAAAATGAAGAAAGAGATTGCAGAATATGTGTCCAAATGTCTTCAATGTTAGCAAGTTAAAGCTGAACATCAGAAACCGGGCGGTCTACTTCAATCTCTCCTTATTCCTGAATGGAAGTGGGAGCATGTGACTATGGATTTTGTTGTTGGTCTACCTCGAACTTCTCGAGGTATAGATTCTATTTGGGTTACAGTTGACAGACTGACTAAGTCTGCCCATTTTCTACCAGTTAGAACTACATTTAATGCTTATAGACTGGCTACAATATATATTGATGAGATTGTTCGTTTACACGGAGTTCCGGTATCTATTGCGTCGGATAGAGATCAGAATTTTGTATCAAGATTGTGGAAGAGTTTGCAGGAAGCTATGGGGACAGAACTGAGATTTAGTACTGCATTCCATCCACAGACAGATGGGCAATCAGAACGGACCATACAGACATTAGAAGATATGCTGAGAATGTATGCCTTAGATTTTCAGGGGAGTTGGGAAGACTATTTGCCACTAGCAGAGTTTGCATACAATAACAGCTTCCACTCCAGCATCGGTATGGCACCGTACGAGGCTTTGTATGGTAGAAGGTGTAGATCACCAATTTGTTGGACAGAAGTCGGGGATAGAGCTTTACTTGGGCCTGAAATTGTGCAAGACACTTCTGAGAAGATCAAAACTATTCAGCAAAGGCTCAAAACAGCTCAGGATCGACAAAAGAATTATGCAAATGTTCGAAGAAGGCCTCTCGAGTACGAGGTGGGTGACCATGTATTTATCCGTGTGACCCCAATGAAAGGCTAAGTTAGGTTTGGGAAGAAGGGCAAGTTGTCGCCCCGTTACATTGGGTCGTTTCAAATTCTGGAATGACTTGGTCCAGTTGCCTATCGAGTCGCCCTGCCACCGGGATTTGAACAAATCCATAATGTGTTTCATGTGTCAATGTTGAGGGGTTATCTTCGAGACCTATTTCATGTGATTGATTATCACCGGGTAGCTCTTGGCAAAAATATAGAGTACGCCGAATGGCCGGAACGAATCGTTGACCGGCAAGTGAAACAATTGAGAAGCAAGTCCATTCCAATGGTGAAAGTGGAATGGAAAGAACACTATGGGACGGATGCCACATGGAAAAAATAAGATGAAATGTGACGATGCTACCCACATTTGTTTCCCGACGAAGGTAAATTAAGTTTGGAGGACCAAACTTCCTAAAAAGGGGAAGACTGTGATAACTCTGTTCCGTACCATGCTAATTGGTCTTTATTATGAATGTGATTATGTGTCTGATATGATTTTGTGTACCATTTATGTGAATATATGTGGTTTTGAATTCCTATCTGTTCACCGTAGGAAAATCTGTTTGATTTTCTGCTTTGGAAATTAAATTGAAGGCCTTATCGGCCACAAAACCCGAAATTGATTACGCCATTGTGATTGGCGTAATTTTTAGAGCCTACGGTGAAATTTAATTGAAAATTTATTCGGATCAAAATAATTAGATTTAGAACAATTAAATTAAGCTCAATTGCTTAGGATTAATCAAATTTGATTAGGCACACATATATAAGGGCCTTATTACATTTAATTCCTCCTCTTTAAGTCTTTTTGTCTGAAATCAACTCTCTAGAGGGAAAGAGAACCGACTTTGAGAGAGAGAGAAGGCATTTTTGTGCATTTTGGCTCAAGATTTGTGAGTTGGGAAGCTACACTCAAGAATTAAGGCTCCTAGGTGAGTAACCAACCCTTAATTCATGGGTTTGAGTTTGTAACCATATGATTTCAAAAGGAATAGCTAACCAAGAACAAGAATTGTGTTATAATTGGTGAATTTGAAGTTAATATGTACATGCATGTATAGGATCACCATGATTTTGCATAATCAAGCATGTATTAAGTTGAATATGAGAATATTAGTATTAAAGCATACATGCAAGCATGGCTTTGTTGATTTTCATGGTTATGAGCATCATTAGTGCCATTTGAAATGGAATTGGGGTCAAAGGCTAACATGCATGTTGAATTGATAGGGATATGAATTTGGTATGAAGTTTGAATACATGAGTTTTGATTTCACAAAGGAAATGTTAGATAATTTGAGAATTAGATGATGATTTTGAGCAATTTGGTGTCATACTCTTTCATTCTCATGTAGTGATGTATTTGCATGTTTTGAACCAAAATCATGAGCTTTGGAACCTTTGAATGTCGAATTTGAGCTCAAGAACAGTTCTGAAAAACCTAGAATTTTTTAAGTCCGCTTGAGGCGGGGAACCGCCGCTCGAGCGTAAAAGACGAGCTCCCAGAATATTTTGCAGACATTGATGTTCGCTTGAGCAGGGAAGTTCACGTTCGAGCGGGGAGCTATGTAGAATGACCTTCAGCTCGAGCGTCCGAGTTCGCGCTCGAGCGTAAAAAATGAGGCAACCAGTACTTTTGCAGACCTAATGGGTCCGCTCGAGCAGGAAAGTCCACGCTCGAGCGGGGACCCCTGTTTCAGAAATTTTGTAAAGGTGTTCTGTGTTCCGTTTTCCGTTTTCTTTCATTTCTAAGCACTCTTAGGCATGCATTGAGCATTATGAATGAATTAAAAGGATAAGAAAGAAGCCTAAGAGGAATGTATGAGTTAAGAACGGACTGAATTGATTGTGACCCATATGTGTTATGTAATGTATAGGGTCGAGCTCTAGGGTGAATCCACCGGCAGATCACTGTAAGTAATATTTCAATAAAGATATCTGAAGTATGTTATTTGTCCAATTACTTACTTCTATGTAAGTCTTATAAGTTCGTTAATTTGAATGGTGGACAAATATTTGCTATGCCAAATGAATGGGCTAGAGACCAGTTTGACATGAATGATAGAATGAATGGACTAGAGGCCAGTTTGACATGAATGAAAGAATTAATGGGCCAGAGGCCAGTCTAACATGAATGATTGAATGAATGGGCCAGAGACCAGTTTGACATGAATGAAAGAATGAATGGGCCAGAGGCCAGTCTGACATAAATGATAGAATGAATGGGACAGAGGCCAGTCTGACATGAATGATAGAATGGTTGGGCCAAAGGCCAGTCTGACATGAATGAAAGAATAGTTGGGCCAAAGGCTGGTTTGACATGAATAGATTGGGCCCGAGGCCGTTTGATGTGTTTGGAACTGCAGTTACCTGATCTATATATATGTATATACTAGATAGAAATATGAATTGGACCGAAGGCTGTTTGGTGCATGTCGTTCTGAATACTATTCGTGTGTTCCTTATTTGATATTATTCACTGGGCTTTCGCTCATGCTCATTCATGTGTCTGTAGGTGAACCAAGGGAGGTTCAAACCCAGCCTCAATGAAGTTTGTGAGAAACAGTCAAGGTTTTGAAGGGTCAGCCCACACGTCTCACGCACGAGACTTGATCTCGCCCTTTTGCCATATTGTTACATTTTGTCATGTTGGCGAGAACTTTGGACTACAGTTGTAAATAAGTTTTGGTTAGGCTGACTAAGACTTGTATGATCCTGTTATGTAAAGTATATGTATATATTGATTTCCTTTTGATGTGAGTTATTAACGAATATTTTTGTGAAATGACATGACGTGCCATGTAAGCACAGCTCTATGGACAAAAGTTCGAAATTGCTTCCGTTTGGCCCCCCTTAACTCTGCTAAGAATATATTTGGTTTGGTTTGAAGCCGTAGGTAATCCCTTGATTACTGGCCGGTTATGTCCTTAACCCATGGGGGCGGGTTCGGGTCATAACACTAGCTACGCTAATTAAGCTAACTATTACAACACAATTGAAATGAAATAACTAACTTATTCTAAGCTAATTAAATATTATAAAACGAATTGAATAATTAGTTACACTAACTAATTAAGTACAATACTTGAATTAATTAGCTATTCTGAGCTAACTAAAGCAATCAAATGGCCTCGAGGGCGAGAGACGCATGCATGCTTAGTTGGTTTCTTCCCGAAAATCCACTGCCTTGCCATTGCAGCCTCTGTTTGCACATTTTTGATCACCAATAGTGCCACCGACTTCCAGAATGCCTCTGCTCCAACTCAAGAACACATTTGTGCAAAATTTCATTTCTGGCCGGTCAGCTACCAATGGTGGCTGGTCGGCTACCATTGGTGGCCGGTCAGCTGCTATTGGTGGCCGGTCGGCCACCCCTTCCCTGAACTTCCCTTTTTGCTGCAACAGAGAGCAAACAGAGGCAAAGCAGTGTATTCTCATGGAGTGTATGTACTGTTACTCTCTTTATCATTACACAAGCTCAAAGGAGTGTAACTTTTGGTCCTCAAACCATCAACCTTGCATTTTCAATGCATGATGGCTAAGGAACCAAACTTGACAAGCTTAATGAGTATAAAATAAGACTTAACAAAACCATAGCCCTATAATGTATGATCAAGGGTGATGGTGACCAAGGAAAGTGGCACGTTTTATTACTTTGAGTATGAAATGTCTCATTTTTCTCATATTCAAATTAACGTCCGATCTGAATACATGCAATGCAACATGAAGATACTTAATCTTGCCTCTTTTACTTTGTTCATTTTGCTTACACATTTTAATTTACCAATCCATTCTTTAATTGATTAGTTCAAAAGATGAGTGTTCTCTAATGGAAAGGAGGCCTAAACCACAAGTACCTTGAGCATGAAAGAGACCTCACGTTGTTGGTAATGAACTCCCGAAGGAATTAAACCATTAGGCATGACTGTCTCAATTCTACACTCAAGCCAACAAGGGGTTCAAAGCCACTTTCAAAACAAATGAAAGAGTGAAGAATAGAGGGAGGTTGCAGAGATTTCAATACTGAAATGGAGTGCACAGTGACATTAAAACATGAAAGCAACTCATGCAATTCATGTTTAAAAGCTTAAAACACTAAACTAGTGAAGGAAATTGCACTACAACCACACAATACAAGCCTCAAAGGACCAAATTAGCTCAAAACAGAGCTGAAACCAGTCAAAAAAGTAGCAAAAACATGCTGAGATTAAGGTACAAAATGCTAGAAAAACATGCTCACATGTTAAGCTATCTAGGTATGCAAACAAGACACAAGGAAGGAAGGCTACCTCCTCTAATTTTGGACTTCAAAACAAGGTTTTTGCCATTGAAATAACTTTGAATTTTAGTGGTTTAAAGACTCAAAAAGTTTGATTTGAATATGCTAAAAGATGGTGCAAAAGCTTACAGAATGAAGCAATAAGAATGATAGACTACCCCTTAGCATAAAATAGCCTCAAACCATCATGTTAAGTCTCAAAAATCAGAGTTTTTTGTAGTTGAAAACTAGCTTAAAAACAATACAAAAAAATGGCAAAACAAATGTGCACAATAAGCTTAAATGAGGTAAGTTCTCTACCTTTGAAGCACAGCACAAAACAACCACAATTTCAGGCTCAAACCTCCTTCCAAAGCTCAAACTAGGCTCCAAGGGACCTCAGTTCCAAGGTAGTCAAGTTTGGTTAAGGGTTAGTGTGCAAAGGTGTAGAGAAAACTAACTACACAGCACAAAACAAGAAGAGAGAGAAAGAAAATTCTAGAGAGAGAGAGAGAGAATTTTGATCCAAATTTTCTAACCTCTCAAAATGGGGGAGAGCACCCCCTATATATAGAAAAATAAGATTGGAGCTGTAGACACCCCATTTTTGACCGTCCTCAAGACTACGACGTCATCGCTTGAACACTCGGTGATCACCCATGTTCGTGTTCGTTTTGAGTTCCCAGAGGTCTCGGCTGCGCGCCTTGCCTCAGGATCTCTCAACTCGACTGTTTTGTGTTTGATTTTGCACCAAACACTTGTGTTTGATTTTGCACCAAACACTTGTGTTTTTGCTTCTGAGGGTAGAGAGTAGCTTGCTAGCTACCCTTGACACCCACCAGCTCTGGCTTGAGGCCACCGGCCATGTATTCTTGCTACCGGCCATTAGTGAGATATACCATTGGCCAGTCAGCATCTTGTGTGGTCGGCCGGCCATCTGTTTGGCCGATGGCCACCTTTTATGGCCGATACCACCTTTTTTCCTTTTTTAGGCATAATGCATACCAGCTGTGCCAGCTGGAATGCACGGACCCTGCCCCCCATGTACGGGTGTGGCTGTTTTGAACCTTTGCACCCTTTTACTCAAGCTTCTCATGGAAGCTTGACCTCTTTTGGTCTAGCTTTTTGAGGAAGCTTGACCATTTGTCTTAGCTTCCTCAAGAAGCTTGCACCCTTTGGGTTAGCTTCCCTTGGAAGCTTGACCCCCCTGACCCTTTTATATTAGCTTCTCTAAGAAGCTTGGAGCCATTGCCTTGCCTATATAAGAGTCCCCTCATCCTCCTTTGCGTTGGTTCAGCAAAATCAGACCTAAAACATATATATTCTGATATATACATCTTCTCTCTCTATATCTCCCTCTCTCTCTCTTCATTTGTGTGTGTTTTAAGGCCTAAAAGTGTATTTAGTCCTTAGTTTTGCACTAAGACACACTATTACACCATACTTCGACTTGGGAGGTCTTAAGGGTTTGTTCTTGAAGTTTTGGGTCGGTTTTGATCAGAAGAAGAGGGCTGAGCTTGCTGTTCTTGAAGTGTTCTTCAAGGGTAACACTATTTACTTTATATTCCCCAACCTTGCACTAGTCTTTTACCTATCTTGCATACTGATTCAAGCTTTGTGTATAACTGAAAAAAGTCTTGTATTTGCATGCTTAAGATCTTTTATTAAGGTCATTTTGGTGTTGGGGGTCGACCTCCCCCTCTTAGGCCTTGTTTGGCCCTTTTTGGTGCTCTCTTTGTTAAGCTTTGAATACTTTTGTGTTTGGCCTTCTCACCACTGAAATCTAGTGGATTTTCAGTGGTGATGAAGAGGGTTTGAAGTCTTGCATAGGGGAAGGACACCCCTCTCCCTTGGTCTCTCTTTTGTTTGCATTTTTGGCCCATAAGAGTAGCATGCATGATTAGTTGTTCTTGGCTTCATTTCAGAGGTTCTTGGGTGTTATTGGGTCATATTATGCCTCTGTTTTTGGTCGGATTAGTGACCCATTCCATGTTTAATATACTTGCTTTGTATTCCTCTCTTTTGCCTAGAAGTGCATCATGTATTTAGTCTACCATGCTCTCATGTTTTGGCTTAGCTTTGTGAAGTTTTTGGTCATGTTTTAACATGCTTAAGGTCTGTCTTGAGTCTTTGGTGCCATGCTTGCCATGCTTTATATAGCCTCTTTGTATTCTAGCTTGTTGGCTTCGAGTGTGTGAGTCGTTAGCATGCCTCATTTGGTCTATTTCAGTGATTTGGAATCATTTTTCATGCCATTTCAGTTCATGTTTTATGCCTACATGCTTGCATTTGTTACCCTTTTAACGCCTTGAAGAGTTGTGGTCTTATGTTCTATGTTTGGGCTTTGGTGTATGTCTCTTTGTTTAAGTCATTTGGGATGCTATTTATGTGGGTTTTGGGGCTTATTCTAACATACCATAGCTCTAATTTTTGTTGGTCTAATGTCCATGTTTGTCTCTTTTATGGATGCTTAGAGTTGCCTCTTTCATGCCTTAGGTGATGAGCCTTGGGGCATGCATGCTTGCATATGTGATTTGTGCTCTTGTTGCATCATTTTGGCCACTGTTATGGACAAGGCTGAGGTCTGTCCACCTATAGTGTAAGACCATGGGTCATGCATTTGCATTTTGTTGTATGCTCATTACATTGCATGGTTGTTGCATCCTTGTAGTTAGTGCATTGTTGCATGCCTATCATTTTGCATAATTGCCTATCTAGGTTGCATTGTAGTGTTGCATGCTTGTTATATTGCCATGGTGTTTGCATGATATGTTACATTGCTCATGTTGCATTGCATTATGTTTGGTTTGGGGTGTCAAACCAAGCAAGAGGGGTGAGATGTGTTCGTACTCAAAGTGACGAAACACGCCTCAACCCTCGGTCGCCAATGCCCTTGACCCCAACATGATAGGGCATAAGGCATTCATCTCTTTTATGTATGCATTTACATTAAGTTACAAACTTGGTGCCTTAGGCCATCATGCATCGAAATGCGTGATTGGTGGCCCGAGTATCGAGGGTCACACTCCCATGAGTCCATAGCATGATTGGGAGAGTGACCATGCATACGGTGCTTTGAATTTCCTTGTCATGCACTATCTGCCCTCTGCTGCTATCAAAAATAGGTTTCTGCAGGAAGAAATGGCCGGCCGGCCACATATAGTGCCGATCGGCCATCAATTACCAGCCAGTGGTGTAATTTTTGGCCGATAAGCCCATCCCTATGGCCGGTGAACTTGAATTGTGGCCGGTGACACCCCAGAGCACTCAGAGGGTGATTCAAAATGGGTCTGGGGACTTTCAGAATTTTCAGAAGAGCAAGGCAGTGTAAATGGAGGCAACAGTGGCATGGCACGGGTTTCTGAGCGGGGCGGTTCGAGCATGCATCATCCTAGCATTCCGAGGCGGGGCTGCGGCCATCCTCTTTCTGCATTTAATTTGTTAATTAAATAGAAGATATGTAATATTTAATTAATTAGAAGAGTTAACTATTTATTTGTTTTGTAATATTTATTCAGACCCTCCGAGCGAGGGCAATTGTGTAATAAGTGTGCGTGAGTGTGTGTATGTCTTCCAACCCCACGTCTTTCTTCCCTTTTATTTACTAGTTTTCAATGGTTAGTTTAGGGCATGTTTCAATTAGCATACTTATGATAGCATGTTTGCATACATTCATTTGTTTTGCATGCACCGGGCTCGGCGCATCATACTAACTGCATTTGTATTTCAATCCTAAATTGAATACGTGATAGCTGTAGCATCATCATATACCATATTAGGATAGCCGAGCCTATTGTAGTTACATCTCGCATGTGTTGCATTAGCCATCTTAACATGAACTAGGATCATACATTTGATTACTAACTTGTTTCTGTTTTGGCTTGGAGTACTCAGTAAGTGTTTATGCTTTAGCATCTTGCATGCGTGTGAGTGTTGCCATGATAGCATGCTTACCATGAGGCTAATTGCTTATGTGATATAACTGTCTGACTGCCTGTGGGTGAATATTGGATTGTTTGAGTTGGAACAACTCATTGAAATCCGTGTTTTAGCCTACTTGCGAGTAGCAAATCTCAAATCATTTTCTAAACAAACGGATATGCAATGTTTCGTTCCAAATTAGGCGATCTAGTATATACTTTTGTGTTGTGCGCATCACATAGTAAGATTAGCTAATTAACTGGAATAAGAGCTCATAATGTTTTCAAAAACAAAATATCGTGGTTAGTAGAGGCCGATCTTCGGATCGGGCGAGAGGGGGTGCTCATAGCTGACCTTCCCCAATCGTACCCAAGTTCCCAAGCCGAGGCAACTTTGGTAATGACAGACACGTGGCCTTAGGCAAACGAGTCAGGGTTTCCTAAATTTCCCAAAATAAAATATTTAGGTGGCGACTCTGTATCTGGCAAAGCAGTCCATGTTTGGCACTTCTTTTCTAAAAATCTGTTTTCTCAAAAAGATTTGCCGGATTTGGACTCTTTGGTTCAGATTAAGAACCGTGACAATTTGAGTCCGAACTGTAGTGAGCCCAATGAACAAAACGGGGGATTTCCCTCCCGGGACGTTCGGGGACATCTACAGGAGCTTGTATTCATCCCTCCATACACGTGTATGAAGATATACTTCAGTGAACAACAGCTGGCACAACTGGCAAACAAAAATTTGAAAAATGAGAAAAATGGTCGTCAGCCACCACCGGTAGCCGATCGGCCATCAATGTAGCTGACCAGCCAACAACATAGCCGACCAGCCACCACTGGCGGCAGACAAGCACAAGTCATGGCCGATAAGCTATGGGAATGGCCGATAAGCTACCCTCTCGTCCAGATTTGAAACAACAAGCTCTTGGTCCACAACCAAGCACAAAATAGATAAGGTTCAAAAGCTCAAAGACGAGGAGCTCGACCAAGATCTTCGGGCACTCAACACGAACATGAGCATACAAAAATCATCGAGTGTTCAAACGACGACGTCTAAGTCTCGAGGACAGTCAAAAATGGGGTATCTACACATTCCAACCCCCCCAAGTGCAAACTCAAACACAGGGTTGGTGAAATCCCTTATGCCAGGCATGTTCTCAAGCATAGGATTTGGAAATGCCCTCATGCCATTACCTTGGGCGGGCCCAGATTTACCAAATTGTATGGTTTTGTTGGTAGAGAATGGCATTCTAAGTGGTTATTGGTCTCAAAGGAGTTTCATACCATGACTGAGGCACAAGTGCTGGCCTCTCATAGTTGTGACTACTAGTCTGACCATTGACTTGTCCATTATTTTGCATAGGCTATTTATCTCGAGCCAATAGTTGTTGAGGACTATTTACATTTTCTTTAGTTTGTCTTACAACAGTTAGTTGATGAGAATTCATTCGATCCAAAAAGGATGTTGCCCATCTTTCCATTGTATACATTAGCTGTTGTTTCATAGCATTTACTAAACCTCCCAACGAATTCAGTGGTTGGGTAGAAGGAACATTTTAAGGTCCAGTCTCATGGCCCTGTCCAGTGTGTTGGACATGTGTTATATATTTTGAAATGCTGGTCTGTTCAACCATTTGCGGAGGATCTGATGAGATAGGTGCATCATCACATTGTCTTCTGGGTTAGGTATTTCTATCTCTCTTTTTACACCTTTTTCCAAGCGTTCATTTTCTTTTCTTGCTCTACGTCTAGCCACTTTTATTAGTCCCAATGGATGTGCCAAAAATATATATTGGCTTTTTTGACTTTCAAAGGTTAATAATGTAAATTTAAGCGTGCCAACGAGGATCAATTAGTCCTTACAGAATTTATAATTACCAACCAATTATCAAGCGATTGTGTTGAAGTTCTTTCAGTCTCAATAAAGAGGACTTTTATTGGTGGTTTGTTTAGGAGAAAATTATGAATAATAACAAGTAAATATAATTCAGAAATCGAATTTCATTAAGTAAATGAAAACTTATAATGAAGTTACAATGACCTAACCTCTACGAGATTCACAGCAACAAACTATTGAAAAACTACTCCTAGGAAATGAAGTGCAGTACAGGAATTGAAGTGCTGGAAATATAAAGAATTGAAAATGTAAAATTGGAAAGAAAATGAAGTAAATAAACTGGTTTCTGGATCTAAGTCTGGAGCCTTCATTCCAAGGCTTTCTCTGTTATTTATACTTCTCAATGGTAACCGTCAAAGTGGGCTTCTGACCGTCGAATAGTCCTTTTATGATTACTGAACATGTTCTCTTACAGTCAGTCCCACTACGCCACTCTTACAAATAGGCTTTCATCCTGATTTGAATTTAAATTTATGAGTAACCGTTAGGCCATATCATCTTGTATCTCTCGATTGTTCCAGTGCTACGCAGATCAGATACTACCAATACAAATTGCCACGTGTCCGTCTTTGATTAGAGACTTGCATTAATTTCCCCTATTGCTCTTTAGGTGCCACGTATCACTCTACGATTGGGTTTTACAAATTATACAACCAATATTATATAGTTACATTAATACTCTTTTTATGATATAATGTTATTGAAAAGTTGATATTAAAACAAATAAAAAGATTATGAAAGCAAAATGTAGTAATTTTTTTGTTGATGAGAATAAAGTGACAATAGCCCATAATTAAGGGAGGTAAGGTGTAGTTTTTCCATCTGCTACAGTTTAAAGAAGAAGGGAGGTCGAACTAAGAAAATTAAAACAATAAGGAGAAACAAAATGCTATTCCAACAAAAGTTTGGGGTAGAATTGTAAATTGTCATAATTTCTTAAGACCTAGGGGGCTTCCATCTTTCAGCCTCTTCTCCTATATAAGCGAAACAAAACCCTAGAGCCGCTTTTCCAACGCCTCACACACTCGCACAGAGAGAGAGAGAGAGAGAGAGAGAGAGCTCTCGAGGTTGAGAAATGGTGACTTACAGGGTAAATTCAGCTTCTCTTCGTCGTCCCTGTTGTCAATCCAGTGAAAATCTCTCAGATCTTTTTCGTGAAATGCGTTTTGTATGTGATTTGATTTGGGGTTTTTGAACCGTTCAATTTGTTTCTTTGTTTGCAGATTCATCAGTATCAGGTTGTAGGGAGAGCTCTTCCTACGGAGACCGATCAGCATCCGAAGATCTACCGCATGAAGCTCTGGGCCACCAACGAGGTTCGGGCCAAGTCCAAGTTCTGGTATGTATATATATATGTATGAGGTTTGAGTATATTATTTTCGATTCCAATTGTGTTTTGGTTAAATTTCTAAGGTATTTTCTGAGGAAGCTTAAGAAGGTGAAGAAAAGCAATGGTCAAATGCTCGCTATCAATGAGGTATATATCTGTCTCATAGAGTAAATTACTTTCTAGGGTTTTGAATATAATCAATTCATGTTTTGATTAGTGCCTATTAATTAGTTTGTTGGTTCTGGGTAACAAAAGGAACAACAATTTAAGCAGAGCTTGTGGTAGTGATAGTATATTGTTAGCTAGGGCTCCGTATATTCTATGCCACTTAATTGAATCATTTTATGTTTCTAGTTGTGTTTTATTCTATAATGGGGTTTGATTCTTTCGATGTTTTATTTTCACTCTCATTATGTGCTGTTCATGGGAAATACAATTCTATGTTTCTGTGCATTATCTCCAATGGCTTATTCTGACAATTTTCAATAACAAACTTTATGCGCTGCATTTTATTAATGAAGTAACAGTCGTCGTTGCATGTACCCTGTATTACATTATTCGGCACAATGCATTGAATAGACATATTAGTGATCCACTTTTTTCATTATTCATTTGTGTGGTGATCATGAAACCTGTAATCTGACGCAGATGTGCTTATTCAAGCATACATTTACTTTTAAGACACCAGTTGTGGGAATTTTAGTTATTCCTTCGCTTGTATTAGTCTTGCCTTTTCTAAGCAAATATTATAATTTAGTGCATTGTTAGTTGATATGTATAAACCTTGGAGTCTTATGCATTATGTTTATATCTTCACACGGTATATTATTTACATTATGTTTTCATTCTTGATGGTCACTGGGAAGTGGAATCAATACTAATGTAGCTGTACAAAAATTGTATTTTCTCCTAAATTTCTTTGCTTATTGTTTATGTTTGTTGATGTTTGTCATTATTACTTTCTTTTCTGAGTTATATGTGAAGATATAATTTAAGGAAAATGAATTGCAAACAAAAATTCATACAAAAAGCCTTCTAAGAATGATGTGGCAGTGTCATTTTGGATATTGTAAATCATTTTAATGGGTTTTTTATTTGAAATGAATGGACACACTTATGCCACCTCATTTTGTATAGATTTTGTGTACGAATTTTCTATTTATATATTTGGATGTGATTTTGTGGTTATTTGAGCATGTTAGCGAGCCAATTTGTTCATTGCGGAGAGGATGAGATTGAATTACTTGTGCATTGTTGGCGTCCATTTGACTATCTTCTGTATTAGTGTAAAGAAAGATTAAAGCAGACAAATAAAATAATCATCTTATCTTGTGAGTTGTTTGTTCAGTAGATTTGTTCAGTTATAAATTATTCAATTTACATTGTATTACTTTTTTTCGAGACCTGAAGAATCTTGATGATAATATAGCTCATTGTGTCTTACATAATCCGAACTACATTTGGGTGTTTTATAACATTGGTTGGGGTAGTTGGATAACTAGTGCTAGAACATGTTATTTCTAAGCAGAATAAATCATCTTTTGTATTTCGTTTTTGTATTTTGTCGTCAATTCTACCATTTCTGCATGAGTTTCCATGGTTATGAAGAATATCTCATGGTATTTAACTTGACCTGCTTGTAGATTTTTGAGAAGAACCCAACGAAGATCAAGAATTATGGTATCTGGCTGCGGTATCAAAGTCGAACTGGGTATCACAACATGTACAAGGAGTACCGTGATACCACACTGAATGGTGCTGTTGAGCAGATGTACACCGAGATGGCTTCCCGCCACAGGGTCCGTTACCATTGCATCCAGATCATTAAAACTGCCACCATCCCTGCCAAGCTTTGCAAGAGGGAGAGCACAAAGCAGTTCCACAACTCCAAAATCAAGTTCCCATTGGTGTTCAAGAAGGTTAGGCCACCATCTAGGAAGCTGAAGACCACATACAAGGCATCCAGGCCCAACTTGTTTGTGTAACTCTCTCTGATCATTTATTGAAGGAGAACTATAAAGAGGGTTAAGACAATCCAAGTTTTGAAATTTTGTTATTCTAGTGAAGACCTAGTTTTTATTTTGTGCTTCTTGGATATTGTTTGGTTTTGAGAATTTTTCGATATTGGATATTGAAAGATCTTTGTTTAGGGGTTTCCATCCTGTTTACTTTCTGAATTCCTCAGTATTTTGCTATAATGAATGATAATATTGTGAACTTTAGCCCCCCTTTCTTATGTTATCATTTTGTGGTGAGTTTTGGGGAGGCCTCTGGTTAAGCATGTATAATTCTTGGATGTAGTAAATATGTTGGGTTGGTCCGGCTGATAAGCTCTTTAACTAAACTTTTATATTTGCTTTGGAAAAACAAGTTGAGAGATGTACACCTGAACTTGTTCTTGAGCACTCAATTGTTTCTTGCAATTTAAGTAGTGTGCGACAAGTGAAGGGACAATTCTGGTTTTATAACTGTGGTCTTCATGAGTCGATGGACTGAGTTAATCATTGGGCCAGAAACGAGTTGAATTGTACAAGTTTGATTTAAAAATTTAATGGGTTTTAATATGTTAGATGTTTATTCTGCTTCTGAGTTGATTTCAATCGTGAATTTTAATTGAGTTGAGCTTAAGTAGTATGTTGTAAAATTACAAGTTTGATTTGTTTATAATATAATGAGACTTTCAAACAAGTTTTTAAGGGGTTTAATATCAATTGAATTTGGTACTGTTTTTCCAAGTTGTGCAAAGAAATCTATTACAAGCCCTCATAAAAGACCACACAATTTATAGAAATATTTAAAACCATATCATGTATAGAATATTTATTCAGAAATGGGAGATCATATGACACTATCTTAATTGGTCTCATCAGTTAATAAAAAAATCACAGATAAGATGGAGTATGTTACCTCTTATCTCTCACTAGAGTAATTATTTAGTAGTGTCATAATAAATTTTGTAAATGGGATGTACTAACTCATATTTGTTTGTTATTTGAGAGAGAAAGAATACTCATTTAGTTATGTTGTTTCTTTAAGTTTGTGTTTGGTTGGATGATTTGATGAGTGAAATGGAAAAGAAAAGAAAAGAAAAGAAAAATATAAAAAAAAAAATGAGAAAGAATTGATAAGATTCGAATTTCAAGTTATGTTTGGTTGAGTTGAAAAATGAAGAAAGAAAAGAGCCTAATGCTGTGTTTGTTTGAGGGATTTGAGAAGGGATTCGAAAAGAGAAATGGAAAAGGTAGGTGAAATGTAAATAAAACATACCTATATTTCATCTAGTTTCATATACTTTTTTCCTTTCCCTTTCCAAATCTCTCCCTAAATCTCTCAACCAAATACGGCGTAAGTGAATCTAAAAGATAAAAAGTGAGATTGTGTTTCCCACTCACTTTATTTTCCCTTGTGTTTTCATTATAACCAAATAAAAAGTAAGATCCTATTTCTTTTTCATTTTTATTTCTCTCTCATATTCTCCAACCAATCAAAACCTACGAATATCTAATAATTTTCTCTAACTAACCCTACTAAGATTTCCGAAATAGTGATATTAGATGATATCACGATTATACCCAGTATTTACTCCACCTTATACTCTCCCTCCTTTGTTTTCTATGGTTCTCTTATCTTATTTTTGAACAAGACGTTATACCCATAATTTTTTTTTTCTTTTAAAAAAAAAAACAGAAACTCTGTATGGTGTCTATATAAACAGCATCGACGTAAAATTTTTTTCGAGATCTGGACTAAATATTAAAATGACACTTTATTTATTAATGTATAATAGTGGTTGTCAAAAAAAAGTAATTAATAGTGGTTGTCAAAAAACAGTAGTCATGAAAGAGTGATAAACATAAATATTGATGATTAAAATCATAAATTTTGTTATTGTTGTGTAAAGTATTTTAAAAGCTACCACTGAATGATAATTTTTTGTTATTTTATTAGACCGTTGAGAAACTAGAGCCTTCAACAATAAGAATCTTTTAAAAATTTTCTTGAAAACATTAAGTGAAAGACTAAATTGTCTAACAGTTGAACCGCCTATTAGGTGATGTGTTGAAAATAATTTCCCGATAAATTAATTTATTTAATTAAATATCAAAAATAAAATATAATAAATAAACAAAATTCAAGTAATAGAAAATACTTACAGTCCTGTAAAGCAAAAACAAATAATTAACAGAAGTGTGATTGAGGCCAATGTTTGGACACTGTGTTTTTAAGATAGAATTTTGCCCTCTCCACTGGTGCTTGAGATCTATGGACGTCCTGTCTCCAAGATACAACAATCACCTACACACAGAAGTAGCACTACAATTTGTGTGAACTACGAACCAAATTTGTGTTAAGTACTCTCAATAAAAAATAAAAAATAATAAAAAATGGAGATGAATGAAGATAAAGACAAAAGACTTAGAGGCAAAATGATTTCTCTTCTTTTTTATCTATTTATGATGGATTGTCCTCTACCATTATATAAATAATGAACCGTAGCATGCACCAAGCGGCGGTCGCGTTTGTGATTGTTCGGAAGTGACCGTTGAGACCAAATTCGAAATTCAAAATTCAATTTTTTTTTCTTCCAAAAATATAAGTGCCAATCCAACCCACGTCCAGCTCGGTTCGAGCAGAGCAGCGGCGCGCGTGCATTTTGGATTGAGCCCACTTCGGTCCACTACTTCCCTCGTTACATTGAGTCAATTTCTCATTCACTCATTAATGATTTTAACAATTGTAGACACAAATTTTAAAACATGATGTGTTTCAACACATTTCAAAATTTATGTTACAAATGTCAACTGTTTAGTTTTTGGACTAAACAGTGTTGATTATTTGAATAGCAGGTTCTTATTTCCGATCTGTATTTCATATCGTTAATTACACATTTTATACAAATGAAACCTCCGATTAATGAAGAACAAAATAAACAACAAAAGACAATTTAAGAAAAATAAATATTTTATTAAAATTGTTATGGGTTTTGAACCCTCAAATACAAAATATAATTCTGGGTTTGGAACCCTTTACCTATTCATCGCCATTAGCGTAGGCTCTTCAGTTCTCTAGCTTCTCTTCTTCTTTCTTGTAACGATTTCTTTAGCTCTCAATTTCTTTCTCTCTCTTTCTGATCTTTCACTTCTGATTTCTTCCGATCCATCCCTCATCTTGTGTGATGGTTCTCATATTTATAAAGGGCCATTAGGTGATAGGAATGCTTCATCTTCAATTTGAATTTCAAATTGAATGATAGCGCCTATTTGAATTTTGAATAATAGCGCTATCTGATTAATCGTATATCTGATTAACCGGATTGATCTTTGAGGTTTCATCCGGTGTGGTGTCCTTGCTGTAGGCTCTACAGGTGTCATCTTTCGTAGGCTCCACGTGTCACTTCAGCATCTTGAATAACGTCGTTGAGATACAACGTCGTTTTATTTATGTACTTCAACGGATCATGTTGATCTTTTTTTAGGGAGTGATTACCTACAACCTTCCTATCATAGGCTCTATACGTGTCATAAATTTAGTTGAAATTTATGTGCCAACAAATGCCCCTCGTGACTTGCACAAGTAAATTTTCTTAATTGTGCGAGTCACGACAATTTGGCACTTTTATTTGGATGATCTTTAGGTCTTGGATGGGATTATTTCTTTGCTTTGATCCTTGGCCTTTTTTTTTTTTTTTTTTTTTTTAAGGCCATCATGAATTTTCCTAGACCATCATGGATCTTTCCTTTTCTAGGCCACCATTTTTTTAATTGGGCCTTTTCTTTTGTGGACCTCCAACTTGCCACTATTTTTGTTTTTGTTTTTTTGTAGGCCATCATGGATTTTTCTAGACCATCATGAACCTTTCCTTTTCTAGGCCACTATTTTTAATTGGGCCTTTTCTTTTGTGGGCCTCCAATTTGCCACCATTTTTTTAAGGATCAGATTTTTTTTTTTTTACAGCAGATATATATATATATATATTTTTTTAGGAGCTTGTCTAAATGAAATAGGATGGATTGGCATTGATTAGGATTTCTAATCTTATATGAACTCTTGCTTCTTTGGAGTGTTTTAAGAGATCACTATCTCTTTTCTTAAGCAAGACTTTTTTGCTTTATATAACACATATTCCTACATACAACATATTCCTGCAGCTTTCTTCCTCCAGCAGATTTTTGTTTGCAGAAAATCTTTATCTTTCCAGCATATTTCAAGCAGAATTTGTCCCTTCATATCAGGTATGCTTTCTTTCTTCTTTTGTTTGTCTTTCTTCTTCTTCTTCTTCTTCTTTTTTTTTCATTTTTTTTTTAAACAGCATCAGCCTCTGTTTTTTTACCTTCCAGCAGAATTTTTTTCCTCCATGAACCTTTTTTTATAGCCCATATGAACCCAGGTGTATAACCTGCTGTCATTAGCAGATATGGCCTAGATATCAATAAAGAGAGCCCATTCTTGCTAGACAACAAACCTAAGGGAATGATACAAGCAGGTTCTTCTTCTTCCTTTTTTTTTTTATTTTTTTTTTATTTTTAACAGCATCAGCCTCTGTTTTTTTTTTTTTGTTGTTTTAGAATCTGAAACCTTCTCTTTTTTTGACCTTCCAACAAAAATTTTCTTCTCCATGAACTTTTTTTATAGCCCACATGAACCTGTGTATAACCTGCTGTCAGGTTTTTTTTTTTTTTGCTGCTGCCAGTTTTTTTTTTCCCCTGCAGATTCAGCAGATTTTTTTTGTTTTCCAGAAAATTTCCAGCAACTTTCCAGCCATTATCTCTTTTCTTTTTTTTTTTCAAATTTTTTTTTTTCAAACTGTTTAGCAAACCCTTTTCTCTTTTTTTTTTGTAGACCGTGAATCTAAACAGACCAAACAAAATGAGATTATTTATTTGCTTTGGTCCTTGGCCCCTTGTTTTTTTTTTTTTTTTTTTTTTTTTTCAAACTGTTTAGCAAACCCTTTTTTTTTGGTAAGCAGCCCAGAAAGTCAACAAGTGTAACTTAAAACTTTGACAAAATATTTTGAAGATGGAATGATTTATCTGTCGCAAGAAATTGGGAGCTTTGCTAATGCCAGAGAGGTAATTAGACCATTTATTGGCATAGCCACGGAGCGAGCTGCAAAAAGCTACTACACTCCAGAACCATATCGCTGCAATTACAAACAGGCTATTCAATCAATCAATTTGCTTGTAGCCATTCAGAATTATCTTGATTTGCAAGTATGACTGCCCAGATCTTGGCAATTGTGTAATCAAGATGTCTAAATTAAACAACTGCAATTAGAGATTCTTTGTGGTGATGATCTATAGGAACATCACTGGGGATTTGATCAAAAGTTTTTTATTTAACAAACCCCCCCCCCTTTTTTTTGGGGGGGGTTAAAAGTAGAAAATTAGCCTTGCCCCTTCGTGATTCGTACAAGTAAATTTTAATTGTACGAATCATGATGACTAATTTCCTCTTCTTTTTTTTTTTTGGTTAACAATTATTTCATGTCTTTTTATCTCTTTTGCAGGCAACACGCAAGGCGTCAGCGTTTGTTTGCAGGTATCATTGCCCTTTCCAACCTAATGGCAATGAATGGCTTGAAACCTTGGCAGTGATTGTATCCTTTCACCCCAATGGCTTGAATCCTTGGCAGTGAATGTGTCCGTCACCCCAACGGCTTGAGGCCTTGGCAGTGATGTGTCCGTCACCCAACGGCTTGAATCCTTGGCAGTGATTGTGTCCTTCACCCCAACGGCTTGAATCCTTGGTAGTGAATGTGTCCTTCACCCCAACAGCTTGAGGCCTTGGCAGTGAATGTGTCCGTCACCCCAACGGCTTGAGTCCTTGGCAGTGATTGTGTCCGTCACCCCAACGGCTTGAGGCCTTGGCAGTGATGTGTCCGTCACCCCAACGGCTTGAATCCTTGGCAGTGAATGTGTCCTTCACCCCAACGGCTTGAGGCCTTGGCAGTGAATGTGTCTGTCACCCCAACGGCTTGAATCCTTGGCAGTGAATGTGTCCGTCACCCCAACGGCTTGAGTCCTTGGCAGTGATGTGTCCGTCACCCCAATGGCTTGAATCCTTGGCAGTGAATGTATCCATCACCCCAACAACTTGAGGCCTTGGCAGTGAATGTGTCCGTCACCCCAACGACTTGAATCCTTGGCAGTGATTGTGTCCGTCACCCCAACGGCTTGAGGCCTTGGCAGTGATTGTGTCCGTCACCCCAATGGCTTGAGGCCTTGGCAGTGATGTGTCCGTCACCCCAACGGCTTGAGTCCTTGGCAGTGATGTGTCCGTCACCCCAACGGCTTGAGGCCTTGGCAGTGATTGTGTCCGTCACCCAACGGTTTGAGGCCTTGGCAGTGATTATGTCCTTCACCCCAACGGCTTGAGGCCTTGGCAGTGATGTGTCCGTCACCCCAACGGCTTGAGTCCTTGGCAGTGAATGTGTCCTTCACCCCAACGGCTTGAGGCCTTGGCAGTGAATGTGTCCGTCACCCCAACGGCTTGAATCCTTGGCAGTGAATGTGTCCGTCACCCCAACGGCTTGAGGCCTTGGCAGTGAATGTTTCCGTCACCCCAACGGCTTGGACACACCCCAACGGCTTGAATCCTTGGCAGTGAATGTGTCCGTCACCCCAACGGCTTGAGGCCTTGGCAGTGAATGTTTCCGTCACCCCAACGGCTTGAGTCCTTTGGCAGTGGATGTGTCCGTCACCCCAACGGCTTGAGTCCTTGGCAGTGATGTGTCCGTCACCCCAACGGCTTGAGTCCTTGGCAATGATGTGTTTGTCACCCCAATGGCTTGAATCCTTGGTAGTGAATGTGTCCGTCACCCCAATGGCTTGAGGCCTTGGCAGTGATTGTGTCCGTCACCCCAACGGCTTGAGGCCTTGGTAGTGATTGTGTCCGTCACCCCAACGGCTTGAGGCCTTGGCAGTGATTGCTGTAGCAAACAACGTTTTCATGATTCTGAAGAGTTTGGGTGTAGACTTCATCTCCTTTTACGAGAAGGTGAAGATATTCCTTAGGTGCTTTGCTTTGAAAACCCAACTTGCAGATTCTTCAAACTTGTCTACTGCAGAATTTGAGGCCCAATACTATGAGAAGAAGCTTCAAAGTTTCTGGCCAACATGAACAGTTGTCTGCTTCAATTATCAAGTCGGATGAGCACATTGCGGGTTTTAATCAAAGGATTATTCAAACCAAAGAGTTACTCAAACAACTTGAAGAGGAATTGTCATCCACCCAAGCGGAACATGCATCCTTTATGTGTGATTTTGCACAAGCTTCCGAGAGTGTTTCTAAATCAGAAGAAGACGTGCAAACTGCTCTGAATGTTTTGAGCCAACACAAAAAGAAGAATGGACAACACAATGTTGTGGAACGTGCGTTTGCTAAGGCTTTTCTTAATGAATGAATGCACTTTTATTTTTTTATTCATCCGAACATAATGTATTTATGAAATTTCGCTCAATGATAGATTTATTTATTATATGAAATTTCTCAATACAATACATTGATTTGTCTTATTTTAGCCGTTTACAGTTTATACTCTTGCGGGCTAGGAGTATCTAATGTTTTATCACCTTAGATTTCAGTGAGGTATTTTAGCAGTTTGACCACATACAATACATTGGTGGTATTCGACTTTTGTTGGCCGTACACAGTTTATACTCTTGCGGGCCAGGAGTATCTAATGTTTTACTACCTTAGATTTCGGTGGGATATTTTAGCAGTTTAACCACATACAATACCGTTGGTGGTTTTCGACTTTTGTTTGGCCGTACACAGTTTATACTCTTGCGGGCCAGGAGTATCCAATGTTTTACCACCTTAGATTTCGGTGGGATATTTTAGCAGTTTAACCATATACAATACCGTTGGTGGGATTCAACTTTTGTTTAGCCGTACACAGTTTATACTCTTGCGGGCCAGGAGTATTCAATGTTTTACCACCTTAGATTTCGGTGGGATATTTTAGCAGTTTAACCACATACAATACCGTTGGTGGGTTTTTTTTTTTTTTTTCTTTTCTTTGCCTAACTGTTGCCTAGGCCGCCCTTTCGGGTTTTCAACCTAGCAGGCTTTTTTTTTTTTTTTTTTTTTTTTTTTTTTTTTGCCCTAACTTTTGCCTAGGCCGCCCTTTCGGGTTTTCAACCTAGCAGGCTTTCTTAAGGATAATATCTCTTCAAGAACCTTGCATTGGTTGGGGGAATGATTCTGTCACCATCCATCGTTATCAACAAATAGGCCCCATTAGAATAAACCTTCTCAATCACATAAGGTCCTTCCCATTTGGGCTCAAGCTTTCCTTTGGTTCTTCGTGAGACTACTATGGGTGTTCTAACCATTAGTACCAAGTCTCCTTTTTAAAGGAACGAAGCCTCACTCTTTTATTGAATGCATTTGCCATCCTTTGTTGGTAGATCTCCAAGTTCTGTTGAGCATACAACCTTCTTTCATCCAGGGTCTCTAGCTCAGCCAACCTCACTCTTGCACTTTCATCTTCTGTTAAGGACTCTTGTATTGCCACTCGCAATGATGGTATTTGAACCTCAAGTGGTAACACTGCTTCTCCTCCAAAAACCAACGAATAAGGGGTTGCTTGAGTAGGAGTTCTGTACGAAGTCCGATAAGCCCACAAAGCTTCTTGTAACTTTTCGTGCCAAGCTTTTTTGTTCTTATCCACCATCTTCTTAAGAATTTTGCACAATGTCTTGTTGAAAGCTTCTGCCAAACCATTGGCAGGTGCATGATATCTTGATGAATGGTTGTTTTTGATTTTGTACTTGGCAAATAACTTGTTCAAAGCATCACTCCTGAACGGCTGTCCATTATCCATGATGACACTTTCTGGAATTCCGAACCTGTAAATGATATGGGTTCGGATGAACTCGGAGACAACTGTGCTTTTTATATCCTTTAAAGCCACGGCCTCTGCCCATTTTGAGAAATAGTCAGTAGCAGCTAGGATGTATCGATATCCTGCTGAAGATGGAGGTACAAAAGGACCAATAATATCCATACCCCATGCTGCAAATGGCCAAGAACAAGTTGTTAAATGTAAAGGCTCTGGGGGTTGGTGGAGAAAGTTCCCATGGAATTGGCAGACTTGGCACCTTCGAGCATAATCTATGCAATCTGCAATCATAGTCGGCCAATAGTATCCCAACCGTTTTAGTTGCATATGTAATTTAGGACCACTTTGGTGTGCCCCACATATACCTGCATGTATTTCTGCCATTACCTCTTGAATACGCTCCTTGGCTATACACCGCATGAACATTCCATCCAAAGACCTTTTGTATAACGTTCCATCTTTCCACAGGACGAATTTGGTAGCTCTGCGTCTCACTTCAATTCTTTTTACTTTATCTTCAGGTAGCCTACCATGTTGGAGGTAAGCTATGAATGGTTCCCGCCAATCCTCCTCGTTTTCTCCTTTCGTGGTGACGACCAAGATTGGAACCAAGTCAGAAACTTCTTTTAAAGGTTGTAACACCCTTCTTTCACCTACCGTGATAGTAATTGTTTTGCTATCTGGTAGGGTGAGTGATGCAGCCAAACTTGCAAGTGAATCAGCTCGAGCATTTGTTCTTCTCTTCACATGGAAAATATGTGTTTTCCTGAATTGCGAAAGCAATTGATCAGCCCTTTCATGATACGGGATGAGACTTGTTTTCTTAACAATGTATTCTCCACGGAGTTGCTTTACCACCAGTTCTGAATCTCCATAAATTGAGAGTTCTTCAATAGGAATTTGTAATGCCAATTCTAATCCAGCAATTACAGCTTCATATTCTGCCTCATTATTGGAGCATCCTTCACTTAAGGCGAAAGAATGGGTGATTATAGCATTGTCTGGAGTCACAAACACAATTCCAATTCCAGCTTTATTGTTTTTAGGATTTTCTTGCTTCTTGCCATCTGGACTCCTTGAAGCTCCATCAAAATACATCTCCCATCCTTTCTGAATTTCTATTTGCATAACCTCTTCATCTGGTAAATCAGTTACTAGAGGTGAGTCATCAGGTATAGGATGTGCTGCCAAAAAATCTGCTAGAGCTGCCCCTTTACAGCTCTTTGGGGAACATATTCAATTGCGAATTGTTGGAGAATTACAGCCCACTTTGCAATTTTCCCTGAAAGTATGGGCCGTGAAAGTATATATTTCAAGGGGTCTGCTCTTGATATCAACTTGACTTCGTGTTCCAAGACATAGTGCTTTAGTTTTTGCAAGGCGAACACCAAGGCAAGACATGTCTTTTCGATAGGAGAGTAATTGGCTTCTGCCCCAACCAAAGTACGACTCAAGTAATACAAGGCATTTTCTTTCCCATGCTCATTATGTTGTGCCAACAGTGCCCCTAACGAACCATCCAAGGCTGTTATGTACAACAAAAGTGGTTTCCCTTTTATTGGGCTCATGAGTACTGGAGGCTTCAAAAGATACTCCTTAATACTATTAAAAGCATTTTGGCACTGCTGATCCCATTCAAATGGAACACCCTTTTTCATCAATCTTGAGAATGGCAAACATCGACCAGCCAAGTTAGAAATAAATCTTCTGATATAGGCCAATCTCCCTTGTAGCCCCTTCAATTCCCTCAAATTTCGTGGAGGAGGCATTTCAGCAATGGCTTTAATCTTGGTAGGGTCAATTTCAATCCCTTTGTTTCGAACCACAAACCCTAGAAATTTTCCTGATGAAACTCCAAATGCACATTTTAGTGGGTTCATCTTGAGTTTGTACCTCCTCAAACGTTCGAAGATTTTTCTCAAATCTTCCACATGGTTTTCCTTTTCCTTTGTCTTGACGACAAGATCATCAACATAGCATTCGATGGTGTCATGGAGCATATCACCAAAATTTTACAGCCATCGCCCTTTACGCCCCAGCATTTTCAGGCCAAAAGGCATTACCTTATAGCAAAAGACTCCTCTCGGAGTCCTGAATGCAGTCATTTCTTCATCTTCAGGTGCCATTCGGATTTGATTGTATCCTGAGTATCCATCCATAAAAGACAAGGTTTCATACCCAGTAGTTGCATCTACAAGAAGTTCAGTGATGGGCAAAGGAAAGTCATCTTTAGGACAAGCCTCATTGAGATCACGGAAATCAATGCAAACCCTGATTTGACCATTCTTTTTCTTGACTGGCACTATGTTTGCTAGCCAGGTTGGATATTTGACTTCCCTGATGAATCCTGCATTGATAAGCTTGTCGACTTCAGCTTCAATTTGGGCTGTAAGCTCTGGTCGAGTGCGCCTCTGAGGCTGTTTAACTGGCCGTTTCTCAGGGTGAATTGCAAGCTTATGGACTGCAATCTCTGGATTAAGACCAGGCATCTCACTGTAGTTCCATGCAAATATGTCACGATACTCCCTTAAAAAGGAAATATATTGCCGAGCTTCTTCTTCCTTTAAATTTGCACTAATGAAGGTTGGTTTGTTTTCTCCTTCATCACCCAGATTTACCTCACGAAGGTCATCCACAGTGGCTTGACCTCCTGCTTCAAATTCTGTTGGTGCAGGTTGAGCTTCATCTTGGTCAACATCTTCAACACATCTTGAGTGATAGTCATGTTTACTGGAAATTTTTCCTCATCACCCCGATAGCCTAACCCTTCTGTCCTAGCAGTGATAATACCGCCTTGCTGGATAGCTTGCCTCTACGAAGGTGTTAATGCAAAGTCAAATGGTGTCATTGTTCTTGGTATTTTTTCAGGATCTAAACCAATTTTCACCAACATCTGTGTAATTTCTGCACTGAAAGTAGGCTTCTCAAAACTCGAGATGTTTTCTTCTGGCACTTGTTCAACTTTCACTTTCTGTTCAACATCTCCAAGTGAGTGGAATATGATGGGTTTCGACCCTTTTCCTTTAGAAGGGACCACAATTTTATTATATTTCTCCACATAGGTGCATTCTGTCCTCCTTAATGGCAACGTGAACTCACCCTTGAGATCCAAAATTGGATTTATTGGGGCTAGAGCCTTTGCCCCCAGTTTCCTTTCGGACTTTGGCACATATCGAAAAGTTCTTTTTGTTGAAACTGGAGTAGACTCTAGAGCATCTTTGACATTCGGAGTATCTTCAGACTTTTTCACATCTTTTCCTTTCTTTGTGAAGTCTTTGTATAGAAGCGAGCATCAGCATAATAAGCCTCTACTTCTCCAAATGGATCATTGTCAGCCACAATTATCCCCTCTTTTTTGGGTGAAGGCAACAGGTACTTAATACATTGGTGATAAGTTGATGGCACTGCATGATGATTATGCATCCATGGTCTCCCAAGCAAAGCATTGTAAGAGGTGTCTACATCAATGACCAAGAACTCAGTGCTTTCTTCAATATCCCCAAACTTGGTTCGCAATTCAATCTTCCCCATTGGGCGTTGTTCATTCTGATTAAATCCTTGAATGACCAAACGACTTGGGCGAAGTTGTGAAATTCGAACCCCTAACAAGTTTAAGGCCCTCCGAGGCAGGAGGTTTACCGCAGATCCTCCATCAACCAGAATTCGAGAAATTTTCACATCATGGATAAGCCCAGTGATAAACAAAGGCCGATTATGGTCTGTCATTTCAGCACACATGTCTTTGTCACCAAAGGTTACCATGGCCATGCATGTAGTTGCCTTCTCTTGATTTCTACCCTCGATTTCTTTGTGGAAATCCTCTGGCTTGGACAGGGCATATATTAAAGACTTTCGAAGCTCTGGAGACATTTTCAGTGCATCATATACACTCAACAATGCTGGAATTTTCTTTAGATGAGCTAGTACATCATATTTCACTTGCTCTTCCTCCAGCAAAACCTGTGGAACTTCTGACGTTTGAGGGTCTGAGGATTTCGTAATTTCCTCCGGTAGGTCAAATAAGTCTGGCATACTTCAGCAACCGCCTTTTCGTTGACCTCAACTTCTTTTATTCCCTCACTTATTTGGACCATGTTAACTGGTCCAGCTGCAGGATGATCATCATCATCAGTCACTTCTCCATCTTCCTGGAGCTGCATTCTTCTCCCATTTCTTAGGTACCGGGAGTCACGCCTATAAAAGCATTGAGATTCTTCAAAACCATTCTTCATGGCCTCCCAACTAGGCACCACGACTCCATCGAGGGAGCAATACCAGTCAAAGGCAATCCCCTCTAAGGAAAGGGGGAATTGTTTTAGGCAAAGTGCTTCATTTTGAGCTGTTTCCCCACACTGTTTCAAAAAACGCCTAATATGTTTTTGAGGATCTCCATACCCTCATATAGGACAAAATTTGGAGTTCGTATCCTTCAGGAAATGGTGTTTGCTCTACCCATAAAGGGAACAAATCCCTTGGGCGATAAGTGCCCATCTCTCGAAGGTCAAGGGCAGTTTCAATCTTCTCATCAATTGTGCCTTCTATGAAATCATATGTTTGAGAAGATGTACCTTCGTCATCCAAATGTTCTGACATCTCAATTTCTATTGGCCATGGTTTATAAAATGTCCTATAGAATCGATCAGCCATGGTGTCCCAATCTGGGATTGAATTAGGTGGCAGGCTGAAGTACCAATCTGCTGCCCATCCTTCCAAAGAAAGAACGAACTGCCGTAGAAGTAACGCCTGACTTTTTACTGTGTTTCCACATTGTGCAAGGAAACGAACCAAATGGCGCCTTGGACAACCTGTCCCATTATATAAAGGAAAACGAGGTACTGCATATCCTCGTGGGAACTGAACCCATTCAACCCAATTAGGGAAAGGGTGTCCAGAAATTTGATTTCTTTCAATAATCAAATTTTGATGGGCTTCAAAACCCTCATCTTTCAAAGAGACTGTTACTTTTGCCTGATGTTTGCTTCCCTTCTAGCTTCAATTTTTGCTTTCTCATCATCACCTGGATTGCGAATGATATGTATTTCTCGCTCTTCAAAATTTACATCCACAGTGATGACATTACAGGGAAAGTCAAAGTGGTCACTTGATACACTTTCTCCATCGTATGTCCTAGCTGGTCACTTGATACACTTTCTCCATCGTATGTCCTAGCTGGGGATGCGGTGAACCATCAGGAGAAAAGTCAAGTTCCCAGTCTTCGTTAGAATCCTCAACTTGAGATGACTTTGCTTGTTTACTTGAATGCTTCCATACTTCATCATCCGATACACCTGCCATTCACCTCATCATCCTTGAAGTGTAGTCGTTTTTTCGCCTTTTTCACAAGCTCAGAGTCGGACCTACATCCGGTGTCTCCTTGTTCTGTTCTCCTTACATATTCTGGAGTGCTTTGATAGTACACTGGTGGTACTGGCGAATATTTTGGAGAAAGAGCTTCTAGTATGTACTCTGGAGAAGCTGGTGTATAGGAGAGGCTGGTGTGTATTCTGGAGAAGCTGGTGTATACTCTGGTGAGTCAAGTATGCAGATAGGAGATGTAATGCAATCTCCTTTCCTAACTTTTGAACCAACTTCACCCTCATCTTCCTCATCATCACTTAAAACAATGATGGTTAAGCAAGGGGCCAGAGTAAACTTTTCCTCCCTTCTTTTATCAAAGTATGTCTGCAACTCCACAGATTGAAATTTTGAAGGTAGAAATTCCTCCAATGTGACTGGGACAAGAGGACCTTGCTCTAACTGCTCATCAGGGACCAATTTCTCCTATTTTTCCTTCTTTGGGTTCTTCTTTCCTTTTCTTTACTTACTTTGGCTTTTTTTGTTTCCTAGAAACTTTTGGTTTTTGCTTTTTGGAAACTTTTGGCCTTTGTGTTGTTGAATCAACCACACTTCTAGCTTTCACTGTGGCATTTTGTTTCTTCTTCATGCTTTTTGACTGATAAACAACCCATTCACCTTCATTATCATTGTCGATAGTGATTGGGTTAGCAGATGCTTTATCTTGAGGAGGGAGCTCGATAATCTTAGAGTCCAAAAGTTCCTGAATTTTATCTTTCAGAACAAAGCACTCTTTTATCGGATGGCTAATCAAACGATGGTAGGGACAATACTTTGGATCGTTGGTCTTTCCTACCTCATGTGGTCTTTTCACCTCAGGGAGAGCAATCAACTTTTGCTCCAACAGATCTTCAAATAGGTCTTCGACCAGATCATCCATGAAAGAATATTTCTTCTCCAACCTCTCTTTCATAGTCACCTTTTTAAATTCCTTGGGCTTTTTAGCCCCTACTACAACAGGACCCTTCTTTCTGGTTTCGATTGTAGCTGCAGTCGAGGATCAACCCTTTCAACGGCCCTAGGCCTCTTCGTTTAGCTAGATGGAGCTCCATATCATGAGCTTTAGTGCATAGATCATTAAATCCTTCAAAAGTTTGGGCCATAAGAGCCGTAGAGAGCTCATGTCGGAAGTTGTTAAGGCACATCCGAATTAACTCTAATTGCGTAAACTTTTGAGGACAAGCAAATGTCAAAGCTCGCCATCTTGCAATGAAATCTGTAACAGACTCATTGTCACGTTGCTTGGTCTCAATCAGTTCTGGTACTCCAACTCGCCTTTGTGTGTTGCAGAACTGTTTAAGGAACTCCTTCACCATGGAATCCCAATTTAGGATTGATCCCTCAGGAAGGTTAGCATACCAAGTGAATGCAGAACTTTCAAGTGACTGAACAAATAGCTGCAGACACAGGGCCTCATTATGGGCTATTGGCCCGCATCTTGAAAGGAAATGAGCCACATGTTGTCTTGGATCTCCTGTTCCATCAAACATTTTGAAATCTGGTTGGGAAAAACCAGAAGGGAATGGAACAGCATCTACCCATGCTGGGTAAGGTTTTGTAATTATTCGAAAATTCTCATCATCTTTTTCTTTGACTTTCTTTATTTGTCTCCTCACCATATCATCAATCATGGCCATGAGCACTGGATTCATACCACCACTGGTTAGATCAGAGTAACAAGGACCATTGCCCCCTGGGGCTAGTGTGCTTTGTATGCCTACGGATGTCCCCACAACAGGTTGTGTCATTTGTTTGGGTGCACTTCCTGGTCCTGTCATTTGGGCCTGCAATTGTTGCATTTGCTCCAACATAGCAGCCATTTCCCGTTCTCTTCTCTCGAGTTGTTCTTGCAGGGCCACCACTTTTTCCTTGAGACCTTGGTCCTGTTGGACCTGCGAATTTTCACCTTCTTTCTCAACCTCAGTCATCATAACTGTGACTTTGTTGATATCTTTCAATTCATTGTTTCCAATATTCGTTGAAACAAACGAGATAGAATCATCTTGTTCGTATAAAGGATTATCAACCACCACAACATTACTCATATTTGAAGCACCTGACTGCGATGCTTTGTTTTGAACCTGGCGGGTTATGGACCTTGTTACAGGCCCTTTTCTTATTCCATCCATAGATAGTTCAACCAAAGTAGAAATATTTCCCAAGGGTTGCTTACCCTCCTCCACCTTGGATTTTCCAACAAAGACAGGACTTCCAACTTGTTTTTGGCGTTCATCTGTCGAGAGAGCCCTTTCAATAGCTCCTATAACATTTGTTGCCACTGTTCTTAGTTCCAGTTTCTTTAAGGCCTTATTTCTTCTTCGCCTTTGTCTTTTCGAAACTGGACCGGATGACATATCAAGTCGAGCCCCTAGGGGCATAGAAGGAACCGTTTGCGTTTTTGCAAACTCCTCATGAATTTTCAAAACAGTCCCTACATTTTTAGAGTGGACCAATTGATGTTGATTCAAATCTCGTTGGGCCAACAGGTGTTCCTTATTCAAACCTTGTCGGGCCAACGGATGTTCCTTATTCTGTTGGGCCAACGGGTGTTCCTTATTCGAACCCTGTCGAGCCAACGAGTGTTCCTTTGGCTCCTGAGAGTTGACTGAGATTTGGTTTGACCGATTTTGTGCTCTGAACAGAACTATCGGTTCGTAGGCCAAAACTGTTTTTGCAACAACAGAGGCCTTTTTTCCATCAACAAGAGTTTGGGTCATTACCCTCCTCCCAATGGCCCTAATGATGGCCATGTTTTCAGCAGAGGCTTTCTTCTGGGCAAACTCCACCATTTTAATAGAGTCTTCTACCCTTTTGAGTAGTTGGGCCACAACATTTTTTGTTGCCCCCGTTGAAGCTGCAACAAAAGTCATAGTTGCAAACTGATTAGCCTCCTTTGCCTGAATTAGAAAGCTCTTCGTTCGGGCTGTGGCCCTCACAGTTGCGTACTGCTTTGACGCTTTCACATAATCTTCAGTAATCTTTCTCAAACTTTCAGCTTTCTGGAGAAGTGTGACTTTCTTCGTCACACCAGTTACCTTCGGGACAGCCAAGAGCCTTCGCTCGGAGCCCCTTGGGCGATAGGGGAAAGAAGTGCATCTTTCCAGGATTTCGTTGCTCTACCTTTGGGACAGCCAAGAGCATTCGCTCCGGAGCCCCTTGGGTGATGGGTGATATCTCCATCCTTGGTGATTTCAGAACCACTGGAGTGTAGGTTTGTCTCCTGACAGTTGCTTCAGCATTCCTATAACAAAAGAATACGTCAGTAAGTTTCAACTATATATATAGTTATTTTTTTGTTCTTCAAAAGATGGGAGGAGAAATAAGTCCCACTGGGCGTGCCAGAATTTGTAGACACAAATTTTAAAACATGAAGTGTTTCAACACATTTCAAAATTTATGTTACAAATGTCCACTGTTTAGTTTTTGGACTAAACAGTGTTGATTATTTGAATAGCAGGTTCTTATTTCCGATCTGTATTTCAGATCGTTAATTATACATTTTATACAAATGAAACCTCCGATTAATGAAGAACAAAATAAACAACAAAAGACAATTTAAGAAAAATAAATATTTTATTAAAATTGTTATGGGGTTTGAACCCTCGAATACAAAATACAATTCTGGGTTTAGAACCCTTTACCTATTCATCGCCATTAGCGTCGGCTCTTCAGTTCTCTAGCTTCTCTTCTTCTTTCTTGTAACGATTTCTTTAGCTCTCAATTTCTTTCTCTCTCTCTGATCTTTTCACTTCTGATTTCTTCCGATCGATCCCTCATCTTGTGTGATGGTTCTCATATTTATAGAGGGCCATTAGGTGATAGGAATGCTTCATCTTCAATTTGAATTTCAAATTGAATGATAGCGCCTATTTGAATTTTGAATAATAGCGCTATCTGATTAATCGTATATCTGATTAACCGGATTGATCTTTGAGGTTTCATCCGGTGTGGTGTCCTTGCTGTAGGCTCTACAGGTGTCATCTTTCGTAGGCTCCACGTGTCACTTGAGCATCTTGAATAACGTCGTTGAGATACAACGTCGTTTTATTTATGTACTTCAACGGATCATGTTGATCTTTTTTTTAGGAAGTGATTATCTACAACCTTCCCATCATAGGCTCTATACGTGTCATAAATTTAGTTGAAATTTAGGTGCCAACAAATGCCCCTCGTGACTTGCACAAGTGAATTTTCTTAATTGTGCGAGTCACGACAATTTGGCACTTTTATTTGGATGATCTTTAGGTCTTGGATGGGATTATTTCTTTGCTTTGATCCCTGGCCTTTTTTTTTTTTTTTTTTTTAGGCCATCATGAATTTTTCCTAGACCATCATGGATCTCCTTTCTAGGCCACCTTTTTTATTTAATGGCCTTTTCTTTTGTGGACCTCCAACTTGCCACTATTTTTGTTTTGTTTTTTGTAGGCCATCATAGATTTTTCTAGACCATCATGAACCTTTCCTTTCTAGGCCACTATTTTTAATTGGGCCTTTTCTTTTGTGGGCCTCCAATTTGCCACCATTTTTTAAGGATCAGATTTTTTTTTTTACAGCAGATATATATATATATATATATATTATATTTTAGGAGCTTGTCTAAATGAAATAGGATAGATTGGCATTGATTAGGATTTCTAATCCTATATGAACTCTTGCTTCTTTGGAGTGTTTTAAGAGATCACTATCTCTTTTCTTAAGCAAGACTTTTTTGCTTTATATAACACATATTCCTGCATTACAACATATTCCTGCAGCTTTCTTCCTTCAGCAGATTTTTGTTTGCAGAAATCTTTATCTTCCAGCATATTTCAAGCAGAATTTGTCCCTTCATATCAGGTATGCTTTCTTTCTTCTTTTGTGTCTTTCTTCTTCTTCTTTTCTTCTTTTTTTTTCATTTTTTTTAAACAGCATCAGCCTCTGTTTTTTTACCTTCCAGCAGAATTTTTTTCCTCCATGAACCTTTTATAGCCCATATGAACCCAGGTATATAACCTGCTGTCATTAGCAGATATGGCCTAGATATCAATAAAGAGAGCCCATTCTTGCTAGACAACAAACCTAGGGAATGATACAAGCAGGTTCTTTTTTTTTTTTTTTTAACAGCATCAGTCTCTGTTTTTTACCTTCCAACAGAATTTTTTTCCTCCATGAACCTTTTTTATAGCCCATATGAACCAGGGTGTATAACCTGCTGTCATTAGCAGATATGGCCTAGATATCAATAAAGAGAGCCCATTCTTGCTAGACAACAAACCTAAGGGAATGATACAAGCAGGTTCTTTTTTTTTTTCTTTTTTTTTTTAACAGCATCAGCCTTGTTTTTTTTTTTTTTTTTTTTAGAATCTGAAACCTTCTTTTTTTTTTACCTTCCAAAAAAATTTTCTTCTCCATGAACTTTTTTTATAGCCCACATGAACCTGTGTATAACCTGCTGTCAGGTTTTTTTTTTTTGCTGCTGCAGCTGCCAGTTTTTTTTTCCCCTGCAGATTCAGCAGATTTTTTTTGTTTTCCAGAAAATTTCCAGCAACTTTCCAGCCATTATCTCTTTTCTTTTTTTTTTCAATTTTTTTTTTCAAAACTGTTTAGCAAACCCTTTTCTTTTTTTTTTTGTTAGACCGTGAATCTAAACAGACCAAACAAAATGAGATTATTTATTTGCTTTGGTCCTTGGCCCTTTTTTTTTTTTTTTTGAAACTGTTTAGCAAACCCTTTTTTTTTGGTAAGCAGCCCAGAAAGTCAACAAGTGTAACTTAAAACTTTGACAAAATATTTTGAAGATGGAATGATTTATCTGTCGCAAGAAATTGGGAGCTTTGCTAATGCCAGAGAGGTAATTAGACCATTTATTGGCATAGCCACGGAGCGAGCTGCAAAAGCTACTACACTCCAGAACCATATCGCTGCAATTACAAACAGGCTATTCAATCAATCAATTTGCTTGTAGCCATTCAGAATTATCTTGATTTGCAAGTATGACTGCCCAGATCTTGGCAATTGTGTAATCAAGATGTCTAAATTAAACAACTGCAATTAGAGATTCTTTGTGGTGATGATCTATAGGAACATCACTGGGGATTTGATCAAAAGTTTTTATTTAGCAACCCCCCCCCCCTTTTTTGGGGGGGGGGGTTAAAAGTAGAAAATTAGCCTTGCCCCTTCGTGATTCGTACAAGTAAATTTTAATTGTACGAATCATGATGACTAATTTCCTCTTTTTTTTTTTTTTTTTTTTAAAGGTGATGGTCCAATTAGCTTCAATCCATCGGAGATTTGTTGGGCCATGGTTGCACCGAACTGTTATCCTTCCACTGCTGAGAGTGAGAGGTTATCGCTGCTCTGTGAGGCCAGCCTAACGCAGAACCCTCCACTTTAGTAACCACACAACCCAAGCCTTCGCTTGGCTAGCATGGCTCAAGCTCTCAGCTTGGAAAGGACAGCCCAGCAAATTAGCAACCACAAGCCCTACCATTTGGGCTGGAGACATGTTCCATCACTCTGGTGGCCCCACTTGGGTTACAAATTTGTGTCCCACTGGGCGTGCCAGAATTTGTAGACACAAATTTAAAACATGATGTGTTTCAACACATTTCAAAATTTATGTTACAAATGTCAACTGTTTAGTTTTTGGACTAAACAGTGTTGATTATTTGAATAGCAGGTTCTTATTTCCGATCTGTATTTCAGATCGTTAATTACACATTTTATACAAATGAAACCTCCGATTAATGAAGAACAAAATAAACAACAAAAGACATTTAAGAAAAATAAATATTTTATTAAAATTGTTATGGGGTTTGAACCTCGAATACAAAATATAATTCTGGGTTTGGAACCCTTTACCTATTCATCGCCATTAGCGTAGGCTCTTCAGTTCTCTAGCTTCTCTTCTTCTTTCTTGTAACGATTTCTTTAGCTCTCAATTTCTTTCTCTCTCTTTCTGATCTTTCACTTCTGATTTCTTCTGATCGATCCCTCATCTTGTGTGGTGGTTCTCATATTTATAGAGGGCCATTAGGTGATAGGAATGCTTCATCTTCAATTTGAATTTCAAATTGAATGATAGCGCCTATTTGAATTTTGAATAATAGCGCTATCTGATAATCGTATATCTGATTAACCGGATTGATCTTTGAGGTTTCATCCGGTGTGGTGTCCTTGCTGTGTAGGCTCTACAGGTGTCATCTTTCGTAGGCTCCACGTGTCACTTGAGCATCTTGAATAACGTCGTTGAGACACAACGTCGTTTTATTTATGTACTTCAACAGATCATGTTGATCTTTTTTTAGGGAGTGATTACCTACAACCTTCCTATCATAGGCTCTATACGTGTCATAAATTTAGTTGAAATTTATGTGCCAACAACAATCATAATACATTCTCTTGTTCACCATATAACAAGAAACAAATTGCTATGTTGACCCACCTAAATAATGGGTGAGTCCTACATTATTAATGGTTTAAAACCATTTTTCTCAAACAATCCTCCACATGAATGAAATTGATGAAAAGAACATGCAACAATATGCAGACTCAAAGAATACTAGAATAGAAATATCTTGCAAAAAATAGGTAGCTTTTGGCCTTGAACCTTCCTTTGTAAACGATTATTGGATTTACTGACAAATTAGTAGACATGATACCTTGAACTGTTCTGTCTTTGGTGTAAACCAAGGCAACAACCTTTTACATAGTTTTATTTCTATACACAACTTGGTTCTATCAGCTATGCCCATTTTAGCGCTGGACAATTCTTGGTTTTCATGAGTGCTTTAGAGAATTTAGCCTTTTCAATTCTCATAGAACCGGCTCAGTTTACACTCATATAGGTGATTCTCATTAAGAATATCTTGCTATACCCCACTTGGATTTTCAAGTTATGAGAATCATTAAAAGCAAAAACTTATCCTGATTATCGCTGCAGGCATCACTATATCATCATAGAAATGGGTAGGAGATTGTCTCCTTAGTGATCTTCCTGAGTCATTCTTAATTCGGTTGTCCCTTCGAACCTAGATCTTGGGATTTCCAGTCAGTTAGGTTGGGTTTCTATTAATGTGACTCTTAAGTAATAGGCTTTAGTCCCATTCCCATCGATGATCTCACAACCTGCTCTCTAGTCAAACCTTTTGTTAACAGATCCGCAATATTATCTTTTGACCTTATGTATTTAATGGATATAACTCCATTTGAGAGCAGTTGCCTAAAGGTATTATGTCTACGTTGAATATGTTGAGACTTATCATTGTACATATTATTCAGTGCCCTAGCCATGGTTGATTGACTATCACAATAAATACAGATAGCTGACATAGGTTTTGGCCACATTGGAATGTTTTCTAAGAAGTGACGAAACCATTCTACTTCTTCTCTTGCTTTGTCTAAAGCGATAAACTCATATTCCATTGTAGATCTTGTAATGCATGTTTGCTTGGACGATTTTCAAGAAACTGCTGCATCTCCCAGGGTAAAGACATAGCTACCAGTAGACTTAGAGTCTATAATGTCAGATATCCAATTTGCGTTATTGTATCCTTCTAATACTGCTGAATATGTATGATAGCTTAGACCATATCATGGGTATATCTTAGACCATATCATGGGTATATCTTAGATATCTAAGTACCTTATTATTGCTGTCCAGTGGTCTTCTCTTAGATTGCTCGTGTTGCTACTCAATTTGCTAACTGCATAGGCAATATCAGGACATGTGCTGTTATGCAAGTTTCCAATTATCTGGGAGTACTCTAATTGTGATATACCTTCCCCTAAGTTCTTCATTAAATGAAGATTAGCATCAATAGGAGTCTTAGCAAAACGATCGTCATGTTTATTAAAATTTTCAAGTATTTTATCAATATAATGACCTTGAGACAAGGCATATCTGGCAGATGTTTTTTGATTTCATACCAAGCATCAACATCTATTCTCATTACTGCCAATAATGAACATGTCATCCACTACAAGCAAATAATGACATTCAGTATTTTTCACATAAACACATTTATCACACTCATTTATTTTAAAATCATTTGACATCATTATATTGTCAAACTTTTTATGCCATTGTTTAGACACTTATTTTAACCCATATAGAGATTTCATAAGCTTACACACTTTCTTCTCCGGTCTCGGAACAATAAATCCCTCTGGTTGTTCTATATAAATTTCCTCATTCAAATCTCCATTCAAAAATGCAATCTTGACATCCATTTGATGTATTTCCAAATCATGCAAAGCTGCAATAGCAATCAACATTCTAATAAATGTTATTCTTGTTACAGGAGAATAAGTGTCGAAATAGTCTACTCCTTCAGTTTGTCTATAGTTTTTAACTACAAGTCTAGCCTTGCATTTATCGATTGAACCATCCGGTTTCATTTTCCTCTTGAATATCCACTTGTATCTGATAGGTTTACAACTTGGTGTAAGATCCACCAGTTCCCAAGTATGATTTTGTAAAATAGATTCAATTTCACTATTGATCACTTCTTTCCATAGAAGATCTTCTGGAGTAGACATTGCTTCTTTATAAGTTTGAGGCTCATTTTCCAATAAATACGTCAAGAAATCAGGACCAAAGGATTTAATTTTCCTAGCTCTCTTACTGTGCCTAGGTCCTTCCATGTCTTCCTCTTCTTGATGTTCCCCAACTTGTCCTTGATTATTGTCAAATGCATCATCATAAGACATTTTAGGAGAATGAGACTCTTGTGTTATTTTTACAAGGAATTACATGTTTAAAAAATGATGCATTCCACATGGATCTCAAAATTATCACTTTTATGTACTAAAAATTGATAGGCACTGTTATTTTTTGCATACCCAATAAATATACAATCAATAGTTTTAGGTCCTATTTTGACCTTTTTGGGGTCAAGAAACCTTAACTAAACACCCCCACACTTTTAGATATTTATAGGAAGGCTGTTGACTTTTCCACAATGCATAAGGAGTTTTCAATGTTTTCTTATGGGGTATTTTATTGAGAATATAGTTAGCAGAGAAAATTGTTTCCCCCACAAGTTCTGGAAAGTTCTAGGGTAATCATGAACTTATTAACATAGCATTCATCATTTCTTTTAAGGTTTGATTTTTACGCTCAGCAACCCCATTTTGCTGAGATGTATAAGGCGCAGTTGTTTGATGAATGATTCCAACTTGTGTACAAAAATTACCAATAGGTGTGTCATATTCACCACCTCTATCACTCTTTATTGCCTTAATTTTTCTACTAGGTTAATTCTCAACCTCATTCTTATATTGAATGAATTTTTCTAAGGCTTTATCCTTGCTTCATAGCAAATATACATAGCAATACTTAGTGCTATTGTCAATAAAAGTGACAAAATATTTTTTTTCACCTCGAGTTTGAACAAATTTCAAATCACAAATTTCACTATGTATTAAATCTAGTGGCTCGGTATTTCTCTCTAATGATTGAAATGGTGATTTAGTTAACTTTGCCTCAATACATACTTCACATTTGTGATTTGGATCTATTTGAAACTTAGGCAAATGTTCTAAGTTAATTAATCTACGCAGAGTATCATAATTAATATGTCCTAATTTTCCATACCACATACATGAAGACTCTTGCAAATAAGTAGAAGATGTGTTAATCTTATTAATAGTTGGAACAACAATCATTACATTCAGTTTGAAGAGCCCATCACATATGTAGCCCTTTCCTACATACATCTCACTCTTTGTTAGTACAAATTTATTAGACTCAAAAACTAGTTTAAAACCATTCTTGCTCAGCAACGATCCAGAAATCAAATTTTTGCGAATTTCTGGTACATGCAACACTTCATTGAGAGTCAGCTTCTTTCCTGAGGTCATTTTTAGCACCACCTTTCCTTTTCCTTCAACTTTAGAAGTCGAAGAATTACCCATGTAAAGTTGTTCTCCATTATCTACTACTTGATATGATGAGAACAACCTTTTTTTCTAAATAGATGTGGCGAGTAGCGCCGGTATCCACCTACCATGTTTTGGGATTGCTCACCAAATTGACTTCAGAAACCATTCCAAACAAATTTAAATCCAAAACCATTGCACAAAGACTCTTTTCTTCTGTTATGTTGGCTTGAGTGGGTTTTTTTCTTCATGTTCCCTTCTTAAGTCTGTCGCTTCCGACAATCCTTGGTACGATGCCTCGGCTTGTCACATACATAGCATTTGCCTTGGAAATTCTGACTATTGTTGAACCCTTGTTTGGAACTTTCTCCAGGATGCTTCCTTTTCTTACTGTTGTTCTTTGGCTGCTTTTGTTCCACCACATTTGCTTTAGCCTTCATAAGATGACGTCCATTTTTCTTTTCAGCCCCACGGTTGTCTTCCTCAATCCTCGAGCGAATAATCAAATCCTTTAATAACATCTCTTTGCGTTTGTGTTTTAAATAATTTTTAAAATCTCTCCAAGAAAATGGTAATTTTTCAATTATCGCTGCTACTTGAAAAGATTCACTCAGAGACATGCCTTCTGCATGTATTTCATGCAGAACAAGTTGAAGATCTTGGACTTGATTGATCACTGTCTTGGAATCCATCATCTTATAATCAAGAAGACGACCGACAATAAATTTCTTTGTTCCGGTGTCTTCTGTCTTATATTTACGGTCCAAGGAATCTCACAACTCTTTTGCGGTCTTGATTGGGCTATACACATTGTATGATGTGTTGTCCAATCCATTCAGTATATAACTCCTGCAAAGGAAATCTGCATGTTTCCATGCATCCACTACATCAACAACCTGAGCATCGCTTTCATCCTCCTTTAGAGTAGGTGCATCCTCTCTTAAAAACCTTGCCAAATTCAGTGTAATAAGATAAAACAACATTTTTTGTTGCCATCTCTTGAAATCGACACCACTAAATTTTTCAGGTTTCTCTCCATGATTAACTAGAACAGTTTCAGAAACAAGACCATAAGAAACAACTGGTATAGGAACAACTAGCGTATGAACAACCGGTGTAGGAATAACAGGTGGTGGAACACCACTCCCTGTAACACCACTTTCAGTAGCCATTTTTGTTTGATAAATAAATTTATTAAAACAGAAGATATCTCACAATAAATATGTATATATATAACAATGGAAAAAAAAATAATAAAAATAAAACTTGAAAACTAATTTTATTTTAATTACAGCGTTCAAAACTAAACTCAAAAAGACTGTAAATATTTATTTATTTGGTTTTTATACCTTCCTTCCAAGGTACCCACGAAACCAATAGCCAAATTAATAAAACCAAACAAATGCAGTGTTGTACTTACTTGTAAAACACGGAGTACACAAACCAAACAAATATATATATCTATATAATAAAGCAGGATGGTTTTTGAATTTGTCCTCCACACATTTGTCCTACTAGGACATTTGGACGGCTTAGATCTATTCAAATTATAAAACTAACGGCTAAGATATATTTTCAAAAAATATTCTACATGTCCATTTTCTATTTTCCCGCTTCTCTCTCTTACTTTTTCTTTTTCTCACCTATCCTTCAATGATCCCATGATCCCACCTTCCTCTCTCTTTTCTTTTTATTTTTTTATTTTCTCCTATTTTTATTCTTCTCTTTATTTGTTTATTTTACTATTTTTTCCTTTTTGTTCAATATATTTTACACATATTTCCATACAACATATGTATGCCAGTAATACACTAAGACATTACGAGCATACATATAATTTCTATATAATTATATAAGCAAAAGCATTATTATATGTATGCCTGTGGAAATTGTATGTATGTCAGGCACATCTATCTATCTAGCTATATATTGTATAAGCAAAAACGAGTTTTCGTGAGAAATTTTATGAGAACTCCAAAATTTTATAATAAATTTGTGAATTTATCAAATTAAAAAATAAATTTAAATAATATGGGGATTACAATTATATTATAATCCTAATATTATTTATACCGTGCCTTCAGGTACGAGCATAAGCTAGTATATATATATAACAAACCAGTAGTAATTTCAACCACCAAATGAAAGGCAAATAAAAAACAAATTTATGAATACCAGACAAAATTTATGGTAGATGAAACTGGAAACCAGGCTTCAGATTCTGGATTTACAGAACCCGTAAGTCTAATAGATTTACAAAACAAAAAGGTTCCAATTCTATATTATTTAAATCAGAACAAAACAATTTTTTTTGTTTTTTTATTTTTTTTATTTTTCCAAACCAGAACATAAACCAGAATGAAACAGACTATAAATAAAATCAGAAAAATACATACTGAATTTTGTATCTAAAACAAACTGGAATAATAGTCACAAAACAATTAATTTAACCAGGAAAAAGAAATTTCTATCTTAAAATTGTTGAAAATAATTCTCCGATAAATTTATTTATTTAATTAAATATCAAAAACGAAACACAATAAATAAACAAAAATCAAGTAACAGAAAATACTTACAGTACTGTAAACCAAAAACAAAATAATTAACAGATGTGTGACTGAGACTATTGTCTTAACAGATGTCTTTAAGACAGAAATTCACCCTCTCCACTGGTGCTTGAGATCTAAGGACGTCCTGTCTCCAGGATACAACAATCACCTACACACAGAAGTAACACTACAATTTGAGTGTACTGCGAACCAAATTTGTGTTAAGTGCTCTCAATAAAATAAAAATAAAAATAAAAATAAAAATAAAAATAAAAATAAAATAAAATAAAAAACAAAACAAAACAAAATAAAGATTAATGAAGATGAAGACAAAAGACTTGGAGGCAAAATGATTTCTCTTCTTTTTTATCTATTTATGATGGATTGTCCTCTGCCATTATATAAACAATGAACCATATATAGCATGCACCAAGTAACAGTTGCGTTTGTTACTGTTCGGAAGTGACTATTAAAGACCAAATTCAAAATTCAAAATTTGAATTTTTATTTTTTCAAAAATATAAGTGCCAATCCAACCCACGTCTAGCTTGGTTCGGGCAGAGCAGCGTGTGCATTTTGGATTGAGCCCACTTCGGTCTATTACTCCCCTCTTTACAATGAGTCGATTTCTCATTCACTCATTAATGATTTTTTTGTTTGTTTGTTTATTTTTATTTATTTATTTATTTTGGTCAAAAATAGTGTTAGTATATTAATATAATTAGATTATAATTGAAGGTTCATCGTTACTCTATTAACTTGAACCTCTGATTTTTCACTCACCACACTTTAAAGTGTAGCTGTTAGACCATTAAATCACACCTCAATGATGACCAATTTTTTCTAGTTATTCTTTGCATTGCAAGCTTTGTGAAAATTGCAACTAGGTCAGTGGGTTTCTTTAGGCTCCCAATAACAAATATTTCTTTGTTTATATTTAGTGCTAATGTATTTGGAATGTCACTGAAGAGAATATCTTGAAAAGAATTTCTGAAGTGCAATTGCTTTTGCATTCATTCATCCAAACAATTGTTTCTTGTAATAGTGTTACGAAGCATAGACACAAAGAAATAAATTAAGGTTTATAATTTTAACAATATTATCCGAAAGACAAATATAAACTATATGTGATGAAGCTTTAAATGGTTGTACTTTTGGTAATCCAATCTTGCACTTCGAAATGGTGCTTCATAATATATACTATGTTGAATGCACAACAGTCTTTTACACAAACAAATACAATCAAAGATATGATGAATGTGACTTCTCAACAAACCTCTTAGTAGTGCAAAATCTAATCCAAACCTTTTGTCCTCTTTATAAATTGCAAAATTGAAAAAATGGTTGAATGATCATAATTACTACAACTTTGCAATGATCCATTTGGTTCCCCCCTTTGTGAGTTGATCAAGATTTGTTATGGGCTTTTCTAGCTGTAATGTTAATTTAATTTAATGTTTTTTTTTTTTGCATAGAGACACACCTCCCTCAATTATGAAGAAGGATCAAACAAATAGTCATGATCATGTATAAGAGACAAATCCTCTTTTTCTTAGTTAATAGGGCATTTCCTTGTGACTTCACAGGGTCAAAAATAATGTGGCATGTGTAATGTTTCATTATTTACCATTTGACGTTAAAATTTGCATGGATAGTCCAATGGATAATGGGACAAACTTTGAGACAAGAAATGCAAATTTGGATGTTTTGAATTTAATATTTTTAATTATTTTTCAGATTTAACCCGTGATTTGTAAATGATTATAGATATTTAAAATTTATTTTGCAAGAGTATGCCCAAAAAACCATATCTTGGGAAGGTTACTAGTCTTAAAAATAAAAAAAATAGAATGATGCTGCTATGGGATGTTTTCTCACTATCTGATTATGTGGTTTTCTTTCAAAAGTGATCAGGCTCCTTGAACATTGTATTATTTACAAATTTGGGCCGGCGTTTGTTTCCTAAATTATTGTTTGGTAGTATTCAATAGTTGTCATGATGACTGAAGAGAAGTGTAGTGTTCAACAGTTGGTGGCCCAATAGGCAGCTTTGTTCAAAAGCTCTATATTTGATTTGTACAGCACAGAAAGTTGCACAATGCTATGTTTGGTAACCCAAATGTCAAAATTCCTCTTTTTTGACAAAAATAAATTATATCTCTTGAACTTTGAATTTTCAAATTAGTCCCTTTTTAAAGTAAATAATTTTGAGTCAAAATTATTTATGCCTCGTGAATCCACTTAGTAGAAGAGTGAAATACTTAACTAACTATTCATCCAAAAAAAAAACAAAAAAACCTAACTTGGCTATCTCTGTTAACTACTCTTGTATATTTTTTTTGGAATGTCTGGGGTCCATTATTATTAAGGGTGCTTGCGATTCTGTTTTAGACGGTCTGCTTTGCGGTTTGGACCCATCCGTATATGTACGGTTTGGGAAAAATTGAATCCGCAACCGTCCGCAGTGCGGGTTACAGTTTGTACAGATATGGTTTGCGGATGTGCGGGTTGTTGCGGGCAGTTTACGGATTGAAATTTTTTCTTTAAAAAATTATTTTTGGACCTTTTTTTTTCCCCTTTTATAAATATTTATTTTGGGCCATTTTTCTCCCATTTTCTAAAATGCTCAACATTAATAATAATGAATTAAAACTTATAAAATTAAAAACACAACAAAATTAATTCCTAACACAAGCAAATCATTCAAAATATAAAACTTTTAAATAAAATCATAAACTAACACAAGTAAATATTTCAAAATCCTAAACTAAATCATTAAAATCATTCACTACCCAACAATATAATTAAAGTAAAATCATTCAAAATCCTAAACTTACTTAAAAGTATTTCTTCATTAACTTTTATATTCATCCAAAATGCAATAATAAAATAACAATAGATTCTTGTCAAATTTCGTCCAATTCAAACCCATTAAATAAAATAAAAACATTTGCAAACACGCAAACTCCATCATAAATTTTTTTTTTTAAAAAAAGGTCTTAGTGCGGGCGGGTTCTTGCGGGTGTGGGTAAAACCTGCAACTTGCCCGCAACCCGCAATAATGTCATATTCCAAATCGCATCTACCCGCATTGTATCTGCGAAACTGCCCATTTGTATGCGAATTGATTCTGGTTAGGCGGATTGTGTGGTTCAAATAACTCTATGCCCACCCCTAATTATTATCAAAGACAGATTAATTATTAAAAAAATTACAATATTGATCCTTGTAGTTTTTAGTGACCGTTCTACAATTCTTTTAGAAGATCAAATTGTACTGTTCAACTTTTTAAGGCTTCGTTTGTTTTCAGAAGTAGAATAAAGGAGATTCATAGTGAGGGGATTAATAGTGAGGAGATTGTTAGTGAGGGGGACTGATAGTGAGGGAATCAAGTAAAATTATATTTATTTTGATGATAGTTGTTAGTGTAGGAATTGTTAAATTATTTTTATATAAAATAATAAAACAATAAAAAAAAATATAAAAACATTAAACATTAAACATTAATGTTCAAAAAAAAATACCCAACGTAAAAAATTTTAAAAATAAATTTTTTTTAGAAAAAATAAAACAAATAAAACAATGATTTTTATTTAACAAAAAATACAAAAAAATTAAACATTAATGTTCAAAAAAAAATGCCAAACATGTAAAAAATTTAAAAAAAATTTCTAGTTTGGTGGGCTATTTTTCTAATACAACCTTCACCTTCTCCATCATAATCCCCCTTCCAAGGCCCAACTTAATCCCCTTTTTCATCTCAATCCCTTTGCCAAATTTACAAACAAACATAACATTAAATGAGTCTCACCTCTATCCTAATTTCATCTCTCCTTTTATACCCCAAAACAAACGAGGGGGCCTAAGTCCAATGTTGATAATTCAATCTATTTATTTTTTAGATTTATAAATAATTTATAAAAAAAAATTATACTAAACCGATAATCATAATCGCATAAATATTTGTAAGATTTTTGTTTTTATACAGAAAGTAATGATATTTTATTTTAAAATTTAAAATTTCTAATTATATTCCAAGATTACAGTGGTGTAATCACATGTACAGTGGTGTAAATCCCATGCACCTTACAGTAAAAACCATTGGTCATGGAAGTGTTGTTGTAATGCATCCCATGAAAACTAATTCAAGATTTCATCATTACATATTATGCATGAAAACTAATTCAAGATTTCATCATTACATATTATGCAAAGGTGGGTTGTTATTTATTTATTGGGAGGAGAGTGAAAGGAACAAAACCCTAATGCTTGGTTTTGAAGTGGACAGACTACCATAGTCTATTTTTTATTGAAGTCTTAGAAATAAGAGCTCTTAGAATATAAGAAAATGACTTTTTTTTTTTTTGTGTGTGTGGGTAGATTTTAAGATAATTATTGTTATTAAATTTAATATATTTTTTAAGAATTTGAAAATATTTTATAATTTTTTTTACAATTTTTAAATCTTTTTCTTTTACATTTCCAATATTAACAAGTGAACTTTGCCCTTGTGTAGTTATAAATCTTTTTGAGTCACCCTAGTCAGTGGAGCATCATGATGGTTGTCCTCAAGTTTGGTCATTTCATGTGAGAAAATAAGGAAAATTTAGCCAAACCTTTTAATTGACCTTTTATTTGGTGGAAATGACAGTTTAATTTATTTTGTTTCATAATTTTTTTAAGGAGAAAATATATAATTGAATAAATAAAATAAAATATATATTTTTTTCTTGGACAATATTACTAGGGTAACATGTTACTGTGAACTACAGTAATATGTTACTGTTACTGTTTGCATCAATTTCGATGGTAATAATTTTTTTTTTAAAGAATTTTATAGTCAACATGAATCTTATTTGACAGATCTTGATGAGAGAATTTTAAAAATACTAATTTTATTAAAAATCGACGTGTATATCAAAAGTGATATTATTTTAAAATTTAATATTTTGATAATAATAGTATGTGTTGGTCTTTTTATGAAATTTTTTTTATGTTTATCCTTAATGTATTAAAATTTTATTACGAGGGACTTTTAACCAAATCCCCCACAAAACAGTGGTTGAAATTATGAAACTCAAGTCATTTTTAAAGGCAAGAAAAAAGTTCAAGCAATAATTCTGAAATTAGTTGGAAACTAATATCTTAAGCTAAATTTAAAGATGCGATCATCATCATTTTTCTTTTGGTCATTTTAAATAAAATAACCATTTTTCTCAAAGATTAATTATTATGGATTTTACATGTATAAAACTTTTGAATCTACACAAGTAGCTTAGTGGTTGAAAAAAAAAAGGCAGCTTTTTTTTTTGATATGAACAACATTCTAGATTTGATTCTCCAACAAGGCTTATTATAATAAATTAAGATTTTTAAAATAAAAATTTATGAATAAAAATCACTTTTTAAGAACAAAATGTCTTGAATGCTAAAAGTGTCATTATTGTATTTTTAGTAACAAAATTAGATATTTAGTAATGAATTACTATCATTTTGACTAAAATTTGCCTCTAAGGAAAATAAGCCTTTTGACACAAAATTGTTTGTTCCTAAAATTATATTTATTAGTGACATTTTAAAATTTTGTTGCTAAACTTTTTTTTTTTTTTTTAAAAAAACTTTTGGGAAGGCTTTTTGTGACTACTCACTAAACAACTAGAATTGGTGTCTTAATATTTTTTACCACAAAAGTTTCATTTTTGAAGACGAAAAAATTTGACTACTAATAGTCCTTATGTATTATAATCTCTTAATTAAAACGCATAATTTGTGAATAATTATATGTATCTTAATTTATTTTCCAAAGATGGCTCTAATATGTTAATATATTAAGGAAGTTCCTCATAAATAAATAAATAAAGAGTATATAAGACTTTTGATTTTGTTGGAATGAAATGCATAAATAAAAAAGGGTGCAGCTTGTCTTAAGTTTGAGATTAAGATTGGACCATCTAGTTCGGCCTATGGGCCTATTTTTGGGCCCCATTATGGTAATCCAAACCGTTTAATGTGTAGAACTCGTTGAGTACTATATCTCTGTAAAAAATCACGTTGATTGGATATCGATAGCTATTTGATCGGATCAAATTTGTATAAAAACATGGACGATGAAAAAATAAATGGTTGATAGAAATCTGATCCGATCAAATAGCTATCGATATCCGATCAATGTGATTGTTATAAAGATATAGTACTAGACGAGTTCTACACACTGAACGATTTGAATTATCAAAACGAGACTCAAAAATAAATCCATGAACTGGATTGAACAGTCCAATTTTAATCTCAAACCTGGGACAAGCTGGACCAATAAAAAAAAAGCTTACTTTTCATATCCACTAAAACTATGCCACAACTATTTCTTCCTTTTCTTTTTTTTTTATCTCTTCACATGTAATTAGTTTTCTGACCTTTCTTGCATTGCTGCCACTCAACAGTTTGCTCCATCTCCGGCCCATTTTGGCAACTTCGGTTTTTTATTTTTTTTTGTGATCTCTTTAATTTTTTTACACATTTTTTAAAAAAAAAAAAAAACTTTTAATCTACTTCCCAAAATAACTCCGAAATTACTTCAAAAGCTTAGCACTTCGAGCCCCACATTGTTAAAACCAACCACTGTCTTTATCTTTAGTACCTCTATATTTTACACACAATCTCACTTTATTTATTTATTTATTTTAATTGTCACAATTATTTTTTATATTTTTAATCAAGTTGCAATATACTTAGTCATCAATTGACGGGAAATAGTCACGTGACAATTGCATGAGATTGTCATATGATTATTTTCCACGACTCACGTTTGGGTAGAGTATTATAACTCGATCAAAAGTGTAGAAATAATTGTTACAACCAAAATTAGAGAGGTCAAAGTGAAATTTTGTATGAAATTCCGTCTTCTTATCAAATTTTTTTTTATTGATCCCTTTATTTCAAATCTTCACATTTGCCCCGTCAAAATATCCATTTGGATTATATTTAGACCAAGAATTTAAAAAAAGATTTGTGTAGGAGCAAAAAAAAGTAAAGAAAATTTAAGTTATGAGTAAGGATCCTTTAGAGTTTTTTTTTTCTAAAGTTTCCTAGAGTGGTGCATTGTGTGGTTGAGATTTAATGACAAGTCACATCAATTTTTCAGCATTAAATCTCAACCACACAATACACCACTTTAGAAAACTTTAAAAAAAAACACTCAGGATCCTTGGTGAAAATGCATACCTTAGAAAACCCACAATTAGTCGTGTAATATCTAAGCTAGCTGGCTTTTTTGTTTTCCTCATCATTCCTAGTCATCCCCTAGTTGCTTGTTTAAAAAGAAAAAAGGTTGCAACTAAATTCTGTGTATAGCATATGAAAATGACTTCTTTGCACCTACCACAAAATCTCTTACTGCCATATTCAAAAAGTAGTCAATAGTGTCTGTTTTGTCTTGAGAAAGAAGGATGAAATGTTGAAAACAGAGACAGAGAGAGAGAGAGAGAGAGAACTAAGTGGGTATTGGGGCTTGCTCATCTGCTGCATAACAGCTAGTTGAGCATCTTCAACTATTGCATATATATACACATTTTTCTGTTGAAATAAGGGCTGTTCTGTTTAGACTTATTGCTTTACCAGCAAGAGATTTTGAGAATGCAAATTATGAAGAAGCTAGTAGTATACTCCACCACCATCACCACTCATGCAAACTTCATTATTCTTTTCCTCCCATTTGTAGGCTGCTCATCACATGATCATCTCAACAAAGCCACCAATCACAAGGTCAGTCATTCATTCAAATATTTTTTGTTTTTTTCTTTCATAAAACCCCATGAATATTACTAGAACGGATGCTCATTCTGTCGGAATATCCATTTTCATGTATTTGATTCGGTAAAAAAGAAAATGGCCATTTTATTTAAAGACTGAAGAATACCCATTTCATTCGTGTCTAAAATCTTTCCAATGAATCAAACACTATCCAAGAAATTGATGTAAATTCCTTTGCTTTATAGTTAGGGACCTCCTTAGTCTGTGTTATAGTTTCTCGTTGGACAAGAATACCATATATAAACAATAACACATGGTAATCTAAAATTATCTAATAATTTTCCAAACTCCATAAATTTTCATTGTTAGGAGGTGATGAGCCATCAGAAGACATTTGACATCACAGTTCATGGAGTTCTGTTGTGGGCATCAATGGGATTGTTGATGCCACTTGGGATACTTACAATTAGAATGTCCAACAGAGAGGAATGCAGGAGATGGTTCAAAGGACTCTTCTATTTCCATGCCATTTTGCAGGTTTACCCTCCTTCAAAATCTCATCTTACTCTGGTTTTCAAATTCAAAAACTGTTTTTTAATTTATTCTCACAAGAAAACTATACACATATATGTTCAATTGTTACAGACGTAATTACGTGTATTTGGAGTTTATTCATAAAATCTTGTACCAAATGACAAGATAAGTGGGTTTGAGTAATCTGTCATAAAAGAATCACACCATAGCATTGTTTGGAGCCAATTCTTATGGGGACCAAAGTACTGCTCTTGTTTGGTGTGACAACATGATTATAGATTTGAACTTTGTTTGCTACATAATCAAAAGTCCCACTTTACCTTTAACTTTAGGGAAAATTACCTACACCTCCCTTGAGGTTTAACGAAATTACAAATTTTTCCCTGAGGTTTCAAAAATTATATCCCGCCCAAGGTTTTAAAAAGCGGCCGCAACCGTTACGTAACGCCGTTACGTAACGGTTTTGGCAGTTACGACCACCCGTTACGGCCGCTTTTGCAGTGTGATTGAGATTCACAGGTGTGTTGGCCGTAGCGGCTGCTGTAACGGTCGTAGCGGTGCCGTAACAACTGTAACGGCCTGTTACGCACCGTTACATAACGGTTCCAAACTGTTTCTTTCGAAAAAAACACACAAAAAAATGCTGAAAATGGGGGAAGAGGGATAGAGAGAAAAGGGAAGATAAAGAAAGAAAATTGAGGAGCAAGAGATAGAGAGAGAGAAGAGGGAAGATGAATAACATGTTATTGATTTGTTGAAACTGTAAGACCTATGCTATTCTATTCAGCTACTATCACTAAACCATTTTGTTTGTGTGCGTCTTCTATCTATATATTGTTTGAAAATAATAATAATAATAATAATAATAATAATAATAATAATAATAATAAGTATGGTCATTATCTATTTGACTTGGTTAAAATATGTATATATATATATATTTAGGCTCTTATTTATTCTCTTACTTTTGTCATTGTTTATCTTATATATAATAGTTAGTGATTGATTTTTTGTATAATATAAAGTCATTAATTATTAAAATAAAATGTAAAAAACTCAGTTTATAGTGATTTAAAAATATAAAATATATTGGATCATACTTAAAAATTTACAAAAATTGATCAATATTTATTTTTAACCCAATAAATATAATCATGGAAAAAAAATATGCGTATCGATAAGTTTTTTTCAAATTGTGCGAAAAATAAAAAAATTCACGGTTCCGGTTACCGCAACCGTTACACTACGGCCTTTGCACCCCGCAACTGCAACCGCATCACCGCCACCGTTACGACGACCGCAACCGCTTTTTAGAACCTTGATCCCGCCTCATCACAACTAACGCCGTTAACAAATATCATGAATTGACTAAAATGCCCTTTCGACAGATAACGGCAAATTATCTACATTCCCTTGAGATTTAGCTCAATTACAGATTGTCCCCTAAGATTTAGCTAAATTACATATTTCCCTCTGAGGTGTAGCTAACTTATCATTTTTAAATAAGTTATGAAATATAAAATTAAAATGGAAAAATACTTATCACACTACAAAAAATTAAGGTTTTAGAGATCAAAATTTAGGGACATAATTATTTTTAGGAGACCAAATATTTTTGTTGCGAAAAGTGTCATTATTATATGTTTTGTAATGAAAATTGAACAATAGTGATTAATTATTAGCTTTTTAGTATCAAATTTTTTGTCTCAAAAAAAAAATCATTTTTACACCAAATTATTTTGTCCTTAAAAGTCTATTTATTATTGACATTTTCGAAATTTTATCACTAAAAACCTTATTTTTGACTTTTTAAGGCGACCTTTTAACAACTATCCTCATGACGATAGAATTAGTCCCTAAATGTCTTTTGCAACAAAATTCACTTTTAGAGATCAAAAAAATTTGTTTCTAAAACTCTTACATGTTGTAGTGTCAGATGGTGAAAATATCATAAAATTAACAAATAGTTAAGTAAGTTAAAAACACAAGAAATGGTTTGTCAAAAAATTCTTAGAATATGTTTGGTTTGATTTTTAGAAAATTTTTAAAAAAATATATAATTAATTTGGTTAAGAAATAAAAAATAAAAATATATTATTATTTTTATATAATTTTATCTTTTGAGTGGTTAGAAATAATTTTTACAAATTAAATATATATTTTCATATTTATTTTTATTAAATTAGTTTTTTTTTTTAAATTCCGATTTATTTTTTTTCTAAACAACAAATCAAACATGGTTCCAAATTTTTTTTTCTGTTTAACGTAATTCTTTTGTAAATTTTGTTGATTTATCAAAGGAATTTCAATATGGGCAATATCGTTCATCAATTTATATTTTGATGTTGTCAGCTAACTATTAACGTTTAGCTAATAGTAGGGATAAAATTGTTATGCGAATATAAATCTCAGAGGGTGGAATGTAATTTTTGAAATCTCAGAAGAAAATTTGTAATTTAGTGAAACATTAAGGAAGGTGTGGGTAATTTACCCTTAACTTTAATATGGTCAGAAAAAAATTGTAGTGAATACTTTATGAGCCACAAATATATGTCAATTCAGCCCATAGTTTGATGGTAGTTTAGTAAAAATCCAACCATGCTTATCAGAACACTTTGGTGGCAAGAAAAGGGTGTGACTATGCAACATTTAAGCAAACTATTACATATCATGGTTTGCCATCAAATTCTATACTTATAGGTGAAACTAATGATAAAATGATGTTCAATATTTGGGAAGATTACATGCTTTAGCAAGAGTATTGAATATGATATACTCGTACCATGGCGATGTTTAAGTCTATGTTTACATCTTTTTTTTACTATATATATTTTATCAAAGGATAAATTGCACTAATATTTCTTGAGGTTTTTCTGTTTAATATAAATTCTCTCATCACTTTTGAAAAATTACATTTTTCTTTTTAAGATTTGTAATTTCATTACAAATTGTCCTATGGATTGCTAATGTTCATATCCTAAAATTTTTAAATGACCATCTTGTCCTTTTTCTAACCATTTCTTCTTCCTATCATCATATCTACATTCTACAATTTTTCATCATTAAATTCTACCTGAATATATTCTTATTGAGTGATAATATATAAACATATATTTTATATATAATTTTCAAACACAATGATATAGCTTAATAGTAACCTTTCACTTTAAAACAAAACATTTATAAACATGATTTATATTTACAATAATATCACTATCACAACATTTTTATAATATTTTTTGTATAAATTTTTATATATGAGTATAATTTTTCATTTTTATTTCTATCATTATGTCTAGTTAAATCAATTTAATCTAGATATATTTAAAAAGTATAAATTTTTTTTAAAAATCTATTGAATACAACAAAATAAGATAATGTATTGAATTTTTATATTTTTATATTTTTTTTTTGTATTTCGTGAATTTAAAAAAAATCACAAAATATGATATTTCTTTAGTATATCTAGATTAGGTGAATCTAAAAAAATTTTTAAAAAAATGCTTAAAATATTTTTAAAAATTCAATAAAACAAACGAGAAGAAACTCAATTTTTTGTGTGAGTTAAATCAAAAAAGATTTGTTATTTTTCTTAAAATGACATGAACAAAATATATGCATTATTTTATTATTTTATGTGTATGTCATTTTAATCTGACAATGAGGTAAATATAATTTTTCAAATGTGAGAGGAAAATCTGTATTAAATAAAAATCTCAGCGGGTGTCAGTATAATTGACCTTTTATTAAAAGGAGTGACCTAATGCACAAGATTTTGTTTTATTTTTCTTCTAATCTATGTATAGAGTTAAGAAGAAAAACAAAAACAGTAAAACAGGTTTTGCAAAGGATAAGATGTATACAATCTTATTCTTATTTTTGGAGAGAATGTTTTCATGACTCGAACTCGAACTTGTGTCACCAGAAATGTTAACAGCAGGCCCTACTGTTGGACCAAACAATCCTTTTCATGTACTAAAATAATAAATTGATTTTATTTTTTTATTGAACAGACACTTTCAGTGCTTCTAGCCACAGCTGGGGCAATACTATCCATAAGAAGTTTTGAGAATGCATTCAACAACCATCACCAAAGAATAGGTTTAGCTCTTTATGGTGCCATTTGGTTGCAAGCCTTGATTGGATTTCGTAGGCCTCGACGGTAATTATTTCATTTGATTTCTTCACACTTGAAAACACATTAAGCTTAATCAAGAAAATTAATCAAATTTAAAAGCCTAATGGTCAAAAAATGTTGTTGCAAAGTAGAGGAATAATGAATTTTAGTTTTGTTATTGTTCTAGTATATAAATACAAAAGTTTTGCAGTTTTTACAAAATATATGGAGTTTTTTGATACAGCTATTGGATTTCAACCATGTTAATTTGCACTTGTTGTGCTAATTTAATAAGGGTTAGAGTATTGTGTTCACGTTTTCTGTTATCATTTTTCGGAAAACACAATGAATTTGTTTGGCAAAGTGTTTCCAAAATCTATTTATTTAACTTTTTTTTTAAAAGAAAAGCAATACTTGTTATGGGAAACTCCAAAAAGTTTTCAAATTTCGATAAACAATGGGTATTTCAAACTTTAAATTGTTATTGTTTTTTTCTTTTCATTTTCTTAAAAACATAATGTTTCACACACTATTTTTTAAAATTATTTCGAAGAACATTTTCTAAAGCAAGGAAATACCCAAAAGTGTTTTTTGAAATTTGTTTTCGCAAAAAAGGAAAAGAAAAAAGAATCAACATCAAAACAATGTGTTTTCTCAAATTTTCATTATTTTGTTTTTGAAAACATGAAAAACAAAAAATAAAGATAATGAAACCACAACCAAAGGATCAACTGCGTTCAATCAAATTTCATTTAGTTTTCACTTCAATTTTCACACTTTTGTATGCAGGGGAAGTAAAGGTAGAAGTGTATGGTACTTTGTGCATTGGGCACTCGGAACAACAATCTCTCTATTGGGAATTTTCAACATTTACACTGGGTTACAAGCCTACCATAAGAGAACATCAAGAAGTATTAGGGTTTGGACCATCCTTTTCACAACTCAAATATTCTTCATTGTGTTCTTCTACCTCTTCCAAGACAAATGGGAATACATACAAAGGCAAGGAGTTGTTTTAGGCAATGAGACAAACATAACACCCTCTAATGACCAAGTGATTCCTCAAAGGGACAACCGAATGTCGAATGAATTGTGTAGGAAAACCAATTCCCTTGGGAATTATTTTGCCAAAAGCAATGCGCTCAAGAAATTATTTCAACTAACATGAGATACTATTCGCTTTTCTCAGCTCACCTTTTTTATTTTTTATTTTTTACTTATACGTAATACTATTTATGCTCCACTTTTTTGTGTTTGCATGTTGCATCAATAAAGGTCTTTTTCAATTATATTAAGATGCATTGAGGAATGCATGCATTAAAAAGTGGAGATAGAATAATGAAATCTTTTTGTTAATATATATATGTATATATTTTCTTGTGAATTAAGATTGGGTTTTTAGTCATGGGATGTGGTAATGGAGTGTTAGATTAGAAGATAAATGAGTTCTTAGGAGAAGTAGAACAACTAAAGAGATGGTGTAGTGCTTTGTACAAAAGATTTCATAAATATGTAAAGCATATTTTGATGTTTTGAATAAAAGATTGATGATGAGAGCTTATCTAATGTTCTACATATAGTTAATGGTGTGTTATTGTTGGAAAGACAAATTTTCAAACATCTTTTAAGGGTAAGTTTGAGGAAAGGTAGACAAGCCAATTCTAAGATCTTGATTATATTTTATGTAAAATAATAACATAAGCTACAAATGTTGAGTTGGGCCAGGTATAATATGATAGTAATTATCAAACAGATATCAAGATTTAAATTCTATCAACTATATTAAAAGTGGATTACCATTGTTATACTAATGTGAACCTACATTGATTTGGAATGAACATAATTGCATTGAAATTTAATAGTAAAACGCAACTCTTTGTAATTTTTTTTTATTTATTTTTTTTCTCTCTACAAAATTGTGGACATCCTCATTATAGAAAATTTTCTTGCTCATTTTTCATAAAAAAAAGGAAAAAGAAAAAAGTTTGACCGTTTGCATCAACAAAAGTTCCACTAATATATGTATATATATATATGAAAAATAGTATGTTGTTATTTAATATTAGTACTCTTTGAATAACTAACCACCACTAGTGGTTAGAATAATAATGGACTCCACCAACCAATTAACGACTTATTGTTATCATCATTTTATTTATTTTTTAATCTTCTTTTTGTCTTTTTTGCACTTTCTTTTTTCCCTCAATTTTCATTGCACATCCTTTCTATTCTTTTTTTTTTTTTTGCTTTTTTTTTTAATTTTATTTTATTTTTTTATAGAAAATGTGAGTGCATATCGAAGTATCCCCCCCCCCCATCGGGAAGTTGGAAGTTGGTGGCATAAATATATAGATTAAGGGGTTGTTTGGAATGACCTAAATAAGTGTATTTTTTGTCTTTTTACGAAAAGATGTGCAGAAAAATAGAGAGGTGATGTGATGAAAAAAAGATAAAAAGATAAAAAGTATGTACTTATTTTAGGTAGCCAAACTTGGCCTAATTACACAAAAAAGAAAAATCATTACAAAACAGAATGGAGTGCATCATGAGCTCCATTCACAACTTTAAATATCTTATCAGAGACCATGACATGAATTTTTTTAATAAAATATTATTAAAAAGATTTTTTTAAATTGAAGAGGGATTGTCTCTCTTCTCTACCTCTAAGAATTTTGAAAATAAAGATTTAAGGTGGTAAAAATTTAGTTCGAGCCTAATTGATAATGATTCGATCGACAAATTTAAATAAATTTTAATAAACGCAAAAAAGATCAAACTTTGTGATTGAGTTCGATATCTTAAACAAATTAAAGACTTCCTTGAAGATAATTACGTAAAGAAGGATTGAAACATAAAAGAATATGTATTTATTCAATTAATTTGTCACTTGCTATCACTTACATAAACTTAAATAAGAATAAAAAAATAAAAAATACAGCAATCGACAGAAAGAAGAGAAGTGGGGGGTTGGAAAAGCTACTTGTTTAATCTACTCCTTATTGGAAAAAAAATGATTTTTTGTGACTTTAATGTGAAATTAAAGTAAGTCTCAACCATTGGTTGAAATGGGATTAAATGGGTTTAGATTCTTTGTAACAAGGTCTTTATACCACCAAAAGAATGACAAAACCCATTGAGAATTGGATGAGAAATAGTCTCATAAAGATTGTCTCATAAAGATGGCCTCATGAATGAAATATTGAGAATTGTGTATAGCTACCAATCTCACATTGATTGTAGAGAAAAACTTTGATGGGTATTTAAACCTCAAGATTTTGATTATGGCATCTAAATTTTCCGAAGGAAGGGAGTTATAGATGCTTCAAGGATGGGCTTGGGCCAAGACTAGGGTCCAAGTTGGTTATGGCAAAATTGCCAAACACACTCCTTGCCCGGACCGGTCTGTGATCCGTGGGCTTGGGCTGAGGCTGAGGCCGAGGCTGGCTGAAATGAGTTAGGTTTGGGCTGGACCAGATTGGTGGTCCACCAACCTAATCTTTTTGGGCCAGGTCTGCTGCAGATATGTATATACACACAGATGTATAATGTGTGTAACTCATACATTGAATCCCCATCAATTGTGTACATTACTCTAGGAGTAATGGGCATTATATTAGGTTTTTATTCTTAGCAATCCCGTTTGACAAAACTCCTTTCAGTTGTACTTATTTTCGCACTTTTATTTCAGTGAGGCTGTGAGTTTGTTGGATGCGAATCCAACCCGAATTGTGCCTTGCAGAGAAGTTTGTGATGTTAATACTTTCAAGATTGCCACTTCGCTGATTATGACGGGGATCGAGCTGTCCGGTCAGCTTGCGGGGGTGCAGGGGGCAGCGCCCCTTGGCGGGTCTAGGGCAGCGCCACGGCAGGGTCGAGGGGCAGCGCCTCCGAAACAAAATGCAAAATTGCATTCAAAGTTGCATGTCCGCCCTTGCTCGCTCGAGCGAAGGAGTTCTCACTCGAGCGAAGGCTGCGTCTGTGTAAAAACCTGAAAGAGATGAATGTACGCTCGAGTGAATGGTGTGTGGCTCGAGCGAAGCCACTTATGGAAAACACGCGTTTTTGATTCCTCGCTCGAGCGAGAGAAGCTTTGCTCGAGCGAGCTTCGCAGTCCCAAATTTCTATAAGTATTTGTTTTAGTCCAAAATTAGGATTACTTCTCCAGATCTTCCTTTTGGATATTTTAGTTTATATCTGGGGATATTTTGCTAGTTTTCTTTAATGTTTAATTGAGTGTTCAACTCATGGTTTAAAGAGTATACATCAAAGGATTATTTGTTTATTCTACACAAAAGAGAGAGTTGTTCTTCGGTGGATTCTGAAGAATTCGAGCCTGAAGCTTTGGTGGATTCTAGAGTGGCTCATTGTCAAGACAATTCCGAGGTGAAGACAGGGTTGGAAGAGGCACATAGGGGTTAGTTCAATTCGGGCGTGGATTCGCTAGGTAATTGTGAGTATACCTGTGTAATTCCTTTATATCTTCTTAGTGGATTGTTTTGTGGTTGTTGCCCGTGGTTTTTTTTATCACAATTGGTGGTGTCCAATTGTGGTTTTTTCACGTAAAATCGTTGTATCGATTTGTCTTGATTGTTTGATTGGGATTGTTGTTTACTGCTTAAAATTGATACATAATCACAAATCAATATCTAGGGGGTTTCTAGATTTCTCAATTGGTATCAGAGCGGGTCACTCTTTTTGTTTTTTAAAACTTTTGAGCAAGATCTTGTTTGATTTGTGATAATAGATTCAATTCATGAGGAAAATTCTATGGTTCGACCACCCCTACTTGACGGATCCAATTATTCGTTTTGGAAAGCTCGGATGAGATCGTTTTTAAAATCTATTGATGAAAAAGTTTGGCAATCTGTCATGTATGGGTGGACTGAACCGACAATTACCGTTGATAAAGTAACTTTCCCCAAACCAATTGATAAGTGGGACACAATTGATTACCAAAATAGTAGCTGGAATAGTAAAGCTATCAATTCTCTTTTTTGCGCTGTCACACCTGAAGAGTTTAGTCGAATTTGCAATTGTGAAGTCGCAAAAGAGGTTTGGGATATCTTACAAACTATTAATGAGGGCACTCCTTCTGTTAAACGCTCAAAACTTCAAAGGCTCACGTCTAGTTTCGAAAACCTTACAATGAAAGATAGTGAGACCTTTAATAAATTTTATGTAAAATTGAGTGACATTGTAAATTCCAGCTTCAATTTAGGTGAAAAAATACTAGAATCCAAAGTTGTGGGAAAAATTTTGAGATCCTTGCCCAATCGGTTCCAACCAAAAGCTACGGCTATTGAGGAGACTCAAGATGTTGACAACCTCAAGCTGGATCACTTGGTTGAAAATCTCCAAACTTATGAGGCACATAGAAATTTCAAAAAGAACCAAAAAGATGTTGCTTTTAGTAGTGCTCATAGAGCTGGAAAGGATTCTGATGAGGATTGTGAGATAGATTCCAAGATTACGGATGCTTTTGTAAAACAATTTAAAAAATCTTTTCTGAAAAAAAATCCTAATCCTTTGGAATCTGCTCATACTCATAAATCCAAAAGTAAAGATAAACTCAAAATTAATTCTATAGCCAAGAAGGAGAAAGGAAAGATACAAGAAAACTCTGAAAGAGTCCAATGCTATGAATGCTAAGGATTTGGTCACTTTGCTCAAGAATGCCCCACTCGTTTGAGGAAGAAGAAAGCCCTCGCTATCACTTAGGATGATGAATCAGAATCTGATGAAGATGAAGATGAAAGTGACAACGAAGATCAAGGCGAAAAGGGACACAAATAATTCCTTGCTTTCATTGCGGCTTCCGAAACTGAAGGACGAACAGAGTATCTGAAGAGGTCGGTTGAGAATGCCACTGATGATGAATCCTCGGAGAGTGATGATGAAGAGCTTGAGCAAGCTTATGAAAAGTTGTATAAGGAGTCTCTTAACTTATCCAAATTGAATGACAAACTCACAACGAAACTCAAAGCATGTGAAAGTGAGAATGTCAAACTTAAGAAGGAGATTTCTGAGGCTAGGATTGATGCCATCAAGATAGCTAATGATCGACAAGCTCTTTGTGCAAATCTCTTGACTTGTGAGACAGAGAGGAATGAGCTACAACAAATCTATGCAACATATGAAGAAAAAATTCAAACTCTCGAGATGTCTCAAGTTGCTTTGGAAGAACTAATGATCAAGAAAGAGGAAGAACTCAAGTGTGCTATGGCTACCATTGGTCTTTGGAACAGAGGATCAAAGACTTTGGACAATATCATTGGGTCTCAACAAATTTGTTCTGACAAGAGTGACATTGGCTTTGGTGGTAAGAAAGAGCAAAAACAGAGTGCATCTACATCTCATGATACAAGAACTTAAAGAAAGGGAGAACAAAAAACTCAACATAAGGATGGACTTCTTAAACTTCCTAAAGTTGGTAAGGTAAAAGAAAAGAAGTTACACCCTATACACCCTGTTTTTATTTGTCATCATTGTGGTATGGATGGTCATATTCGCCCTTATTGTTATAAGTTGCATAGAAGAGTGCCTCATAAAGATGGAAGAAATTCCAACATCTCGTGGGGTAGGAGACACTTCATTGGTAGTAATGAGGTTAAAGGTCATATTAGACCTCGTTATTTTGATCAGCTTGAGACCAAACATGGAGCGAGTTTGTATTTGCCTAGACCTAGAAATAGGAAATTGGAAACCAAGTCGAGACGGGTTCCCATTGAAAGCAAAGGGAACCACACCGTCAAGACACCATCCAAGAACCGCAATTCTCATAACTTTCTTCATACTAAAGCGGTTTGGGTGCAAAAACTTGACTTGTGTTAATTTGTATATTCTTTTTAGTTTTTAGGTTTCTGTGTGTGTGTGTGTGTGTGTGTGTGTGTGTGTGTGTTTTTTTCTTTTTGAGTCACTTAATGTGTGCATGTTCGTTTTTTGTCTTGTTTTGTTTAGAAAAAAAAAATTAAATAAAAAAAAAACCAAAAATATTTTCTTAGTATGGTTTTGCAAGCTTAAAATTTGTGAGTGGTCCTTGGTGCATATTGGAATTGATAAGAATATCCATTACATGTTAATATGTGTGTACTTTTTGTGGTCATTACTCATTTTGAAGTGTGTGTTTTTTGATTAGTATGTCTCATTCTGTACACACTCTTGGATTAGCAAATATCGGAATCTTTTGCCTTAGTGATTATTTTTTTTTCTATGGACTTCTGGCATTGTATCTTTTGCTTTTCTAGAGGAATTGACCTATACTAGCATATCATGGATGATGTTGAGTCTCTTAAACCACCTTCCATCTTTTTGCATCTCCACGGCTTTCCCCTCTATTCTTTGTAGTCCAGGCATGAGGAAAAGACTACATCAAAGTCACTAACCAGGCCATCCTTATTATATCCATGCTTCTCTGATTTGGTTTCCATACTCTTGAGCGTGTTAGCCGCCAATGAGTGTGCAAAAGAAAGAAAAAATGTGCAAAAGAAATAAACAAAAAAAAAAATTATGCAAAAGAAAGAAAGGAAAAAGCTGTGAAAATAAATAAATAAATAAAGGATTCATTGATTGAGGGGGAGCCTCCGCCTTTACTCACAAAATACCCCTTGATTCCTAGTGGTTTGACTTTCCGTAGTTGTGCTTAGATTCTCTTGACGGAGGTCCAGCTTTCATATCACTACTAGGATTTGAATCTAGTGTTTGTCGAACTCCAAGAGTCACACACACACTTTTATCATGAGATCTATGCTTTTCACATAATGCATCACTTTCTTTTTTGAGGAATCCTCTAGAGGCTGTACACATTGTGTTTTCAAGTAATTGTGCTTCTTGGATAATCTTGTGTGTTTGAAGGTACAAATCTGAAATTCCTTACTTGCTCCTCCATATTATTTTTATTGTTGTCTTCTTGTTCATTGTTTTTAGTGTTTGTGGTTGTTTTGAGTGAGGAGGAGTTTGGTTTATCTTTACAAGAGTTTGTTAGCATGAACACTTTGCTTTGTTTGGTAAGGGAGATTGGCTATAGTTGTTTTGCATGTTGCTATGCACTGTTTGTTCATTATTTCCTTCTTGTATGCTCCTGATATTTACATCATCATATCATTGCTTGTGTGGTTTATGATCATGCTTTTACTTTAGTTGTTTGAGCTTCCTTCGTCAATTCGTGACAAAAAAGGGGAGAAATGTTGTCAGGTGCATGTGTCTTAGTTTTCATGTTTTCATGCTACATGTTGTTAATATCTCCAAGTCGCATCTATTCATGTTTTCCATCTCATGCTTCAAGATAATCTTGTCATATGTTTATTGCTTTTTCATATACTCTTGTGGCACTAATAGTTGTTTTGGAGATTGTAGCACTAATAGCTGTTTTGCAAATCATGACCTTGAGAAAGAAGTTTGTTTTTGTTGGCTGTAATGAGTTGGGGTGATTAGGATTTTATTTATTAGGTGTGTTTTGTCATGGCATTTCCAAAGGGGGAGATTGTTAGGTTGGCAATCCCGTTTGACAAAACTCCTTTCAGTTGTACTTGTTTTCGCACTTTTATTTCAGTGAGGCTATGAGTTTGTTAGATACGAATCCAACTCAAATTGTGTCTTGCAGAGAAGTTTGTGATGTTAATACTTTCAAGATTGCCATTTCGCTGATTATGACGGGGATCGAGTTGCCCGGTCAGCTCGCGGGGGTCCAGGGGGCAGCGCCCCTTAGCGAGTCCGAGGTAGCACCACGGCGGGGTCGAGAGGCAGCGCCCCTGAACCAAATTGCAAAATTGCATTCAAAGTTGCCTGTCCGCCCTTGCTCGCTCGAGCGAAGAAGTTCTCGCTCGAGTGAAGGCTGCGTCTGTGTAAAAACTTGAAAGAGATGAATGTACGCTAGAGCGAAGAGTGTGTGGCTCAAGCAACGCCACTTATGGAAAACACGCGTTTTTGGTTCCTCACTCGAGCGAGAGAAGCTTCGCTCGAGCGAGCTTCACAGTCCCAGATTTCTATAAGTATTTGTTTTAGTCCAAAATTAGGATTACTTCTCCAGATCTTCTTTTTGAATATTAAAGTTTATATCTGGGGATATTTTGCTAGTTTTCTTTGATGTTTAATTGAGTGTTCAACTCATGGTTTAAAGAGTATACATCAAAGGATTATTTGTTTGTTCTACACAAAAGAGAGAGTTGTTCTTCGGTGGATTCTGAAGAATTCGAGCCTGAAGCTTTGGTGGATTCTGGAGTGGCTCATCGTCAAGACAATTCCGAGATGAAGACGGGGTTGGAAGAGGCACATAGGGGTTGGTTCAATTCGGGCGTGGATTCACTAGGTAATTGAGAGTATACCTGTGTAATTCCTTTATATCTTCTTAGTGGATTGTTTTGTGGTTGTTGCCCGTGATTTTTTTATCACAATTGGTGGTGTCCAATTGTGATTTTTCCACGTAAAATCGTTGTGTCGATTTGTCTTGATTGTTTGATTGGGATTGTTGTTTACTGCTTAAAATTGATATATAATCACAAATCAACATCTAGGGGGTTTCTAGATTTCTCACATTAGTTGCCAGCCTTCATGGCTGGAAGATTACTCATCTCTCCCCCATTGTGTATAAAAGGAGCCCCATCTCCCTTGGGTTCAAGAGAGAAATTTTGCTCTCAAATTATAGTCAAATCAGTCTCCTTTTATAATTTTCTTCCTGTGTGAGAGAGCACTGTCATTGTCGGTTTACCAAAGTTAACAGAAGGTGCTTCTGCGTTAGCCGGTCTAAACTGTCGTATCTTGGGAGACAGAAGTCAACGTACCTCCAGCATCCACAGTGAGACAACTAATCTGTTTTAAGGACACTATGGTATCATACAGACTTTAGTTTGTTTTTTTACCATTTATCGTATTATGTATTTCTATGCAATATGGTTGTAATATTCGATATGTTTTCTTATTCTATAAAATAATTGATTAATCATTAATTTATTTGTCTTGTTTGCTTTACATAATTTGAATAACAACTTTAAAACAGATTAGATATGTTTCCCATAAAATTAGATAAACAAATTCATACATGTAATAGGTTAAAATATTATGTACGTTGCACTATTTTAGAATATGAATCTGCATACTGTTGCGTTAGCCCCATAGTACTAAAATATCTAAGGTCAATTACTTTATGATTCCCAGTATGTCACTGTGAATTGCTTTGGTTATAATGCCTACTTTTCTTTGGTTTCCGTGTCATATTTGCATAATACTAATTTTGCCCAGAACTGTAATGATAGTCATGATTGGAATGTTAAATTCATATAATTTGAATGCCATTGTTTTCATCTTGATTGCCTACTATTGCATAGTAGTTGTTTGTTATAATTAGTATCTGAATATAAAATATTAATTCATATTTAATCGGAACTGTCTCAAAGAATTGTATTGCCCACTGTTTTTTTTTTTTTTTTTTTTCCTGAGTATGTATGATTGGAATTATGATTATGCAATGTTATGTTTTACTTAGAATATTTTATTGCTAGATCTCTAGTAATATTTGCATATTGATTATTGTAATATAATTTCATGAGCATGTTTTTTATTTCCTACCATGATTTGTATACTTCGTTTTATAGTTTCATAGCATAATTTGCATGTTCAAAATTTTCTAAATTTTAATTTGTTGTTACATTCTTATTGTTTCTAAAGTTATGTGTATGATTTTATTTACATGTTAATTGCTACAAAGAGTCACATGTGTATTACATGATTATGATTTTGTATAAATTCATTTGCAACTCTTGCCAATTAAAAGTGTTCATTGTATATTTATTTACATGATTATTGTGAATTAATTTCATAACTAGTGACAATTAAATTTTTAATTTAATTCTTAGAGTTATAGGTTTATTTTGTAACTCTTAAGGTTCATAGTTGTGACTCACTTAGCATTTTAATTAGTTAATTTGTATTATTAAATAGACTACTAGATGGTTTCAAGTTTCTTTAGATTGTTTGGTTTGTATTTTCTTGTATTTTTCTGCTAACCTTCTTCACAAGAATACCTACGCTAAAGGGATTGGAAAAACAAATACAAAATCAAATTAATAGGATTTGGGACTGTAAAACAAAATTATGGACTACTAACCGTTTTTGAACAGAAATACCTAAGCGAGGAAAAGAGTTTAGAAAATGGATAATCCTATTTGGATTGGTTTACATTTGTTTAGTGAAGCAATTTTTTGCTTGGATTTAGTTGATTTTTACTAACTATGTAAAAGCAAGTTTTATTTGCTTGTATTGCTAGAAGCATTTTATTTGCTTAATCATTGTTGTAGCAATTTTTTACATTACTTGTAATTTGGTTATCAATTTTTAAATTGTTTGTAAGTTTGGAACTTGGTTTGGTTTTCTGAAACAGAAACCAAAGTGTTTAGCCTTGGCTAAAAAGTATTTTTTATTTGTTCAGAAATGACATCTAAGACGGATTTGGTTTCAAACCTTTGGGGTTTGAGGAAGTCTTTAGGTTTAATCATTTTATTCCCAAAGTGTTGAAAAATCAAGTTTGGAGAAAGTCTTTGGTTATAATTTGATTATTTCCAAAGTGTTTTGATTTTGAGAAAATAAACCAAATTTTAGCATTAGCTAAAATATTTATGATTTTGTTCAGAAAATGGGCTTAGTTCCAAGAGTATCAGTTAATTTTTATGAATGGTGTAATTTTGGTACCAAATTTCATTTGCTTGGAAATTGGTTTGTTTTAACGTGGTTTATCCCCTGAAAAACTTAATTGTAAATTTGTTTCAACATGTTTTTGAAAGTTTTGTCTAAGGTTAACTGTGTCTTAAGTGGGACCAATGTGACTCCTCTAGTCTTCCTGGAAACTTTCCTGACCATGTTCGATTTTAGGGTAAGTGGTGAGATCAATTTTGAATTAAATTTCAAATTGTGGATTTTCTAGTGTTAAGTTTAGTTTTTCGAAAAACAGAATAGTGAAATTCTATTGTGATTTTTCAGAAATGGCTTCAAGAGGTGACAACATAAATGTTGTTACACCTACCAACCTTAAGCCTTGCAAGGTTCTTAAAAGAAGATTTAGAGAGATCAAGTGTGATTAAAGGAAATCATAAGATTACATGATAATATCTCTGAATTAATCAGAGACGATTAGTATGTTATCCTTATGTCAATTATAGCATATGTGATTGCTATATGACTTTGTTTGAAAGCAAAGATGAGACAACCCGTTAGGGTGGGTGAATATATTTTTGAATTTTTAAATTCCAAATATACTCTTAAATTGGTGGCTCCTAGTGAGTACAAGATCATTGATCACAGAGATAAAAAAACTGGTAGTTCCTACGAGGTGTTAGACCACTAGCTACACAATTATGAGATTGTGGTTCCTAGTAGTGAACAAATTACTAATCACATGTCAAGACATGATGGTTCCTAGTAATGGATAGGCTACTAATCATATGTCAAGACATGATGATTCCTAGTAATGAAAAAGTCTATTGATCCTATGTCAGGACGTTGTGATGCCTAGCAGTAGAGTGACTACTGATCACAGGTTAAAACATTGTGATTCCTATTAGTAGAAAATCTATTGACCACATGCTGAGAAATTAGTGATTCCTAGTGATAAGACTATTGGCCATGTTATGAAGTTCCGAATAGTAGACTATTGAACACTGAATTTGTATTTCCTAATAGTAAGACTATTGGCTTTAGAGTGATAGGTTGGACCAAATATGTTTGGGTGCCTAATTCGATTAATGACATTACCATGATATGATTTTGAGAGTTTCATAATCATTGTGACACAAGAAATTGTTTAAAGACCCTGTATGAATTTTTGGAAAAGGCCAAAAACCTGTGTTTAAATTCTACAAATGTGGAGGTGTTATGCAAAAGGTGGTAATATCTAAACCCAAGAGGGTTAGGATAAGCCTTAAAATCCATTGACTTTGTATTCAACAGTTATGCACAATATAACAATGCATATTGATTTCTTGTGTTTAAGTCTGCTATTCCAGATATACACAAGAATTCTATCATGGAATCTAGAAATGCATCTTTCGTTGAAAATGTATTTCCTTGTCATATCTAATAAGGGGTCCCGAGTTCCATGAAAGGGGTTGAAGGAAGTAGATGATCAAGTCGATGATCAAGTTGAGGAAGTAGATGAGCCAAGAAAGAGTAAAAAGGCTAGGACCGCAAAGTCCTTTGGTTCGGACTTCTTGATTTATATGTTAGAGGGAGAACCTCAAACATTCCATGAAGCTGTGACTTCATCTGAAAATCCTTTGTGTAAAGAAGCAATTAAGAGTAAGATTGACTCCGTCTTACAGATCTTTGCTCTACTCAACCATATCTTATATTTTCATAGGAATTACTTGTAGATTTTGTGCTTTGACTTGATATTGATCCCCCAATATATGGTTCCTAATTGATTTCAACAAATATCTTTATTGGCTTTATTTAATCTTTTCAAGCCACATCATCATCTCTTCCATGCCACGTTATTAGTATACTTGTCACGCCATGTCAGCATACGTATCGACAAAAATAATAAAAACAAATGTGGTCAAGGTTCTTCTTTGAAAATAGTTTATAATTTTAATCAACAAATCATAATCGAATTTGACCATAATTAATAGGCCACAATCGACAGAAAAATAAAATGTGGTGCAAACACAAAGCCATCCTTTTCAATGAACATGTAGTAAAATGGTAGAATAAGGTCATTGTTTGGTTTTAAGGCATGTGACCTGACCCAAGCCCTTCGGGCTTTTACTAGGTCTAAACTTATACGTTGACTGGCTCGACTTGATCCATCAACGCCCTTAAGCTTGATAGAAAATAGGAAGAATAAGGAGAAAAAAAAAAGTACAAAAAAGCCCCAAAAAGAGATTCAAATATTAGTTTTTGGGCTTAGCAGATGGTCTGTTAGCCCGTCTCAACCAAGTCTATTGGGCATGGCTTCAGCCTAAGGTTTTTCGCCTTGGGTTGAGTTAGCCCATTCCAATAAAGAAAAATCCCATTGAATTTAACTCACAAGAAAACTTGGACACTATTTCACGAATCAGTCTAACTGGATACCAATCTTTGTTAAGTATGTTATCCCAGGTAAGCAACCCAAGAAGGGGAGTGAATTGGGTTATTAAAAAAATGTTACAATATTAAATAAGAATAAACACAATATTCAGAATTTTAACAAATAAAAAACAGAACAATAATTATCAATATAAAAGTAAGAGAGATAGGGAGAGAAAATCAAACACTGAGATTTATAGTGGTTCGACACGCCAGGCCTACATCCACTCCCCAAGGAACCTCCTTGAGAATTTCTTTACTATCAAAAAAAATCAATACGCCACCAAGGCTTCACCAAGCTTGTGGATTTTGCACAGGTCTTACTTTTATCTATTGAGCCTCACTCAACAATAAAATCCTCACTTTTACAAAATTTCTTCACAAAATAATAAATAAGGATAAGAGGTACTTCAACCATCTTTTACAATAATTCTCTCATAAAGAATAGATATAAAAGTGTAAGAATAAAGACTACACTTAGATCTGAAAGTAAAAGAGTAGAATACACTCAAAATTTTGGAGCACACAGATTTTTTTTGTTCAAGTTCTTGATTTTTCTCTACACAAAACACTTCTATTTATACACAAAATGTAACAACCCAGATTTTTAATTATTTTGTAAAATTTATACTAATATTATTTAATCACAGTTAGGAAAATATACGATTGATTTTGTATTATTATGTGTAATTTTGTAAAATAATATAATTAGTAAAAAAAATTTAGGGGTCAAAGTATAAATAAATAATAATAGATAAATAATAATAATAATAATAATAATAATAATAATAATAATAATAATAATAATAATAATGGATGTGGTAGTAAAATAAATAATTAATTTTCTGTTAGTATATGATAGAGTGTAATTTAATTAGGGGTTAACATATTTATATAGTTATATTAGAAAACTGGGTCAAAATGTAATTATCCTAAATATTTATTTAGATAAGTGATAATCTACGGTTTTAATGAGGCAAATCTGGGTGTATTATAAAAAAGGATTTGAGATCGGCAAGAATCAGCCACGTGTCGGCCACAGGCGCTTCTGCTTCCCTATAAATGGGGAAGAACTGATCAAAAGCCATGGAATTACTGAAATCAGTGAGAAAGAAAAGAAAAAGAAAAGAAGGAAAAGAGAGAGGAAGGAAAGGAAGGAAAAAAATAATGGAAGTCGAAAGAGTCTTTGGTAGTGGAAAGAAAGAGTAAGGTATTAATTTTAAGGTGAGTTATATTATATCTTGAGTCACCATAATATATTTTACGTATGTTTTAACCTATCATAATTTTATACAAGTTATATTTTATTAGTTATATTAATGCAAGTTATGTTTGGAAATTAAGAAGATCTTTGATAGTGGAAAGAAATAGTGAAGTATTAATTTTAAGGTAAGTTATATTATACCTTGAGTTACCATAATATATTTTACGTATGTTTTGACTTATCATAATTTATTTTATACAAGTTGTATTTTATTAATTATATTAATACAAGTTATGTTTTATAAATATTTATTTCAGTTACGTGGATTAATTTCTGAACTTTATTTGTTAAAATGAAACCCATGAATATGTTTGTTTATATTTTAAAGAATATTTGACGATGACCTTATAAACAATTATATTTTGTAAGTACCATTACGGGAGTCCCAAGCCTTAGGAGACTTAAATAACCATTGGCTTCTGTTTGGTCACTTTGTGACCCTCTATTGTTATGAATCCATTGACCTCTGTTTTGTACGGAGCAAAGTGCTGTGCGGAGATAAGTGCTACACCATTGTGGGAGCCACCTCTTGAATCTGTATCTTTGTTCTGACTGTCACTCATGTGACCTCTGTTCTGTTTTGTTCGGTACCGTGGTTATGGTTATTTATTTACATAATCTCAATTTTGTTACTTAAAAGATTATTTGTTCAGACTAAGCTATCTTAAATATTTCAGTTACATAACTATCCATGGTTATTTTGTGTCTCTTATTCTCTTGGTATAATATTTCTCACTCTGCCATGTGCTTATAGCTGTTTATCAATTTTCAAGAACCAATGTAATTCAAAAATAGCTTTTGGAAAGTCTTAAACGCGAGGCTGTGGAATAGACACACACAGCACTTTTATGATATTTTTATATGTAAATATCGGTACTTTGGTCAATAAATTTTGTAATAAAAATAAAAACTCCGATGATTATTTTGGTACCCTCACTTAAATATTACTTCCGCTCGCATTTATTGATTTGTTCAAGAATTGACCAGAGGTAACTTCAGTTACTAGCCATCACGATGCTTAACCCTTGGGTACAGGGAGCGGGTCGTGACATAAAAATATACCCGTTAGAGGTAGGACACTCCTTGCTGACGTCATGGATAACGTGGGCACGCTCCTTGATAGAACAAAAGACATCTATTTTGTTTTTAATAAATACAACATGTGCTACCATTTTCTTTTGTCAAAAATTGTGGCTAGATATTTGAACAAACTTACTAACATGTGAATTTTGACCATTGTATATGTTTATATATATAAAGAATTAAGGTAAAAATAATGTGCCTGCAAAGTCTACATTTTCCTTTTTATAAAATTAATTTATATAGAAGATGTAGCTTCAGCATTTCAATTTCAAACTACAACATGTGAAATGTATGTAAAATAATTGCACATGATATTCATTATGTGGGTATGTTCTACATACAAAAAAATGCAAAATAATTTTGAATTCGGTGCAATATGTATCAAAAAGATATAATACAATTTTACTCAAAATAGACAATCACATCAAATTTGTCAAAAGATAAATAATGATCAACTGAATTATTTAAAACACGAATATTAAAATTTTCAAAATATTTTTATTTAAATAATATTTATAACAAATGTATCATACAATATATATTTTAAACAGATAATATTTTGTTTCAAATAATATAAAATATGTATATTATTTACAAATTTTCAATTAATAGTTTAAACATCATCAAAATTAAACAATATGACTAACAATCTCCTCCATTATGATGATGGCAATATTTGTATGAATTTGATACAAAATAAAAATCAACAATTTTTTTGATAATGTTGCAATATAAGATATTTGATAATTTAAAGCACATGCAAGCACAACAATTCAAAATCATATTTTTTTCCTCCCCTTTTGACATCATCAAAATAAAATATGGAGATAGAAAATAAACGCATTTGATAAAATAATCTGAAATGCTAAAAATATAATAATGGTCCTTAGATCTTGTCGAGATTATTGTGAGAATTTTGAAGCATCTCTGGCACCCGAAATGTTGACAAATAAGATATTTGAGCAGATATGCATCGAGTATTGGATCGGTGGAGTGTATAAAAAGTGATAAAAGAGAATAGGCAGAAATACAAAAACGGCAAGTGTTAGAGAAAAATTTGTTTTACCTCTTTGTGTAATCATGTCACCTTAGCCATCAATGGTTCTGACATGCATGAGGTGCCTATAATGCAGGCAAATGAGAGGCTACCAATGGTGCAGTCACACACTATTCCTATAACCGAGAGTCCTAGTGTTGTTGGTAATCGGAATGATATCGATGCTATTAATAACACTATGGCTCTTAGTACACAACTCGACGACTACAAGCAAGAATACAAGAAAATCAACAATGGAGAGATGAGGTGTGCTTGTTAAAACAACAACTGGCTAATATTTGTCAAGAGAAGAGAGAGCTAAAAAACAAAAATTCACAGTTAAAGAGTGCGGTGCAATATTATGCAACGGTTATAATGCCAAGACTCATAGAAGTCGAAAATAGAGAGAGGCATGTAAAAAATGCTCATGAAAAGTTGTTGAGAGAATTGAAACGAAAAAAATATGTAAAGCTTTCTGAAAACTTATATGTAATCGAGTAATATTTTCTTCTTCTGAAATAAAATTGCAAGTATTTCTCTTGGAAAAAAATTTCTGTCTTTGCAAAAAAAATTGTTGATGTAGATAGAGTAAAAATTATATATACTCTCTCTAAAATTATGCACAGAATATACAAACACCCTCTTAAGATTACTCGTATTTTTATGTTTTATTTTTATTTCATTGATATAATCTCAAAAGATTACATAATACGAATCTCCCCCCTGAATTAATGCACAAAAGAAAATTACACAAATTGAAAAAAACAGATTACCAATTTATAATACAAAGGGCCATTAAGATCCGGCCAAAAACAACTACACTAAGTGCACTAGCATAAAAAGAGAAAATACAAATAAAAACAATTTCTTCAGACAGGATAGAAGCAATTATTATTAAATCCAAGATAGTTTGTAACACACATAACCATATAAAAAATATAACACATTGCAAAAATAATTTTAACATGTTGATCGGAAATAATGTAGAGGATCGGGGATGAATTTTTGTAGATTGGTGATGGATCTTGGTGGATCAGTTATGAATCTTGATGAATCGGTAATGAAACTTAAGGAATCAGAAATGACGTCGCAGATCAGTGATGAAGATTTTGTGGAGAGCAGTGATGGATCTCGGTAGATCAGTAAGGGATTTGGGTGGATGATGGTAGTGATGAAAGTGATGGATGATGTTGTGGATAATGGAGCTGGTGGTGGATGATGGTAAGGATGAAGATGGTGTCTGAGGACGAGAGGAAGAAAGAGAGAGCGAGAGAATGAGAGAAAAAAAGAATCAGAGCGAGAGCAAAAGAAAGAATATATAAAATATATACATATATATATATTTAAATTTAAATTTTGATTTTAATTTTAATTTTATTTATTTATTTATATTTAAAAGATTAAACATCATATAAGAGTATTCATCATACAAAGTTCATTTCTAATATAACAAAATTATTCTTTATTAAGAGGCTTGGTAAATATATCAGCTAATTGACGATTTGTAGGTACAAATTCGAGTTTAATGTCACCTTTGAGTACATGATCTCTTAGAAAATGATGTCTTATTTCAATGTGTTTAGTATGTAAGTGCTTAATAGGATTTTTTGAAAGGTTAATGGCATTTGTGTTGTCACATTTTATAGGAATATAATCATATTGAAGTCCAAAATCTTGAAGTTATTGTTTCATCCAAAGCAATTGTGCACAACACCCAGTGACGGCAATGTATTCTACTTCAGCAGTTGACAGAGCCACTGAGTTTTGTTTTTTGCAAAACGAAGAAGTGAGTGAGTATCCAAGAAAGTGACAAGTACCACTTGTGCTTTTTCGATCAAGTCTACATCCCGCAAAGTCAGCATCTGAGTAACCAAAGAGTTCAAAAGTGGTTCCATTAGGATATCATAATCCTAAATTTGGAGTGCCAACGAGATATCTAAAAATACGTTAGACTGCGGTGATGTGTGACTCTTTAGGTACGGATTGAAAACGTGGACACATACAAACACTAAACATTATATCAGGTCTACTTGCAGTAAGATAGAGTAAGGAATAAATCATACATCGATATTTTGTCACGCCCCAAAATTTGGACAATTAAATATTAAATTAGAACTAAACCCCAATTAATATTCCATCATCCAAATTTTAGGGGTGAAACAAAAAAACTAAACGCCAACCAAACTATCCACTATAATTTCATAACTAACCAATACCTCCAACATTAAAGTAACAATACGTAATCAAAATAACTTAAATAATGTACGGTTACAAACCATGCCAAATTATCTCAATACTAAAGTCATAAAAGAAAATAATAATAAATACATAAACTAATATCAACCCTAAGCTAAAGAAAACAAAAGAAGTCCAAACAACAAGTCCAATACTATAGTAATTCCACGTCACCACCATAGCCCCAACTAATCCTGCAAAGGAAGCTCGGCTGCGCTCAAACAGAACGCACCCGAGTTGCCAAGAGACAAAACGGGTTAGTATACAGGTATACTGGTATGAGTACAAGATTTAACACCCATGTGTCCACTAGACACAAACAAAAATATATTTAATTCTTATTATGGGACAAGACAAGTAGTTCCAACCGCACCGAGACAAATGGGTAGTTTCCCGAGATACGGTGGCATTTAGTTTCTTATCCGTACACAAAGGAATATAAATTCATTATAAAATAAACAAAATAGAAATAAAAATATGATGGGTCAGCCCTACATAAAAAGTTAGTAAGACTCACCATCCTGTAAAAAAAATAAAGTTAGTATAATTTAATCATAAGTAACTTGCTGAAGAAGTATAAAAATACACCGTTCCATGCTTAAATGATTCAAATTGACCAAAACTCAAAGAACAAAAGTTATACAGAATTAAATTTCCTAAAAGACAAAGTGAATAAATTTAACAAAAACTGAACAGGTTGAGAGAAAAACTTGATAGAAAAACCTAGATAGAATTCAATCGAAAAATCTGAAGCTGAAAACGAACAAAAACTGCCCTAAGATGATTTTTTTCGGAAAAGTTCAAAATACGAAAAATGTGCAGAATAATATTTTACTTCAGTTACGGGAAACCAATAAAAATGAGCTCGTTTCATTTAAAACAGCCTCTAAAATCTGCATTGCTAAAATGAATCAAAACTATAATATTTAAGATCATCCAATTATAAATTCTAATCGATCTTTTTAATAAAAAGTTAAAACACAAAAGTTGTCTAGAATCACGTATACATGCCTCTTCTCAAATTTCATAATTTATCGAGATCGTTTACAATTTTTCAAGATGTACAAATCAATACAATTCACACTATACTAATAAACTCATGATTAAATTCTTTATACCTTAACTCCACCACTTCGGCCCTCCACTTCCGACCTACACATATATACCATGTGCCTCCCGTATACCTAACACCGCTCTGAAGCCAAACTTACACGGGGATATCGTCCCGAGTTTGACTCACACTCCCCGAATGGTTAGTATATACGTACGCGCGTAAATTAAAGTACTCGTCTACTCATAAGAACGAGGCAACAATATACATATACAAAACATCTCACTCTTGAGAACAAACATAACAATGCCAAGCCTAAGGCATTCAAATAAATCTCATAATGCTCACATTTTTTTTTTATACACTCTTTCTCACCAACACTCAAATAAAACAATAATTCATGGAGTCATGGTGGAGTATAAGGAATTTATCTATGAGTTCCTAATTAATTTTAATTTCATATAACCATGAGTGTGATTACAATCATAAAATAAATCCATATAAAAATCCTAAAACTGGCAAACACAACTAATCAACATAATTAAAATCAATCAATCAACAAAAAATCATAAATCTTACATACACAACTAAACAAAATAATTAAAATCAATCAATCATTCAAAAACCCTAAACTTTACATACACAACTAATCAAAATAATTAAAATCAATCTATCATCTTTATATAAATACAAAATCAAACTAATATCAAATAAATAAAAATAAATAAATAAAAATAACGAATAAAAATAAATCAAGAGAAGTGGGTTTTGTACTCACAATATTTTTTTAAAAATCAAGAATTATTTAAAGAATCAATAGAGTCACCAAAACAAAACCCTAATCTTTTTCTTCGTTTTTGTTTTCTCCCTCTTCCGTCGTCTCTCTGTTCTTTCTCAATTCTTTGATTAATCTCTCTCTATCTCGCACTCGGCTGCCCACACACTTTTCTATTCCTTTTTCTTTTTTTTTGGTTCTGTTTTTATTTTTTTTTCTTATTAGCATCAGCCACTTATATATGCTTAACCTAACTTAGGATTATATTTTATTTTATAATACATAAAACCTATTTGACTATTATATTTATATTATAAAAATAGAACATAAATATAATATATATAAATATAAATATGATATATATTTATCAATATATAAACATCCCTTTTTTTTAAACCATATAAACATATCAATATTCAAATTAATTATTCATAATTAAATAACACGTTAAATTAATTAAATACCACGTTAAATTCTCATGGATCCACATAATTAATAAAGCCAAAAATAAAATAAGATAATAATAATCATAATAATAATAAATAATGACTTAAGAAAATTAGGGTCGCTACATATTTCTTTTCATCTACAAGTTTACCTTACTCATCTTTGTTGATTTTTATTGATGTGCTTCATTGGAGTTGTTACAGAATTTGATGATTCCATTTCAAACATTTTGAGTAGATCCTTGATATATTTCGTTTGATTTAAATGGATTCCATCATTAGTTTGTTTAATTTGTAGACCAAGGAAGTAATTTAACTCTCCCATCATACTCATTTCATATTCACCATACATATCTTTAGCAAACTCTTTGCACAAATTTTCATTAGTAGCACCAAAAATAATATCATCAACAAAAATTTGAACAATTAGCATATCCTCCTTTTTGGTTTTTATAAAAAGTGTTATATCAATTTTTCCTCTAGAAAATCCTTTGTTAAGTAAAAAATTATTTAATCTTTCATACCACGCTCTAGGAGCTTGTTTTAAACCATATAGGGCTTTTAAAAGTTTAAAAACATGATCTGGGTATTTATGATTTCAAAACCGAGAAGTTGTTCAACATAAACTTCTTCCGAAATGTACCAATTTAAGAAAGTACTTTTAACATCCATTTGATACAATTTGAAATCTTTAAAACATGCAAAAGCAAGTAACATTCTAATAGTTTCAAGTCTAGCAACTGGTACAAAAGTTTCATCAAAATCAATACATTCTTCTTGATTATAACATTGGACTGCCAATCTAGCTTTATTTCTAGTAACAACTCCGTATTCATCCATTTTGTTTCAATAAACCCATTTTGTTCCAATAACTGGATAATCCTTAGGCTGAGGGGTCAAAAACCAAATTTTATTTCTTTCAAATTGATTTAATTCTTCTTGCATTGTTAAAATCCAATTTTCATACTTTTCAGCATCTAAAAACGATTTTGGTTCACTTTGTAAAACAAATGCTAAGTTACCACAAACATTTCTAATAGAGGAACGAGTTTTTATACCTTCCGCTGCATCATCTATGATAAGGTCTTTAGAGTAGCCATGAGCATACTTCCATTCCTTTAGTAGATTTGATTTGTTTTCTAGACGAGCATATTCTTTTTGAAGATTTTTTATTATGGTTTCTTCTTTTTATTCAGGAGATGGATTTTCTTCATTTGTTATGTAAATGCTCTCCATTCTTGGATGTGTTTCTGCAGTATCATCACTTACAAGATTCTTGAAAACAACATTGTTAGATTCATCAAAGGCAACGTGTACAAATTCTTCAATAAGTAAAGTTATTTTATTGAATACTCTATAAGTTTTACTAGAATTCGAATAACCAAGAAATACAGTATCATCCGATTTAGCATCAAATTTTTTTAAGTTATCTTTATTGTTATTTAATACAAAGCATTTACAACCAAAAGCACACAAGTGACTAATATTAGGCTTTCTACCTTTCCAAAGTTCATAAAGGATTTTCTTAAGAATATGTTTAATCATGGCACGATTTACAACATAACATGCAGTGAAAACAGCTTCAGCCCAAAAAAATCTAGTTAAATTATTCTCACAAAGTATAGTACGAGCCATTTCTTCAAGAATTCTATTTTTTCTTTCAACCACACCATTTTATTGAGGAGTTTTAGGGGCTGAGAAATTATGATTTATTCCTAAGTTATCACAAAACATAATAAAATAATTATTTTCAAATTCTCTATCATAATTACTTCTAATACTACAAATATTAAGATTTTTTTCATTCTGAATTCTTTTACAAAGTTTTGAGAAATTATAAAAAATTTCATTTTTGTGTGTCAAAAATAATAGGGATACTTACGTGTAGGTCCTAATAAGTGGACTTATTGTCTAATAGGTCCTATGAAAAAATTTTGTCATAAAAAAGTCACTAATTGTAAATTTTAGCGACAATTTATAAAAATCATGACAAAAAAAGTCACTAATTGTTAATTTTTAGCAACATATATAAGAAATTGTTACCAAAAAATTATTTTTAACGACAATTTACTAAGACTTATTTTCAATAGGACTTGATGGGAATTAAATCCAATTATTAGGACCTATTGATAGTTTACCCAAAATAATACCCATGTATATCTAGTATAATCATCAACACAAAAAAGAGCATATGATTTTCTTCCTAAACTTAATGTTTTAAATGGTCCAAATAAATCAATATGCAAAAGTTGAAGTAGTCTAGTAGTTGAAACGATATTTTTGGATTTAAAAGAAATTCTAGTTTGTTTTCCAAGTTGACATGTATCACAAAGTTTGTCTTTTTCGAAAACAATTTTTGATAAATCAATGACTAACTCATTTTTTGAAAGTTTGGAACTTAGGGGTTGTTTGGGATGATCTAAATAAGTGCACTTTTTGACTTTTTATGAAAAAACGTGAAATATGGGTTGGGTTTAAAGTGATGTGGTATAGAGATGATGCGATTTAAATGAGATGATGTGACTCAAATTGGATAGTCACTTTTTGACTTTTTGACTTTTTTGTATTATGCCAAACTAGGCCTAAATCAAAATAAACATGTCCTAATTTTTTATACCAAAGCCAACCATTATCATTTATAGCAGATAAACATTTAATGTTAAAATAAGAAGACAAATCATGTAAATCAAACACATATACATTCTTATGTCTATAATCTACAAATAAGGTTTTGTTTTCTCCGGTGTTCTCAATAATACAATGAGTTTTCTCAAAGATAACTATATAACTTTTACTACATAATTGACTAATGCTAAGCAAGTTATGTTTTAAACCTTCAACAAGTAACACATTTTCAATAATATGAGAAGGATTTTTACCAATATTTCCTACACTAATGATTTTACCCTTGTTATTGTCGTTGAAAGTCACAAATCCACCACCCTTTGGTTGGAGTGTGGTGAACATAGATTTATTTCCGGCCATGCGTCTCGAACATGCATTGTCGAGATACCATCCATTGTTCATTACAAGAAATTGCACTTTTGGCGACGACGTCAATTTTTCATCGCCAAAAGTATACTTTTGGCAACACAGTGATCAATTTCGTTGGTAAAAGTACCTTTACCGACGCAATTTGTTGTCGTCGCTAAAAAGGCATAACATTATTTTAGCGCCAAATTTTTTGGTTGGTGCCAAAATTTCAAAACTTTTACCTACGAGGCTTATGTTTTAGCAACACAATGAGCGTTGCTATTAGTGTGCTTACTTTTGGCGACGACAAGTTGGTGTGGGCAAAGAGTTAACCATTTAGCGACGATGACACTATTCGTCGGTAAAAGTTTTGCTAGTGGAATGATGTGATTTAGTGATTTGTGTTTTTTATTATAATTTTTGAAAGAGTTTTAAAAAATTTAGTTACTGAATTGTAAAATTAAAATAATCATTGAATTAGATCACAAAATGAACCCATTGAGCCCAAACACACTCTTAAGTTGATATGACTAATTTGAGATAATTTAAACTTTTTCAAAGAATATGGTTAGATTATCAATTTCAATATGTTTGTTTTTATTTTCAGAAACTAGTTTCAAATTTTTTTCCCTAAAAAACTAAAAAAAAAATTGGGTGAAAAAAAAAAACTTATTATTTTTGTATATTTTTATCTTTTAGGTCATAAATACTTTTTAAAATTTTAAAAATATAATTTTGATTTTTATTGCTTTCAAATTATTTTTAATTTTATAAAAAAAAACAAATCTAAATTTTTTTTTGTTTTTTTTAATCTTTTAGGTCATAAATACTTTTTAAAATTTTAAAAATATAATTTTGATTTTTATTGCTCTGAAATTATTTTTAATTTTTTTTTAAAAAAAAACAAATCTAAAAATTGTTTTGAATATTTTATTTTATTTTATTTTATTTATTTTTTTGGGTAGAGCAGGTAAAGATCAGCGACATTTCCCTCTTAAAATTCCCTCCTGTTTTTTGTTTCCTCATCAAATCTCCCCAAATCAATCTCCACGATTTCACTCTTCACATCCTTATCTCAAAATTCGTAGTTCTCTCTCCCTCACGATTTCACTCTTGATCGTAGGGTTTGTGCCGTTTGCTGCTGCTGTGCGAGATCGGTGCTTCAGTCTCCCATTACAGGTTTGTTCCCTTTTGCTTTGTATCTCAATGCCCCTGCTCCTCTCTCTCAATTTCTTAAATGAATCTATGTTTGTCTATTTTCACTTCTTCTATTATTTAGATTTTGGGGTTCTCTGAAGGATGCTTTTTCCAAACAAATTCCATGCTTGAGTTGGGGAAGATGGGGCCTTTACGGGTTGTCCAGTACAATATCATTTTGAAATGCAAAACTAAAAGGATATGAAATTTTAATGAACACCTAACCTGAATCCACATCAAACGTTTAGGTTAGAACATGGATTTGCCTCTGTATGAGAGGATGCCTGTGCCCATTCACTAGGAATTTATTCATCTTCTCAGTGGGCCTCTTACTTCAAATATTAATAAGAACCCACAGTGACTATTTATGTAAGGTAATAAAATAAGAACACTTCTACTGGTGCATATGAATAAGAGAGGCTTTAAAATCTGTTCCATCTTAAACCCAATACAAGTCACCAATTCTGAGCCTGTTAGTGCCCCTACTATGAGTTTTGACATTTCATCCTTGCCCCCAGGGCATAGAGGTGGCTTATTTGTCATACCTTAAGTAACCCACTTCCATGCTGAAGCTTACTGGGATTCTCTTTCATGTAGCCTTGCTCACTGAAGCACCTATTCAGGAGTTGAAATTCTGTCTCACAAAAGAAATGGTCTATTGTATCCAGTATAAGAACACTCTGGAGACAATGTAATGTTAGAAATAGAGGATGCAATAAGATATTATACCATAAAGCTTAAGGGCCAACTTATGATTTTTTACGTGTTTGAATGTGAATATAAAGGCATAAATACAATGTAGTAATTGAAAGCACATGCTTTAGTAGTTAAAATTTGCAACCAACTTAATTTAAAATTTGAGAACACATGCTTTAGTAGTTGTATATAAAAAGGCTGTTTGGTTTCCACTTATTTGCAACTTATTTTGTTTAAATTTTGAAAACACATGCGTTAGTAGTTGTACCTAAAATGGTAGGGTGTTTGGTTCCACTTATTTTGTTTTCAGCTTATTTTCCTTTTCAGCTCAAAAAAAGTTTAAATAGCTTAGTGTTTTAAGTTGGGTTTTAGATGGTTTTTTAAGCTAAGAGAGTGTTTGGGGTGTACTACAAAAGTGCACTTTTTATTTTTGATCTTTTTATCTTGGGCGAATTATACTAACGGTCCCTATAGTTTGAGGTTTGTGTCACTTTGGTTCCCGACTTTTCAATTGGTTCATTAATAGAAAATTTAGAGGCAGTGGCTGGATGTAATTTGTGGTAGGGCTTTTTAGGAGAGCTGAAAATCCCTTTTAGACAAACATAGAAGTTTCATCAAAGAGGGGGTATTGATTGGTGTAGTGGTAAATGCTTGAGTTCCCGTGTATGAAAATATGGGTTGGAATTGAAAAATGTAGTCCCTTCCCACAAATATTACAGAGGTTAGGCCTGTAGCCACCCTTAGTCCTTCCCTATGCCCTTAATTTGTAGGAGCCCATTAGGTAATGTCCTTTAAGAAAGATATTGGAATGAATTGGAATGGTACATTGCCATGCCAACTGCCTTTTACCATTTAACAGACATTAAAAATATATATATTTTCTTGTTTTTTTGTTGATAAATGTAAAAAACACTTAACTTAATACATAATATATGCAGATATAATAGAACTTTAAAGGATTTGTTGGTCGAAACCTTGATACAAAATTAAAAAAGCCTATAGGTAGATGCACCTTTATTGACGATGATGTGTCACTCTACACTTATATTAACTACTTTGTCTTCATGTTTAAAGAATAAATAAATAAAAAATAAAAAATAAAAGGTTGTGTCCTATTGATATTAACTACTATCTTATGATCAGACATGGACAGGAGTTGGATGTTAATTTCTGATAGATTCAGTCAGCCATATGTAGATGGGGTGAACTCATTTATTGAATTTGCAAAGGTTCATTTGGGTGAGGCTAGGGAGATTAAGTGCCCATGCATCAATTGTTGTAACTTTTATAAGCAGGAGTATGATAGTGTGAAGGCTCATTTGCTCATAAGTTGGATGATAGTATCATACACCACTTGGTTAGAACACGGTGAACTTCCAGAACACAATAACCTTGATGAAAGCAATGGTGAGAATGATGAGGATGAAGATGAATATGATGAACTGATAGAGGACTATCAGAGGGGGAATTTTATGGAGGATGTGCGACATTTTGATAAATTGTTAGATGTTTCCCAATGTTGCTTGTACCCAGGTTGCAAAAACTCGGATACTTTGTTATCATTCGTTATTCAGATGCTACATGTGAAGGTAGAAAATAGGTGGAGCAATAAGTCTTTTGACAAGGTTTTGGAGATACAAAGGCGATTCCTACCAGAAGGCCACGTGGTGCCAGGGTCAATTTACGAGTGCAAGAAGTTGCTACGTGACTTGGGCTTGGGGTATGAGCTCATCGATGCATGTAAACATGATTGTGTACTATTCTGGAAGGAGAATGCTCACTTGGAAAAATGTCCCACATGTCAAGCATCTAGGTACAGAGTAAATGATAGCAAGGGTAAGAAGATCCCTCACAAGATATTGCGTTACTTCCCATTGACACCTAGGTTGAGAAGATTGTACATGTCTAGGAAGACGGCAAAAGACATGAGATGGCATAGTGATAAGCGTGTGGATGATGGTGTAGGGAGGCATCCGGCTGATTGTAAAGAGTGGAAGGAATTTGATTTGCATTATCCAGAGTTTGCCCAGGAGACTCGCAATGTTAGGTTGGGCCTAGCCACCGATGGGTTCAACCCTTTTGGGAACATGAGCACTTCCTATAGCATGTGGCCTGTCATACTCATGCCCTATAACCTCCCACCTTGGAGATGTATGAAGGCCCCATTTTTCATGATGTCCTTACTTATTCCTGGACGTAATCAACCAGGGACTGATATTGATGTCTACCTAAGGCCATTGATTGATGAGTTGAAGGAGTTATGGGAGAATGGCGTGATGACTTACGATGCCTCCACTGAACAGACATTCCGGATGCATGCAGCTGTAATGTGGACCATAAATGACTTCCCTGCATATGGTGACTTATCCGGATGGAGAACTAAAGGTTATTTGTCTTGCCCTCCTTGTAATGATAATCCATTGTCACGCGGGTTGATCAGTAAGATTGGGTGGGTGGGTCATCGAGCTTACTTGCCTGATAACCACCTTTGGAGGAAAGACAAGAAGTTTGATGGTTTAACTGAGCTTAGAAAGAAATCCTTGGATTTACCGGTGGAAAAAGTAATGGCTCAATTGGATCAATTGCGGGAAGTCAAGTTTGGAAAGGATCCTACCAACAAGAAAAGACCACGAGAGTCTGAAGAATTGAATTGGACAAAGAAAAGCATAATGTGGGAGCTACCGTATTGGAAGAAATTAAACCTCCGACACAATCTTGATGTCATGCACATTGAGAAGAATATTTGTGAAAACTTTTACGGGACGATGTTGGCCATAGATGGGAAAAACAAGGACACGTACAAAGCACGTGATGATTTGCAAGAAATGGGCATAAGGCAAGAATTGCATCTACAGAGGAAAGATAACGGATCCGTTGTAAAGCCTCGGGCAGCCTACACATTGGATTCTCGACAAATAGATGGTTTTTGTGAATTCTTGAAGTCGATTAGTTATCCAGATGGCTATGCAGCAAACATCTCAAGATGTGTGACTTCTAAAAATGGAAGATTATCGGGCATGAAAAGCCATGATTGTCATGTCCTGCTTCAGCGACTTCTACCAATTGGCATGCGTGGTTTTGTGAACAAGGAGATTTGTACAACACTATTTGAGTTGGGCAACTTCTTCCAAGAACTGTGCTCAAAAACATTAAGGCAGACTGATTTGGAAAAAATGGAAGAACGAATTGTGCTCATACTTTGCAAGTTGGAGAAAATTTTTCCTCCAGCTTTCTTTGATGTGATGGTCCATTTGGCTGTTCACTTGCCCCGTGAGGCCATGTTTGCTGGACCGGTGCAATATCGATGGATGTACCCGATCGAAAGGTAATCATTATGAACATATGGCTATTTATTAATTTGTTATAACTAAACTATTGTGCAAAAATCCACCCATAAAAGACTAATGTTTAAGAAGTAATTTTCTTGCATCAAGAAGCATAATTTTCATTGTCAATTTTTGTTGAAGGTTTCTCGGGACTTTGAAAGGGTATGTCAGTAATAGAGCACGTCCAGAAGGTTCTATCGCTGAGGCTTACATTGTCAAAGAGTGTCTTACTTTTTGTTCAATGTACTTAAAAGGGATTGATAAACCTGAACGAAATGATGATGGTGGTGAACGTGGTCCCGGGATGGAGGTCTTCACCCAAAATGCTCGTCTATTCTCACCTATCACAAGGGCTCTTGACCCTTCGCAAAATGAACGAGAAATGGCTCACTGGTTTGTGTTGTACAATAGCTCTGAGGTGGAGCCATATATTGAGTATGTATTTAAGTTTAATTACGTTTATGCATAATCGTTCCATTTTGTTTCGAACTCTCAAAGTTAATTACGTATATCACATTTCCTTGGGTAGGGAGCAGAAGAATATTTTACATAATCTACAAGGACGTGACATAACTCGGGTACAACGAGAAGAATTTCCAAAATGGTTCAAAAATCGTGTAAGATATACTAAAGAAAATAACTGAATACAATTGTTGAAACTTTCAATTCACATTAACTTAGTACACTTGTTATATGGTGTTTTATGTAGATGAATGATTTGCGAACGAAAGGGTCACCTGAAGCAACTGACGAATTGTGGTCATTAGCAAATGGTCCTGGATCGGTAATTGACTTTTATTCTGGGTGCATCTACAATGGAATTCGATTCCATACTAGAAACCGTGAAAATCGTCGTACCTGCCAAAATAGTGGGTTGGTCGTAGAAGGGGACCATAATGGGAACCAAATTAATTTTTATGGCTACTTGTGCAAAATATGGGAATTGAAATACTTGCATGGGGGTACAGTGGTTTTGTTCCAATGTGAATGGTATGACACCGGTCACAAGAATAGAATATACTCCGATGAACATGTCACAAGTATTGATGTTATGAGACTTTGGTATAAAGATGACCAATTTGTTCTACCTAGTCAAGTAAGACAAGTATTCTACGTCAATGATACCAGCAAAGGAAAAAATTGGAGAGTCATTGAACGTGTTAAGCATCGGGGAGTATGGGATATACCAGAGCGGGATGATGTCTCTAATGATGCTTTTCAACAGGATGAAACCACTGATGGTGTTGGGGTAGTGATCCAAGATAATGATGTTCAATACAGCAGGGATGATATGGATCCTGAGATCATTTTCAATGATCAACTAATGGCAGAGAATTTAGTTCACATTGATGACGAGGACGACACAATCATAGAGTATAATGATGATGAAGATGATGAACTGCATAGACAACCTGATGTTGATGCAGATCCTAATATAGATCTTGATATAGATTATGATATGTAGTGTTTGATATAGATCTTGATATAGATTATGATATGTAGTGTTTAATTTTTAATTATATGGACAAGTGTTATAATTTAATAATAAATTGCTTGGTTTACATTGCATGGCATTGTTTTTCAAATTTCATAGCATTGTTTCTCTATTTCATTTCATTTAATTATATGCCATATGTACAGTTACAAAGATGTCCAGAAACGGTAAATCATTTCTGAAGCCCGGCGGCTTAGTCCAGAAGATGACGAAATATGAGAAGGATAGGAAAAAAACAATCCAGAAAAATAAAATCAGATTTGATGCTCTAGGGATAAAGTCCCTCAAGAATTCAATGTTTGGTTCTATTGAAAAGGACAATAGTGAAAGTTGTAGGGTGGGAAAGAGAAAGGTGGGTGAAACTGATAATGACGAGGACTATCAACCACTTGATGATGATGAAGGACTGAGTTCTTCAAGTGATAATGGCGAGCCTTTTGATTCTCAAGTGATTGAGGTAATAAATGTGTGTTTAAAAAGTAATTTCTCTATTTTTTTCACTTGTTATATTACTTGTGGTATGTTTAGTTATTTCAAATTTATTTTTTATTAAGCAACCTTAAATTATTGAAAATGTACTAACAATTCTTTTTTATATTATGTCAGGATATTCATATGGGTCCCGGTAGGAAAACAAATAGGTGTGCAGCTCGCCTAATAGCTTCACAAACACCTAGGGAAAAGAGAAGTATTGTTGATGAAGATACACTTACTCTTCCGAGACGACCTGTAGCTGCACAAGTTAATCATTCAGAGAGCACACCTGAGGTCTCGACCCAACCTATCCATCTTCCCGCCTTACATACTAGGCCCGATCAGCTCCCTACCTCCGCCACTCAACCTGACCACCTTTCAAGTCCTGTGACTAACAGTGGAGGTGAGAAATAAATGACCACTTAAATGAAATGATAATTTCTTATCTCAATATTTATTTAGTGCATTCATGTTTTATGTCGACTAAATTGAATAAAATTTTGGTCATAATAGCATCAATTCCAGTTTTGGGCAAGAAACGTGTACGAGGACCGACCCGAGGAAAGAATGTGGAGAAGATTAGAAAGGAACGTGGTGATCGAATACCCGTTACACTTAACCGTTTGACCAAAGCAATAGAAGGGGATTACGCCACACCGCTAGCAGCTGCTCTTGGTCAACAAATTCGAGTTCATGCCCCAGTTCGAAATGATGGATGGCTAGAAATTGCCTTTGGGTTAAGAGAGTCCATTGTTACAAGAGTTGGGGTAATTTGAAATATATGTGTTATATATTTAACATGTTATTTATGTTAATCGCAATGATATATATAATATATTGAATTTTATTATTTCCAATTGCAGCAAACTTTTGACTTTGGGGACTACAATAATGATGTGGATGTGAGATGTATTATTGATCATAAGTGCCAAACTTTGTACAGTGAATGGAAAAGTAGATTACACACACACTACAAATCCCTTAAAGAAGACAATGTATCTGACCTCAAAAGTCAGATACTATATCCTTGTACAAAGGATGATTGGGAATGGATGATTGACAATTTGTGGGAAACTGATGATTGGAAGGTATTTATAAAAAAATTTACTAAAGTAACATCCTCCTGTATATTAATACCTAATTTTTTTTTAATTTGTAGGTAAAGTCAGAGAATGCGATGAAAGCGAGAGGTTGTGTGAAGTATAATCATACGAGCGGCTCGAGATCATTTGCATCGCGAGCATCTATCATTGTAAGTGTAGATTTACAAATTTGAACATACTAAATTATAAATACAGAATTTTTTGATTGACTAGAAAATCTAATGAAATGAAAGGTACAAGGAAGCAAACCGACTATTACGAAACTATTCGAGGACACCCACAAACGTCACCGACATGGGGGAGTGTGGATAAATAACACAGCTGAGGAACATCATGTAACCATAACTATTTCAATTTCAATAATAAATGTGTGCATTTTGATATTATGTTTTAAGCTTATTTATGTTTCATTCATAGGCCACTATGGTTTCAAAGATCGCTGAGCAATCTCAACCTAGTGTCACACATCCATTGTCTGAGGAGCAGATTTCCAGAGAAGTACTTGGGAAGAGGTCGGTCTACTTGAAGGGATACGGGATCCGCAAGGACAGTACTTCATCTTCTACACATTTTGAGGCTCCTAACTCCGAGGTGATTGTTCTTCAACAGCAGTTAGTTGACCAGCGACAACAATTAGCTGACCAAGGAAAGCAGTTAGTTGACCAGGCTCAAAACATGAGTACAATGCAAACTATCATTCAAATGTTGGCAGCAAAAAATGGGATAGATCTAGCAAACATTCCGGGGTTAGTTCCAAGCACCAATGTCGGGGAGGATGCATCGGGTGTAAGGGAGGATGAAACTTCTCTCGGTTGAAATAGAGGTAAATTTGACACTTCATTAAATTGATTTACTTTATTTAACCAATCCTAACATGTGTCAACAATATAAAATTATATAAACTTTGTATTACAATCCTAGCATTACAACCTTTGTATACAATAGCTTGATAAAACAATAGCTTCACAACAATTTTCTGATTAATTTTAAATGTATTTGTATATTATTGTTGAAGTTAATGCATTAATAAAATACTTATGTTTTTATCCTTTTGTTCACAGGTTGGTGATGGATGTTCGTGGTTCAGTAGTGATATATATCGTTTTGCACGTTGGAATTCATTTAATATTTTTTTGTTTCGTTTTATATGTTCTTTTGTTGAATGTTTATATACTTATTGGAATTATCATGTTTGGGATTGTTGGATATAGTTAGACGCATTTTAGGATTATTATGTTTAGTATTGTTGAATATTTGAATAAAATTTGGGATATTGAAATGCATTTGATATTAATTTGGTTACATTACTAATTGTTATGATGTGTTTAGTTTAGTTTTTATTATTTGTTATATAAAGGTTTTTTTTAGATCTAGCTGAAAATATTCGTGACACAGAATTTCTAGGTTATGACACACTTTCCACCAGAGCAGTAGTTGAGGCTCTCTTGGTGAATGGGAAACCGATAGTGTTTACACTCTGCTGCTGCTGTCTGGTCTGTTTGTGCCTCAAACTGTCTCTGTTCTGTTAGTGTTTACACTCTGCTTTAGATTTACAGTAGTGCCATGTTGGGTTGGTTGGGTTGGCTAGCAGGACATCTCAGCTTTGAATGCTCCAACAGTGGTGATTTCTGCAGATTCTGAGTTCAAATTTCTACTGGTAGGACGTCTCAGTTTTGTGGTGAATCCTGCAGATTCAGTTAGTGTGTGCTATACTTCAGTTTCACAGTAGTGCCATGTTTGGTTGATTGGGTTGGCTAGTTGGACATCTCAGCTATGAATGCTCCAGCAATGGTGAATGCTCCAGCAGTGGTTGTTTGGCTGGTAGGATGTTTCCAGCAGTGGTGAATTCTACTATGTTAGCATTGGGTGTATTCTACTTCAGCACTGATGTTCTGTTACTTTTGGGAAAGCTTCTAGCAGTGGTTGTTATGTTTCTTCAGCACTGTTGTTCTAGCAGTGGTTGTTATGTTTATGTGTGGTTGTAATGTTGCTTGTGGTTGGTTTCTCTCTAACCTCTAGCGCCTCTTTTCCCTTCTTTATTAATGTAATTCCTTCTGTTTTCATCAATAAAGTTCTCTCTGCTCTGTTGAAGCCTCTCTTGTTGCTGCTAATGTGTTGCTGCTCATGGGGTTTGTTGCTAATGGGGTTTGTTGTTGTGCTGCTCTTATGTAGCTGCACTACTGGGGTTGCTGATCTGGTGTATTTTGTTGTTCTGTTCTGGTCTTTTTTGTTCTGCTTTTCTGTTCTTTTGTTCTGCTCTGTCGCAATCTTTTGTAGGTTGACACGCTACAAGGGTTTCAAGGAGGGACACAAGAGGATACTTGTGGCAACATATCTAGTTGGTAGGGGAATCGACATCGAACGTGTTAACATCGTAGATGGGTACAGTACTGATGGCAAATAAGGAGCAGCCAGACAGAACTTGGCAGCTACATTTGTTAATGCTGGCTTTGGTCAGGTAAAAGGGTGGTTCATTTGTGTAAGAAATTTTGGAGGCAAATATTTTAGGGATGGCCTCATGTAACATTTGCTGCTTATATTGTGGCAGGATAAGCTAATGACAGTCCCATCAGAGGCTTCAAGTGGTGGTTCTTCAAGAAACTGGCTCTTTAAGAATAAAGAACACGGAAAAGCCAGTGCTGCAGCAAGTCTGGTATGTTCCCCTCCCCTTTCAGTCTATTTGCTGGTGCAGGTTTCTTTATTGCTGGATTATCACCATTTTTCCTTGTAGGGTATGATTCTGCTTTGAGATGTTGATTCTGTACTTGCCCAACTTGACAAGTATTTCCACAGTAATGACAACCATGTCATAGTCGGTGCATTGTTGGGAGTTAGTATTGTGAACTGCAGTATCAAGAATGACTGTGATCCTGTGAGTTATACTTTGGCATTTTTCTGTACACAAGTCTGTGACTGTTATGTATTTGGAAATCCTAAATTTTCTTTTTTCAGGCATTGGCACTTCTTGCTGATTATATAGATAAAGAGGATTCTTCTATCAGAATCGGTGCAATAATGGGTCTGGGCCTTGCTTATGCTGGTGCCCAAAATGAGCAGGTGAGGTTCCTTGCATTTTTAACTGGTGGTTTCTTGGTAGGCCATGGAAACAATACAATGTCTGATTCAAGAGGCACATCAGTGGAATCATTCTGTCTATTCTACCATAGATTGTTAATTTCATCACAGAAGTTACAGATTTCACACAAATAGAGAGGGAGAGATAAAATTTGATGAGTACTGGAAGATACCTTCCCTTCTCTTTGTACAACATGTTTAATTAAAGTTGATGTTGATAAATTTATTCCATTCTTGCTCAATTGATACAAACACACAGCCTCTCTATTTATGCACCTGCCAATTCCACCTCAGTACGTTCCCTAACTAACTACTGTTACAAACACACAGCTGACAAACCTCACTCACTAACATGCTCAACACCCTGTATAACTGACCTACAAACTACCCTGTATGTCGAAATTAACTATCTTTCTCAACCTTCTCTCTTACACAGTGAAGTGGTCAATGTAAATTTTTTGTTAGGAGATCCATTGATGTCAAGAAACTCTTTATGATCATTGAAAGAATTAAAAGTGTAGACTAGTTACATTCTTGCTAAATTCTGTCATCCATTTTCTGAATTCTTGATTCTTTTGTGTACTAGTTCTTGAATATCAACTTTCTTGCTATGAGCATTTTGGTTTCTGTCTTTCGTCATCTGTTTGAAGTTAAAGTTGCTTCTTGTAATAAAGTTAGAAAAATGCTATAAATAAACAAATTTCTTACTTGATTTTCTTAGCCCCTGGACACAGAGGCATGGGTCCTATATGTTTTTGTTGTTGTGGATCCCACTACCTTTGTGTCTAATGGTAAGAATATCTGGTGGAAAATCTGTTTATATATAGTGTTACAGTGTTACTTTTTAAGTTATTTCTGCTTGTTTGGCTAGGTGAAAAATAATGCATTTTTCCTCTTCTTCTTCTTCCCTCTTTTTTTTTTTTTTTTGTTTTGTTTTGTTTTGTCCCCCACCAACCCCCCCCCCCTTTTCTTTTCGGGTGTGTTTTTTTTAGCTGGTATAATACATTCTTGGCAGGGATTTCTAGCCCTATCCCTTGTATATAAAGTTACATTGTAAAGTTTTATTTTACGTTTCTTATGCTTAAAACTTGAAACTGAACTCTGTTCCTCTGATTTTGAAAACAGGAGTATGGGGATTACTGAAGCATTGCGAGTGCAGATGGAAGTTTAGAAACGGCTCCATGAACAACTCGAGGTATGCCTTTGATACTCGGTATCCAATTGGGTAGTTACTGCTCAAGTTGGAGCTTCTATTGCTGGTCATTCAGATTATTGAAAATGCGCCTTCAGGAGCATATTTGGGAATATATTTCAGATTTCATTGAGACCTTGATAATTTTGATATATTGCTTAGTTATGCTGACTATTCATTTCTCATGATAGTTGAATGAGAAGTTTATACTTGATATATTACTATAAGGTCATTTCCTCTTCTTGCAATTTTGGCTTCCTGGGGAACTATATATTTTGCACAATAAAAGTTAAGGTAGCTCAAACTGGTTACTTGATTTAGTAAGCATAACACTTATTGCATAAACTGTTATTGAAGAAGTATCTAGCTTTGCTTGAGTTAGGCCTGGTACTCTTTAACATTTTGTTGTAATCCCTTATAATATAGAATCAGTAGAGTGAAATTTGAGCATGTCCAGTTGATGGTCAATAACAGGTCATGAGACCTGCAGTGAAGTACACAAATGAGCATGTCCAGTTGATGGTCAATAACGCACTTTGTTACTTGATTTAATTTCTTTTGTAATAAACAACATGCAAATTCTTTCATCAAAACTTCTAGCCTAGATTCTCCACAACTGCAGCTGGCCTCACCAATGGGAAGAAAATATTGAACAAATTGGATTCAGTAAGCAATACAAAATTGGAAGCGAGTAAATATGACATGACTGCGGCAGACTACTGCATGACCCAGAAGTCATCTCCAAAGACTCCAGTGAAGAGAAGAAATCAAGAACCAGTTAAGTATCAGGCAGCTCATTATTGCTTTTTTCTGATAGTAATTCATTTTGCAAGTTGAAATTAACAGCTCAAAAATGGAAAAGCTGTCTTGGGCATGAGCCTGAAGATTCTTTAGTTAACAGCTCATTAGGAATTTCAATGACATCCTCAGAGGGACTGTTGAGATCAGTAGAAAATAAAGCCATTAATGGGCCTGCTTTCTTGCCTTTAGAGAATTGGAAATAATAAATAATGAAACATAGATATTTGTGTTTGCCTCTGAGAAACCTTTACTTGGTATTATCTGTTGAGAAGGATGTCACTCCTAATGATCTCTCCAAGAAAATGAAATTTTTAACTAAATTGTGACTGCAAAAGCCACATATTATTTCCACAATACATTCTTTTATGAAAGGTCTGACTACTTTGACTGAGTCTGCATTATATGAAAAAGGAACACATGGTTATTTTTATCTAGATTACCGAGTCTTGTAGTATGAATAGTAAGGGTTGTTTGGAGTATTCTAAATAAGATATCTTCAAAATTAATGGTAGTTGCTTTGTCTTTGGATTGTAGGTGTATGAACCGATGTTATCTCGGTTTGCAAATGAGGGTGGCTTGATTGGGAGCTCTCCAGCTGAAGTATCCAAAGGTAATTTTTTTAAAAGCTCTACAACATAAGAAAACAGATTTAAGTTCTGAGGTCTAATTTTGTAGAAAAATCTTACGTAAATGTCTCAGGAGCTAAAACTGCCTTCCTATTATTTAACTCTCATGCCTCAAAACTGTTTCCAGTGTTGAGTTCGTCTTGCTTGACCACGTTGCTAGTAACAAATTTTTCCATCTTGTTCTCACAATTGATTTTCAGTGTAATATAGTTGAAATCTCAGTTCTTTCATTGAAAACATAAGCCCCAATTATTCACATGAATGTGTGACATTGTGATGCAAAGCAGTAAGTAGAAGAGGACAAATCCCAAGCAAATAATGTCAAGTTTGTCTAGTTAGTATGAAGTTTGTTTATTTATTTATGAGTCTTCATTTTATTCTTCATTAGAATTTGTTAGTCCCCTATTAGGAGCTTCAGAATGTTCTGGATGTATTTTATTTTTAGGGATTTCTTTGCTATAGTTTGTGTGTTGGTTAGTAGACTTTTCTTGGGCTGTAATCCAGCCAATTACTTGTTTAGAATTACTTATTTTGGTAGATTTTGAATATTTTACAGTCTCTAAATGGGGTAATTTTTAGAAAGTTTATTTCTCATTATGGTTTACTAGTGTCCACATAAAGAGGCCCCTGCTTGATTATGAATTTAGAGTTGGAATTAAAGAGCCAGTGTGGAAATTCCCTGTTGACTTGTGTGTGTATCTCAAGCCACCCTTGTGGAGTAGGCTACTCCTTTCATGCTTTTGTTTTCTATTTGCTGAATTTATGTCTAATTCAAATCTGTCTAACAAGTAACCAGACCTTAATGCAAGAAGCACTAACACTTCTACTCATATGACACTTCTACTCATGTGACACTTTTACTCATTACACTGCCGAGTTGAAATGGTTTTCTGTACTGCTGATGATCTGTGTTGAATCAGTTTGCTGATCTGCTATTCTTCTGGTGCTGCTGTGATGTTGCTGAAATGCTGTGGTGATGCTGCTGTGATGGTGTTTGTTACGATGAGGTGCTGCTGTGTTGTTGTTGGATGTTTGCTCGTGTTGTTGATGTTTGGAAGGGTGCAGGACTTTTTGTCCAATCTGTAATAGATCAGGTTTTCATTAATGGGGGTTGTCATTAGTGTAAGTTCGGGCAACTGCTGGTGTTTTGGCTGGAAGGGTATCGAGGGGGTATGGAGGGGGTATTTTGTGTGATTTCATATCCATGTTATTAGTTTGTTATAGTGGTGCCTGAGGGATGCCTCTTGTAAACCTGTAAATCTTTTAAAAAATTATAAATGAGTTTCAATTATTTTTGCCGTTGCAAATTTGTCGTTGTTAAAAAGTGAAGCTTTCTCGACAAATAACTTGTCGGTAAATGTGTAGCTAAAAGTTTATTTTTGCCCACTCATATTGTGTTGCTAAAAGTGTATTTTTTGCCAATGCCAATTTGTCGTTGCAAAACTAAAGCTTTATCGACAACCAAATCGTTGGCAAATGGCAACATTTACCGATGTAAATGTGTCGCTAAAAGTTACTTTTCCCCACTCATATTGTGTTGGTAGAAGTGTATTTTTTGCCAATGCCAATTTGTTGTTGCCAAAAGTAAAGCTTTAGTGACAAACAAATCGTCGGCAAATGGCAACATTTACCGACGTAAATGTGTCGCCAAAAGTTTACTTTTGCCGACGCATATGTTGTTGCTAAAATTATATTTTTTGCCCATGCAAATTTGTGTCGCGAAAAGTGCCACACAATCATCATATTTGAATGACTTTTACCAACGCAAGGTAAATTGCCAACGATAGATGGAGGCTTTTAGCGACGACTATGTTCATCGCTAAAGGCATTACTTTTACCAACGCAATCATAATTTCGTCGGCAAAAACTTTTGCCAACTCACTTTTGGCTACGGGTTGCCAACGTAGCTTTGTGTGTCGGCAAAACTCTTTGCCAACGAATTTTCCCTTTTAGCAACATATTTTGTTGCGTTGCGAAAAATGCAATTTCTTGTAGTGGTTACTGGATTTTGTCTTGAAACATACCTACAAAAATTTGATTTTTTTATTAATACCCATATTTTCTTGGGTCCATAAAAGTTAGAATTTGACACTTTTAAAATGTCCTTAGGGATTTACATCTTTTTTATTTTAGCAAAATGATTTCTTTTAACAGGACATGAAAGTGAAATATGACCTTTTGTACCACAAAAATGACATGTGAGATGAGAGTGACTAGAAGATGCATGTACAAAACCATTTTTGGTAGTTTTTACTTTTGAAAAAGGTTTATATTCAATTCCAGCTCTACCAAAAGTACGATTTTGATTTTTAAGAATTTGATCTAAAGTCTCTCTACCTTGAGTGAATTTGAAAAGAGTATTTTTCAAGTATTCAATATTTTCTTTCAAAACAATTTGTTCCTTTTTTAAAGACTCATTTTCTTCTTACAATACAACTAATCTTTTCTCAGAAATTGAAGATTATTTTCGAGTTAAAATATCATTTTCCTTTTTCATTTTCATGGCTTCATTTTCTAAAGTATTTTTCTTCGAAGTTAAAGATTCATTTTCTTTTGATAAACTTGAAATTGCTTTCTTTTAACAGTTATTTTTCAAACTAAGTTTCAGAAATTCAGCTTGTAATTCATCAAAAGCTGATTGTAAGTCATCAAACGTAAAAGATTCTTCATTTACCACATCTTCGTTTCCAAGTGCCATTAAGCATAGGTTAGCGATCTCATTTTTGCAAATTTCGGCTTTTAAGTCGCTTTCATCGCTATCTTCTCCCCATACTGCAATCATGGTTTTCTTCTTGTCCTTCTTGAATTGTTTCTTAAGTTTTGGAGATTCTGATTTGTAGCGTCCAAGTTTGTTGCATTCATAGTAGGTAACTTCAGATTTTTTGTAATTTTCTCCCATTTGAAAATCCCTGTTGTTGAAGTCTTTTCTGAAAAAATTTCGCACACCTTATTTCTTTTTCACAAACCTTTTGAACTTCCTAGTGATAAATGTCATTTTCTCATCATCATCTAAATCATCTTCCTTATCTTCTTGATGTTTTGAGGTGGATTTGAAGGCTATTCCTTTCTTGCTATTGTTGTCCTCTTCTTTATTTCCTTCTTGCATTATGAGCTCATGAGTTAAGAGATATCTCATTAACTCATCTAGACTTAGTTTTGATAAATCCTTGGCTTTGGTAATGGCAATGACTTTTGTCTCCCAACTTTTTAGTAATGACTTAAGCATTTTTCTTACAAATTCAACATTAGTATATATTTTGCCAAGAGAAGTTAAACTATTAATAATATCAGTAAAACGAGTAAACATTTGAGGAATAGTTTCATCAGGTTTCATTTTAAAGAGTTCATAATTATGGACTAGCAAATTGACTCTAGATTCTTTAACTTGTTCGGTTCCCTCATGAGTCACTATAAGCTTATCCTAAATTTATTTTACGGTTTTACATGTGGAAATTCTGTTGAACTTGTTGGCATTTAAGGCGGAATACAACATGTTTGTGGCTTTAACATTAATTTGGGCCATTCTAGTATCTGATTCATTCCACTCATCTTCAAGTTTTGGTACCTTAAGGCCATCTACGGTTTTGGTAGGAATTTTTGGTCCATTGCAAATAATTTTCCAGCATTCATAATCATTAGATTGAACATGTATGCTCATCCTAATTTTTCAATATCTAAAATTTGTGCTGCTAAACAATGGTGGCCTATTGGATGCTTGTCTCTCATGTAAGGAATAACTGAGGGTTGCCACGATCTACTCTAAAACGGTTAAGTCACACAAACTAGAGTCTAGGCTTTGATACAAATTGTTATCCTAGGTAGGCAACCCAAAAGGGGGGGTAAATTGGGTTATTAAAAAATGTTACAATATTAAAAAAGAATAAACACAATATTCAGAATTTTAACAAATAAAAAACAAAACAATAATTATCAATATAAAAGTAAGAGAGATAGGGAGAGAAAATCAAACACTGAGATTTATAGTGGTTCAGAACGTTGGGCTTACGTCCACTCTCCAAGGAACCTCATTTAGAATTTCTTTACTATCAAAATAAATCAATACACTACCAAGGTTTCACCAAGCTTGTGGATTTTGCACAAGTTTTACTTTTATCTATTGAGCCTCACTCAACAATAAATTCTTCACTCTTACAAAATTTCTTTACAAAATAATAAATAAGGATAAGAGGTACTTCAACCATCTTTTACAATAATTCTCTCACAAATAATAGATATGAAAGTGTAGGAACAAAGACTACACTTAGATCTGAAAGTGAAAGAGCAAAATATACTCAAAATTTTGAATCACACAAAATTTTTTCTCTTCAAGTTCTTGATTTTTCTCTACACAAAACACTTTTATTTATACACAAAAATATACCCGTTTGAGGTAGGACACTCCTTACTGACATCATGGATTACGTGGGCACGCTCCTTGACAGGACAAAAGATATATATTTTGTTTTCAATAAATACAACATGTGGCACCCTTTTCTTTTGTCAAAAATTATGGCTAGATATTTGAACAAACTTACTAACATGTGGATTTTAACCATTGTATATATATTTATATATATATATATATATATATATAAAGAATTGAAGTAAAAATAATATGTCTGCAAAGTCCACATTTTCTTTTTTATAAAATTAATTTATATAGAAAATGTAGCTTCAATATTTCAATTTCAAACTACAATATGTGAAATGTGTTGCAACTTTTCAACATTTTCTTTATATATATATATATATATTTACATAATATATTTAAAGTATATAAAATAATTGTACATGATATTCATTATGTGAGTATGTCCCACATACAAAAAAATGCAAAATAATTTTGAATTCGGTGCAATATGTATAAAAAAGATATAATACAATTTTACTCAAAAGAGATAATCATATCAGATTTGTCAAAAGATGAATAGTGATCAACTGAATTATTCAAAACATGAATAGTAAAATTTTCAAAATATTTTTATTTAAATAATATTTATAACAAATGTATCATACAATATATATTTTAAACAGATATTTTGTATCAAATAATATAAAATATGTATATTATTTACAAATTTTTAATTAATATTTTAGATATCATCAAAATTAAACAACATGATTAACAAAGTATTATTATAGAAAACGTTAGGGACCCCAAATAATTTCCCAACTTCTTACATGGGCTACACAAATTCATATCGGTGTGGGACCTACACAAATTCACATGTGTGGGTCTTATCCCTGTGTGAGAAGTTTGATAAAAAAATTTGATAGATTATTTAAAATTCTTAAAATAACTCGTATTATTATACATAAATAAATTTATTATCACGTATACTTACCACTAAATACAAAGATTATAAAATTCACATCAATAAATGTATCTATTTAATAGTAAAAAAATCAAATAAGTTATTCATTTATGTATCATCTTTTTCCAAAACCCTAGTAAGAAGGGAGAAGATGATTATATTCCTGGCATAGGTGACTTCACCCTATAGTGAGGGGTCAATTGAACCCATTGAGAAACGTTTATTTTTTTTCGTCCTACTCAATATATTTGTGGTTTTAAAAAAATAAATTAACACAATTTACCCATTTAAAATGGGTGGCTTTGATCCCCACTGACGTTGGGCCCACAAGAAAATTTGAAGCCTATTTTTGTTTCATATTTATTGTTTTCATTTTTGTGTATGAACAATTTTTAAAAATTCAAATTTTATTGTATGATTTAAAAAGAGGGTTGTTTTCAACCAATTAAAATCAAAATTATTTTTAAAAATAGTTTGCCAAATAAATTTATCGTGTTTTTTGAAAAAATAAAAAAAAATTAATGAAATTGAATTTTTTTTTTAGATTTACAAAATTTAAATTTTTGATTGATTATAAAAAATAAAAAAATAAAAGTTAGGATTTCTTTCCATCCAGATTTGGCTGAAGGGTGCTATTTGAGTCTGTGTTTCTCATCACGAGTTTTTGTTTTGATGATATGAATAGTTTATTTTTATAATATTTGTCGTGTATATCACCCATACCAACAAAAAAATAAATTAGTATTCAATTTATCATATTTATCACAAAAATAATTTATTTTTAAAAATATACTTGTCGTCTAATTTTTTTAGACACATATAATAAATTGAATTGATTTTGATTGTTGAATCAACTTAATTTTTTTTTATATATACAAACAATTGTATAAAATAAAATTTAAATTATCAAAGTAGAATCATAACGAGCTCCACCAACCCAACTCCTAAAAAACAAAAAAAAAATTTGAAGTGGCCTCCCATTCCTAATATGGCACGATGACCCATAACAAGGTCAATATGTCTTCGTTTAAGATGTTGGTTATTTTTTGACTTTTTAACTATTTAATTTGGAAAATGCCTTGGACTATCAGTGGTCCTGCGTGAAGGCTCATGATTGGCCCAAAAAAAAATTGTTTTTTTTTTTTTTTTTTTTTGGCGAATGGGAAAGCTCCACGTCACTGGGGGTGCCACCCCCAGTGGGGGTCTGAAGCAGCACTCATTTAATTTAGGGTTAAAAAATCTTGTTTGGGATAAAATTTTTGGTTTTTTTAATTTTTATGAGAGAAAAAATGAAATGATTATGATTTGAATGTAACATTTTATTTTATTTTATCTTATATAATTATTTTAGCCCAAATGGGCATGCCAAACATAGCCTATATCGGATAGTTCAAAAAAAGTTAGGTCCTTAGACTTCATTTGGCATATAATGGTTTTAGCCTAAAAATTAAAAGTTACTTAAAAAAATTAAAAAGCCTATAATCTATACCAAAAAGTCAAAAATTTCATTTTCTCTCTACTTTTTACATATCTTTTCATAAAAAATTAAAAAATCATTCCAAACATACTAATTTTTTTTAACTTATATTTTAATCAAAAAATTTAAAAAAATTACTAAAATAGGCCGTTCCCTGATGATCAGGGTTTTTTTTTGGTAAAATCCGAAATTACCATTGACATTGTGTTGGCTTTTTGGCTTTTCGAAGGGTAATTTTGTAAATGCGAGCGTGCCAGCAAGGATCAATCAGTCCTTACAGAAATTATAATTGCCAACCAATTATCAGACGATTGTGTTTTAGTTCTTTCAGCCTCAATGAAGAGGACTTTTACTGGTGGCTTGACTTAGGAGAATTTAAGAGAAATAACAGTTAATGTGAAGAACAATCGAAGTATTTCATTAAAATGAACACTTACAATAATTCAAACTCAGCCTCGAAGAGGTTTACAGCAACAGTCTACTTGAATCTACTTGAAACTACTCCTATGAATCGAAGTGCAGTGCTGGTATTAAAGTGCAGGTATTTAAAGTACAGAAAATGTAAGACTGGAAAGGAAAAATATAAAGTGAAGACTGGTTTGTATGATCTGAGTCTGGGGGTCTTTTCTGAGGGCTTCCCTGCTATTTATACTTGTCAAAGATGACCTTCGAACTTCACTTCGAACCGTCGAACTACTCCTCCATGATCGATGATCATGCTGCCTTAGAAGTAGCCCCACTACGCCATCTCTTGCAGTTGAGCTTCCCTCCTGTATTTGAATTTGAATATTGAGTAACTGTTGGAGCCACGTCACTTTGTATCTCCTTACTGATCCAGTGCTACTCAGATCATGTAAGTACCAATGTTCAATGCCACGTGTTCGATCAGGATCGAAGACTTGAATTATCTTCCCATAATACCCTTATTCTGCCACGTGTCAAACTATGATTTGGTTTTACAAAATATGTAGCCAACATTACCCCCCGCACTAATATACCCAATACTTGGAAATATTAGTGGATCAAAAGCTTTTCCCGCGCTTTTTGGAATGTGCATGGGATCTATCTTCAGGAAACACAACCGTCACCTATTTGATGATCATTCGCATTAACTCTCAATTTAACGAACATCCCAATACCTTCAGTATTCGAACGGACTATGGCTCAATCAACTTCGCACTCTACTGATCAAGCTAAAGCCAATGTTGATACCAATATTCGCATTGGCTTCGTTCTCAAAATGGTGATCACCTTCATCGAAGCCAATGTGTTTGACTCTCTTGTTGTAATTCTTAGCTGCTTTCTTCTTTTGGAAAAGGATGCTATTTAATGCCAATATTCTGGCTTCATCTATGCCCTCTAACTCCAAGCACATACTTTGATGGTATTGCTCAGGATCTAACTGATCTTGACATCTTACCCTCAAGGATTTAACATTAATTTCTACAGGTAGAACTGCATCATGCCCATATACTAAGGCATAAGGAGTAACTCCTGTGCTTGACCTTGGGGAAGTTCTGTAAGCCCACAAAACATCCAACAGAAGGTTATGCCAATCCCTAGGATTATCCTCCACAACCTTTTGTATACCCTTTTTCAAGGATTTATTGGATGACTCAGCTTGACCATTGGCTTGTGCATAATAGGGTGTTGAATTAACAAGGCTAATTCCAAACTCTGCTACAAAGGACTTCACCAATTTCCCATCGAACACAGTCCCATTATCTACAGTAATGGTTTGTGGGATGCCAAATCTATGGATCAAGTCTTTAATGAACCCAATGACCTCTGTTTGGTCTACAGCTTTATATGGTTTGGCTTCGACCCATTTGGTGAAGTAGTCAGTGGCCACTAGAATGAAACAATGATGTTTCGAAGAAGGTGGGTGTATTTTTCCCATCATATCCATGGCCCACCCTCTGAATGGCCAAGGTTTCACTACTGCATGTAGGTCGGTTATGGGCACATGTCTTATTGTACCATGCTTTTGACATGCCTGGCAACCCTTTGCATATTCTATGCAGTCTTTAAGGATAGTTGGCCAATAATAGGAATGTCTTCGAAGCAACCACCTCATCTTTACACCAGGCTGATGAGCACCACAGATGCCTTCATGAACCTCAGCCATAGCTGTTAATGCCTCTTTTGGGCCTAAACATTCCAGCAATAAGCCATCTCCTCCTCTTTTGTAGAGAGCGTTACCATATATCATATATTGCATAGACTGCAATTTGATTTTCCTGCTGGCCTTCGAAGATGGACCAGCCAAGTACTGCATTATTGGATGCCTCCAATCTTGTTCTTGTAAGTCATTATGATTAACTTCCAAGACCATATTCCTTTTATTCAAAGGTTGTATTAATCTTTGATATGTTGTCTGACTGATGTCCCTTTGGGTGTTATCCCTTCTCTTGAAGTTCGAAGCTTTCTGAGCCACATCATTAGCTCTATTATTCAAGAATCTTGGAACATGGGTTACATTTGCTATTTGAAACTGAGAAAGCAGATGTAATGCAACAACATAATATGGTAGGATGCTCATGCTTTGACACTTGAAAATCCCTTTTACTTGGTTAACCACCAATTGAGAGTCCCCAAATATGTCAACTGCATGTACTTGTAACCCAATGAGGATTTCTAGCCCTACTATTAAGGCTTCATACTCAGCCTGATTATTGGAACAAGCGGCTTCATCCACTCTGAAACCATGTGTGGTTTCTACCCCTTGTGGAGACTTAATCACAATACCAATTCCAGTTAAACCATTGGCTTTCGATCCATCGAACCACATCTGCCATGGCTCAACACTAGCCATACCAAGCTCCATTATCTCTTGGCTCTCTGTTTGAGATGGGTGATCTGCCAGAAAATTGGCTAAGACTTGCCCTTTTACTGCCCTTTGAGGGACATATTCTAGATGAAATTCTGATAAGGCTAGTATCCACTTGCCAATTCTTCCCCTCAACATAGGTCTGGATAACATGTACTTAACCAAATCTGTGGTTGCAATTACCAAGACAGTTGTAGGTAAAAGATAATATCTTAATTTCATTGCAGCAAAATACAAAGCAAGACACAGCTTTTCAACAGCTGAATATTTACATTCACAAGAATTTAAAAACCTACTAAGGTAATAAATAGCTTGCTCCTTGCCTTCTTCATTGTCTTGGGCCAAAAAAGCTCCCAATGAATCTTCTGCTGCAGCTATATACAACTTCAAGGGCTTGTTTCCCTTTGGTGGCATCAGCACTGGAGGGTTGGCCAAGTAGGCTTTAATACCTTCGAAAGCACTTTGATGCTCTGCTGTCCACACAAATTCTTCTTCATCTTTCAGCCTTAACAAGGAAGAAAATACTTTAGTTTTTCCTGCAGTGTTGGAAATAAACCTTCGAAGAAAGTTAACCTGCCCCAGGAACCTTTGTAATTCTTTCTTACTTGATGGAGGCCTAGCTTCGATGATGGCTTTAGCTTTATTCTGATCAATCTGTATTCCTTTCTTGTGCACTACATAACCCAAGAAGTTTCCAGATGATACACCAAAAGCACACTTAAGAGGTTAAGTTTCAACTTGAACTTCCTCATTCTTTCGAAAGCTGCTTCTAAATGAAACAAATGCTCCTCCATGGACTGGGATTTCACTACAATGTCATCAATGTAGCATTCTAGATACCCTCCAATGAGATCATGAAAGATAGTGTTCATAGCCCTCTGATATGTAGCCCCAGCATTCTTCAGACCAAATGGCATTTTAACCCATTCGAAGGTGCCAATATTCCCAGGACATCTGAATGCTGTCTTGTGGATATCTTCCTCTGCAATGCATATTTGGTTATAACCAGAGTGGCCATCCATCATCGATAAAACTTGATGTCCTGCTGAACTGTCTACCAGCAGATCCACTATAGGCATAGGGTACTCATCTTTAGGAGTTGCTAGGTTTAAGTTTCTGAAATCGATGCATACCCTCATTTTGCCATTTTTCTTAACCACAGGCACAATATTAGATAGCCATTCAACATACCTGGCTGTCCTAATAAAGTCTGCCTTGAGTAGTCTAAGAATTTCTTCCTTGACCTTCTGAATTACTTCTGGACTCATCCTTCTTGGTTTCTGCTTGTATGGCTTGAAATTGGGCTTCATAGGGAGCCTATGTTCCACCAAAGATCTATCCAATCCTGGTAGTTCATTATAAGACCATGCAAAGCAATCTTTGTATTTCTTTAAAACAACCAATAACTGGTCTCTGTCCAGAACATTCAAGCAAGTACTTATATAAGTGGGCTGCTGCACAGAACCCTCCCCTAAGTTCACCTCTTCTAAGGGGTCTTGCGTCTGAGGACTTGTCGAAGCTTCTTCTCTGGTTTCTTCAACCTTCGAAGCAAGCTGTTCGCCTTGTTTTGCTCCTAGGTTCTTTAATTCGACATCTCTGCCCTCTTCCTCATAGACAAAATCTGTCCATAAGGCGTCTTCTTCCTGTATCTCCTGGACTTTTGTTTCAATGTCCAATGCACAGTATTTATCAAGGGCCAAACTTCTGACCTGTTGCTGTTCTTGTTTACAACCAATTATCATGGCCTCTCTCTCTTGCCTCTGTACTTTCTGGACTATTGCTTTTACGTCCAATGATGAGAATTTAATCAAAGCCAAGGACTTGGCTTCTCGCTCTTCACTTTTTTGCCTATAACCAGGCATCATTGTCATCTTTCACGACAACCTCTTCATCAGCACTTTCTTGGACTAAGTGCTTCAGGTGTGTCACTTCCTCATCAGCCGTCACTTCGGCTGAGCCATCAGCTTTCCTCAGTATACTGAGTGGTGTTACTCCCTCAATATACAATTTGGCCTCTGCAAAGTCTGCACAGGCTATGAAAGGTTGAGGATCTGCATCAATCTCCTCTGTTCTCCATTGCCCAGGGCCATCATGATCTTCTGATGCAAAGAGGAAGGCACACATTTGTTGGTGTGGATCCAATCTCTCCCAAGTAAGGCATTATATTTGGCATTGCTGTCGATGACGAAGAAAGCTGTCATACAATCCCTGGTCCCCACACTCAAATTAATAGGCAGAATCCCTTGAGCCATCTGCTTATCTCCAGCAAAGCCAGCAATGGTTGTGCTGGTTGGGATCAACCTTGGATTCTTCTTCCCTAGTTTCTTCAAAGAAGATTTCGGTAATAAGTTTACCGCTGCCCCATTGTCTATTAGGACTCGGTTTAGCTGTATCCCATCAAAGAAAGCCTTGATGTACAAAGGCTTGACATGTTGGGTCATGGAATTTGAGGGGTATTCAAAAGGATATGAGAGGTTGATGCTCACCTCTTCCTCGCTTTCACACTCAGTTTCCATTGGAGTAGCCATTTCAGGAGCATCCTGTACCATACTCACTTGTGACTCCTCGCTAGAGACAGGAATTGGATCCATGTCTTGGTCACTTTGATCCTCATTTTCAGCTTGGAATTCATGGGGTAGTATGTGTACCATGTTGACTGATACAGGGGGAAATGAGCCAAACTGGATAGCTGGCTGTACCTTCTTCCCCTCTTGGCTACTTTGCTCAGTGTCTTCAGCAGCATCCTCCATGCTGCATTCTGGTATTTCATTGACAACTGATCCCTTCGAAGGATCCTTCTCAACTGGTTCTTCAGTCAAGAATGCTTGTTCAGCCATGAAGGCTTCGAACATTCCTTCTGCCATTTCCTTCTCTTGGCTCATGCCAATCTCTTCTTCCGTTTCACTGTCACTTTCCATCAGAGCCTTCTCCAGCCCTGCCAAACTAGACTTCTCCCTGGCCCTTAATTCAGAATGAACTTGGGCCAATTGTTCTCTGCTACAAACCATCTTACTTTGTAAAGTTGGTTTTGGAGCATGATCTGACTTCGAAATTTTCTTTCCTTCTGTCTTGTCCTGTGAAGAACTCTCTCCACCTTCTTTCAGATCTTGCTGGTACTGGGTGTACCTACGCTGAATCTTCCTCCTCTGTGATCTGGAGATAACTGGAACCATATTTGGTTCCTTTGTCTTCGGGTGTTTCAGCAATACCCAGTTGTTCGGAGCCACCAAAGGAGGTTTGACCATCCTTCCTGTGATTCCAACTTCTCTCCTGGCAAACAATTCCCTAGGTTTGTTTTGCATTACAAACCAATCTGGAACTCCAGGCACCCAAGAGCTTACTGATTCAGATGTCGAATCACCCTTTTCCACCTTCGAAGCCATCTTCGAAACTGGCCGTGGAGGTAAGTGCTTGGTTTTGATCGCATGCCTTGAGCTTGATTCTGGCCTTTGATGGAGGTGGCCATTTTCTGTTCTGTGTGAGGTTGGTCTGGGGGGCCAATCTCTGGCTTTAGTCCCATAACCTGAACTCCTCTCCAATCTTCTTTCGGAATGGCTACTCTCCATTCTGTAGTAGTTAGGCGGCCTGGATTCATGCAAGGGCTTCTTGCCTTTGTCACGCATTCTGTCTACTGCAGGCTCAACCACTAAAGGTCGCTGCCTATCACTAGCCGGATACGGCCTTTTGTTATAAGCATTGGTTGACTTAGGGCGTCTCTGAACATCCCTATAGTATTGCTTCCCATCAATTGGAAGCCCCTTCAACCATTTGTAGCTTAGTCTGCATCTGGGACACATCCTCTGCATTACAGCTGCTTCCAAGGAATCGTCATCCAGTACTTCTTCATCAGAGTTTTCCTTCTGATGTGAGAAACCTTGTCCAACAACTGGCGGGTTTCTAGTCTCCTTCTTGGCAGTTGTCTGGTTGGCAATATGCATTTGCACATTGACCTCTTCCAATTCCTGCAGAGATAGATTCTGAAAGTTTGGTACAACCACATTAGCCGCGCTTTCTCCAACTTCTGGAAACGGGTTACTGTCAATTCCCATAGCTTTCTCTGTTTTGGCTGGGAACTTTAGACTTCCTTTCCGGATTTGCTCTTGGATCCTGTCTCGAAAAACAATGCAGTTTTTAGTCGAGTGAGACCAAGAATTATGCCATTTACAGTATGCTTTTCCTTTAAGTTCATCAAGAGATGGCAGTTTTACCCCTTTTGGTAACTTAAGGAAATTAGCTGCAAGCAAATGATCAAAAATGTCATCTGCTTTTGTTAAGTCGAAAGAGTACTTTCTGTGAAAGTCTTTCTTTTTAAATTGCTGGTCGATGGTTGTGTCCTTATGAATTAATGCTTCACAGATTACGGGTTCTTTGCCCACAATCTCTGCTGCATCGATTTCATAATTGGGATCTCTATAGTAGTCTTATACGAAGCATTGTTTCGATCTTGTTCTTCTTCTAGTAATGCTTCATATCGAGACACCTTATAGGTTAGTTCGACCAAATCCCTGAATTCAGTTGAATCAAACTTCTTTCGAAGCCTGAACTCTAAACCGTTTTGAGCCAATCTTACAAATTCTGGCTCTGGAAGGATGACTCTACATTTATTTCGAGCCCTTTTAAATCTGGCAATGAACTGAGTAGCCTTTTCTTCAGGCCTTTGACTCAATCTTGCCAAGTCTGCCATGGACACTTCTGGCTCTGATTGGAAGAATTGGGCATGAAATGCCTCTTCCATTTGTTGCCAATTTTGAATGGAGCCAGGTGTAAGGTTGATATACCATACAAATGCTCCCCCAGTTAAAGAGTTTGGAAACAATCTCAGTTTTATGTAATCATGATTAGTGAATTCACCACATTGAGCAGCGAATCTGGCTATATGCTCTACTGTCGATTGATTTCCAGTTCCATAGAATAGGGTAAAGTCTGGTATTCTGAATCCTCTTGGGTATTCATGTACCCTATCTACCCACTCTGGGTATGGTTTTCTGTATACAGGAGTCTGGACCCCCCGAGCCATCGGTCCACACATCTCCCTAACAATATCAGCAATTTGGTCCCTAGGGACCATATTTTGGGCTTGCTGAGCCACTACTGGAGGGACAAACACAGGGTTTGGTGGACAAACTTGCGCCTGTGGTCCTCTTGGTCCAAAAGGTGGTATATTTGGGACTGGTTGCCCCTGTGGTGCAGGTTGCTGTTGGGGAAATGGGTAACCCCTTTGAGCCTGTCCTGCGAAAGGGCCTGCGAAAGGTGCTGGGACAGGCGTTGCGTCCCTCCCATTTGTGGGAAAACCCTCCAACCCCCGGGTATAAATTCGAATAAGGGGTTATTATACCCCCTAGTGCCAGGTATGGCTTCGAACATGGGATTTGTAACCATTCTTATGCCAGTTTCTTGTACTTGGCCAGATCCACCAACTTGTGTGGCTTCACTGTTAAGTACTGAGGCATTTTGGCCTACTACAGGCCTTGAATGGGTTCATACCAAGACTGAGGCGATGGTCTTTCATAGTTCTGAGTACTAGTCTGACCATTAAATTGTCCATTAACTTGCATAGGCTGTTTTTCTCTAGCCAATCTTTGCTGAGGGACATTTAAAATTTCCTCTGTGTGTCTTGTATTTGTTGGTTGGTGGTTATTCATTCGATCCAAGAAGGATGTTGCCCACCTTTCCATTGTGTTCATTAGTTGTTGTCCCATAGCATCTACCAAGCCATCCCATGGGTTTGTTGGCTGGGTAGATGGAACGGTGGATGGTCCAATTCCTTGGTTTCGTCCAATATTATGAACATGTGGTTCTTGTCCAGAAGTACTGGTCTGTTCGACCAAAGGTTCTGATAGCATAGGAGTCTCCATAGGATGTGTTACCACATTCTCCTCTGGATTAGGTATCTCTACCTCTCCTTCTACGCCTTCTTCCAGGCGTTCATTTTCTCCTTGTCGTCTTCGTCTAGCCATTTTTAACAAGTCCCACTGGGCGTGCCAAAAATATATGTTGGCTTTTTGGCTTTTCGAAGGGTAATTTTGTAAATGCGAGCGTGCCAGCAAGGATCAATCAGTCCTTACAGAAATTATAATTGCCAACCAATTATCAGACGATTGTGTTTTAGTTCTTTCAGCCTCAATGAAGAGGACTTTTACTGGTGGCTTGACTTAGGAGAATTTAAGAGAAATAACAGTTAATGTGAAGAACAATCGAAGTATTTCATTAAAATGAACACTTACAATAATTCAAACTCAGCCTCGAAGAGGTTTACAGCAACAGTCTACTTGAATCTACTTGAAACTACTCCTATGAATCGAAGTGCAGTGCTGGTATTAAAGTGCAGGTATTTAAAGTACAGAAAATGTAAGACTGGAAAGGAAAAATATAAAGTAAAGACTGGTTTGTATGATCTGAGTCTGGGGGTCTTTTCTGAGGGCTTCCCTGCTATTTATACTTGTCAAAGATGACCTTCGAACTTCACTTCGAACCGTCGAACTACTCCTCCATGATCGATGATCATGCTGCCTTAGAAGTAGCCCCACTACGCCATCTCTTGCAGTTGAGCTTCCCTCCTGTATTTGAATTTGAATATTGAGTAACTGTTGGAGTCACGTCACTTTGTATCTCCTTACTGATCCAGTGCTACTCAGATCATGTAAGTACCAATGTTCAATGCCACGTGTTCGATCAGGATCGAAGACTTGAATTATCTTCCCATAATACCCTTATTCTGCCACGTGTCAAACTATGATTTGGTTTTACAAAATATGTAGCCAACACATTGCAACATGTAAAACCGGTTGCCTCGTCCATTATTCTCCCTCTCTCTCTCCCTCTCTCTCTCTCTGCTAAAATCTTGCAAGCTTAGAATCAATGGCGTCACAAAATCACCAAGCGCAAGACCTTCATGATGATGATCATAAACACGATCATCATCATCATCATCATGATCACCATCATCAAACCCACGAGTAATCTTTCTTGAGGTTTACATTTGAGTGAGTCACTCCACTTTTAGTACTTCAATTTTAACATTCTCATCATATTGTTTTCTCATGGAATTGAACAGCCACTCTCATGGGGATTCAACAGAAACAACATCATGGGTGGGTCCAGATGGTAAGGTGTACCACAGCCATGATGGACTGGCACCACACTCACATGAACCCATTTACTCACCTGGGTACTTCAGCAGAAGGGCACCCCCTCTTGTGACTAGGGATTTCAGGGAAAGAGCTTTCACTGTTGGTATTGGTGGACCTGTCGGTACTGGGTATCTCTTATTTCCCTCAATTTTCCCTTCCAATTTGTTTTCCCCAATTTTCCATATACCATGTATGTATGTATATGTATATATGTTTGTTTGTTTGATTGATTGATTGTATATGTAGGTGTATATTTGTACCTGTTGGTACTGGGTATCTCTTATTTCCCTAAATTTTCCACTGAAATTGTTCTCCCAATTATCCATAGCTTCACTGCCTTATATGTATGTATATACTAGCAATGGGTGCAACACCATGAGATTGCAAATTTACATTTACATTTACATTTTTGGGCGGTTTGACGGTGGAGGAAAGCCGTTTAACAGTTTTGGGGGTTTGAAAGGAAAAAAAAAAAAAAGAAGAAGAAGAAGGAAAAGTGACAGCATTTCACACCAAATTAGGTATGCGCTTTATATAATAGAATAGATATGTATTCATGTTTGTTTGTTTGTTTGTGTATGTACGTTTATATTTGTATCTATGCGGCTTATTTTGGTAAGGGGAGGGGGATAGGGGAAGGGAATCCCCGGTTCAAACTTGGTAGACGCAGTTTGGTTCTTTTCCAATGCACCAATGGCCCTTTCTACATCTATATGGCTTATTGGGCATGTTTGATTGGAAGGATTAGAGAATGGGATTGAGATTATTAATCCGTGGGTCCAATTATCCCATGTTTGTGTTGACATTTTGTTTTAGGATTATTAATCCAATGGATAATTAATCCAACAAATTTGTAGGATTATTAGTAATAGGGTAAGGGTGGGATTATGAATACCACATTAATTTGATAGGATTATTAATCCCTCACTATTAGTCTTGTGGAATCAAACATGGCTATTGTGTATCAGGAAATGGAATTTGATGTTATTTGGTATATTGGCTCTCTACTATGAACTGATTTACCTTGTTTTCTACCTCAATTCATCAACATATGTTAGTAAAATGATATTTTAACTTCTATTCCAGTCTATGGTATTAGCATATAGTCTATGGAATATGGTTTAGCGGTGATGTTAACAGCAACTTCCATTGTTCTTTTTTTCCTGAGTTATTTTGGTTGACTTTCAGTTTCTTTGGTTTCAATTTGTTCTAGTTCATGCTCTAAGCTTCTGAATTAACATGCTTTTCGTAATGGATTTTGACCTACTTACATGTTTATGAATCTAGGTTTTTATTTCTGATGAATATTTAAACATATTGTCATACTATAGTATATAAAAGAAAAGTGTAGAGATTCCTATGGCCTACTACTTATTCCACAATCACCACTACTCTTGTGTCAGTTGCCCTTCTCTTCTATCGGCGTAGTGCAGAGCAGTAACTCATTTTGCAATACAGATTGCTTGATTGATTTGAATTGTCGCTAATACATTTATTTTTATGCTGCACAGGAAAACTGCTTTAATGTTGGCTTTGTGTCAATTCTTGCGGGACAAGTACAGTCTTGCGGCAGTACGTATGAACTACTGAATATTTCTGGGATTCTTTCTGCATGAATGCTATATGATTCCATCCTTCCAAGGCATTAATAATGATGATATTTGGAATTTAAGAAATTATTATTCAATTTCTCATCATTTTTTAAATTCCAAAATTTTACCTTTTTATATTCTCAAATTTCAACTCTATAAAGAGCTTCTAATTTTTTGGTGTATCAAAGTGGATGCTAATGTTTAAAACCTGGGATTGTTTGGGATGATCTAAATAGGTGCACTTTTTTATTTTTTACGAAAAGATGTGTAGAAAAGTAGAGAGGTGATGTTGTGCCCCTTGTGAGAGATTGTCCTGAGTGTTTTTCGATGATCTGAACTGTTCATATTGTAGGGTTCGTCGAGTAGATCATCCATACAAAAAAATCAAGTTGATTGGATATCTGTAGCCCTATAATCAAAACACATTTGTTTTTATAAAATTAACGGTTAACATAATTTTCATAAATTTTTAAAAACAATTAAGACCTAATCATGAGGTTATGAATATCCGATTAACTAGATTTTTTACATGAATAATATTAGTGACGAATCTTACAATATGAACGGTTCAGATCATCGAAAAACACTCGGAAAGACCTCCCACAAGGTGGCAGCAGTAACTGCTGTGCCTTAAGGCACAGCAGTACCCCTTCTCCTATAGCACACCCCAAACAAAGCCTTAATAGTCTTGTCGACAAAACCAATCTTGCAATGCTGAAGATCTTGATAACTGGATTCTTAAACATCAATGGTCTAACAGGGAAATAATATGTCATGTGAATTGGGAAAAACTAAGTTCTAAGACTTGTTTTTGCTCCTGACTTACAAATGAAGTGTCTCTCTATATTTAGGTCCAGACTAAGTCATGCTTGAACCTTTTACGGGCAAGTTGTCATTCCTGGGCCTAAGTATTAATTCAGTTGACCTAATATTTTAGCTCCTTGCTGCAAATACAGAAGTAGTTAGTTGGCTTGGAGCAACAGAACTTCTTTCCCATAAAGAATGTTGACTAATCAATATTCATTGTAGTGTCTTTCACAATATCAATGGATAGTTATGCGGTGTTCAAGAGTTTCTAGTCATCTACCCAAACTGTGAAATTGTCCATATGCTTGTTTGACTTCTCACGGCGTGCCACTCTCCTCCGAGATGCATTTTTCAATGTGCTTTAAAAGCATTTGATCTCTTCTTCCAGCACTAATTGGTTGAAGTTATTTTTCTTTTCTTTTTTTCGCTTTGGACTTTTAACCCTCAAACCTAATTTAATGGGCCAAATACGCATTCTATTCTAGCAATCCTCTGTTTAGCTGTTTCACTTTAACATATGCTGCTTACCTTCTTATTACTATCTTCATTTCATTGTTTATGTGACTAACAATCTCAAAATATTGAAATGTATTAATTTACTTTTTGTGTCCCCGATATTGGTATAGGCACATTCCTGTTCTATCTGACTTAATGGAAAATAAATTACAAAGAATATCACTGTTTCAGGTAACAAATGATATATTCACAAAAGAGGATGGTGAATTCTTGGTGAAGCATGGAGCGCTTCCAGAGGAAAGGGTACGAGCTGTGGAAACTGGGGGCTGCCCACACGCTGCTATTCGTGAAGACATCAGCATAAATCTTGGCCCTCTTGAGGAGCTCTCTAACTTGTATAAAGCAGATATACTTCTCTGTGAATCTGGGGGAGGTAATCGGGAAAATGATATTTTTCTCACTTTGCATGTTGACAGAGTACCAAAAAAATTAAGTTAATACTATCTGTAGACAGTCAATGCGCTATGAAATGACCATGTTAGTTCATTACTAGTATTCTTTTGGGGAAAATGATGATCATAGCATAACATGCCTCGAGAATTTTTTGCAGCATAACCCTGTTTTTGGTTAGAGCGTAATGCTTGGATCTTCGAGGATTTGATTGAACAGGTCTCTTTATGGGATAAAGTCCATTACCTGTCATCTTTTTGGGTTTCAGTCCCCACTCCCTCTAGAGGAATTCCACTTTTTTTGATCTCTAGAAATATAAGGGCAGTGTGTGATTTGTAGTGCAAGAATTTGGTTGTCTTTGTTTTTGCTTTTCTTTTCTTGGAGGACTCCTTGTTTTTCTCTTGTACTTTTCTTCTTTTCTATTAATATTTCTTTTGTTGCCGATTAAAAGTAAATAAATGTGAAGAAACTGGAATCCCAGTGGGTGGATGATTGCAAGTATTCCTAGATGCTTCATTTCTCTCCACACTCTTTTAAGTCATTATTAATATGAACTAATTATAGAAATACCCATTTGAATGAGGTTGCATTGCAATTGCATGAAATAAAAGGTGGGCTGTATGGTACGACTTGATTCATCTTCACAAGCTAAGCAACACCGACACTTTTAAGGGTTCATTTGCGATGTGGGTTGGCTTTTTGGCTATTTTAGTCTGGAGCTAAAAAACCTCGTTGAGGATATGCTTTTTGGCTTTTTTGACTTTTGTGAGAGAAAAAATGAAATGATTATAGTTTGATGTGATGTTTTGTTTTATTAGGCTAAAAATCCTATTTTGTCTTTTTTAGCTAAAATAGCCAAAAAGCCTGGCATGCCAAACAAAGGCTAAAAAGGTGGCGTGTCAACACGACATGACACTTGTGGGACACTTGCCAACATCAGTCGAACACATCCAAACATGTTCTATTCTTAAAAAAATTCTGGACTTAGACATGCTTCGAACACTTGGAGAACATGTGTCTATCGCTTACATATATGAAACACATTACATGTTTAAATAAAATAACTTCAAATCTAATGATAAATGCAACCAAAAAAAAAAGGGAAATTTTTACATATTCTCTCCTCTTTTAGACTTTAAAATTTTTACATATTGAGAAAGATCTGACTTATTTAAAATGTCTGGATGCAGATAATTTAGCTGCCAACTTCAGCAGAGAACTGGCTGACTATATCATTTATATAATTGACGTATCTGGTGGTGATAAAATACCTCGAAAAGGAGGCCCGGGAATTACACAAGCTGACCTCCTTGTATGTGCTTCTGTGCTCATATCTGCTGTTGTTCTTTTGCCACCTATTGCATTTTCTCAATTGTCACACGATAAAGATATTACCAAAAAGCCTGATGTAAACAAGTCGAGTTATTTGATTATAGGTAATAAACAAGACTGACCTTGCACAAGCAGTTGGAGCTGATTTGACTGTGATGGAACGCGATGCGCTACGGATGCGTGATGGAGGACCATTTGTTTTTGCTCAGGTGTGTTGAATTCAATCCATGTTTTTTTCCCAAATATTGATTGTGAGAAACTTCAATGTTGCATTATTTTTTGTGCATTAATTCATTGTGTTTTGGTAATGACTGTTTCTTTTCTTTTCTTTCCCATGTAATTTTGGGTAGATAAACACGTTTGCCACGACAAATTGTTTCACAAACAACAAAAAGATGAAAAACAAACAGGCAAAAAAAAGAAAGAAAAAAAGAAAAGAAAATAGAAAATATAAAATGTTAGTAGGATCAACATTGCTCTTACATCCATATCTGTGTGATGATAAGTGCAGTTTTACCATCTATAATATGTTCAAATTGTGGCCGTGAATTCTGGAGGTTTTCCCTTTTTATCTATCCTAGAAAGACATTCTTTGGGAAAGAATTAAAATTAAATAATCATTATGTACCTAAGAAGCATGGACACTTCTAAAAAGGTGACGTATCCATCGGACACCGACACTCTTTGGACACTTTTAGGACACGTGTCCGATACTCTTCAAAACGTATCCTATTTTTTAAATTATTTAAAAGACCTGGATACTCTCTGGACACTTGCAGAACACATGTCAATCGCTTAAACACACGTGTCTATCGATTAAACACATGTGAAACTAATTATAAATTTGAACAAAACAACTTAAGATACAATAATAAAACAAAACCCATATAAATTTATAAGAATTATTGTTATATTGTATTTTTTATTATCTTTGAATGACATATTTCATGCGTATCCCTCACGTGTCGTGTCCTGCATTTTTTGAAAAGTAACATGTCGGCGTGTCCGTATCGTATCTGTGTCGTGTCACGTGTTCGTGTCCATGCTTCTTAGTTATGTACTCTATGAGCATTAGACGACCAAATTCATGCATATTCAAAAATATGAACATCCCTCATAACCCTACAGCTGGTATCTTGGAACTGAAAACCCAATGCCTCCTCCTACCGATGGAGATGACATGAGGAGGCCTGATATCTATAGCACTTATGTGAGACAGGGCGGAAAGAATCAAAATTGATTTATTTGAACCTGATTTTAGGACATTTTAATTTAAGGAATTATTATTATGTAATTTTGGTTATTTTGGAATTTATTGTGTCTTTTTTAGTTGAGCTGTAAATATTGGGATTATTATTAATGGAAGACATTTTTGGATATTGAATACAATTAATTTGAGAATATTGGGTTTGTTAGGGTTTTCTTCTATTCTTTAGTTTGTTGTTATTGATATTATTATTTATTTTTTCCCACCGGCCATTTAGGGCAGAGTGCAAATCCACAACCCCAAGTGTTGGAATTTTTATTTTATTTTTTTAAAGATTCTTTGTTTTCTTTAGAGCAGGGCATTTTATGAATAACTCGGGTCATTTTTGGTTTGTTATCTATAAATATAAAGAATACACACATGACAAAGTCAAAGGCCTTCAATCCAATGGCGTTTAGTTTTACTCTTCTTGAGGATGTCGGAACTTTCCTGTTAATAATAATAACTGAATCTATACACTTGCAGGTGAAGCATGGTGTTGGTGTTGAAGAAATCGTCAACCACATTTTACAAGCTTGGGAAGTAGCAACTGGAAATAAGCAACACTGAGCCGTCTTTCCAGACCTTCCTTCAATGGATGCGATTGTATCTCTATGCTATTTAGTGATAAGCATGGCTTTTCGGTATGTTTTTCATAATGTGGGTTTTATGAATAATTTTGTTGTCTGTGAATTGGCACGAGAAGCATGAAGGACATTTTGATGGAGCCTTGTGTCATTGTTACCTGGACAATCAGTAATGTATACCTTGTATGCCTCTGAATCTGATTTTGGAACCTCTTTTGTTAATGAGGATCGGTTGCAGTTTGGCCAGTGGGATTCATCACAAGTTTCTTTTCAATTATTTAAATCGCTCATTTTGTCGTTGCCTTCATATCTTTAAAAAAAAAAAAAAAACATATTTCGATACAATGATTTTATCAGCAATTTCTTTTTTCCTGGTTAGATTACTCTTCCCCTCTGTTCAAGTTTCATGATATTTTGTTTTTTACATTGGCCCAAGTATTTTTATTTTTTTGTCACTTTAATCCTTAATGTTTGTAATTTTTCTTAATTTACTTTTAAATTTAACTCATCTAATTTTGGACAGAAAATATTACATGAGCAATCATGCACCATAAAAATGAATAAATTACACTTTGGCTTGAGTTCTATGGTTTTTGCCACCGCCTTAGCCCCAAACTCCATTACCTCTTTCTACTTCTGTCCCCCTATATTTCAATTATCATTCATATACATTTAAATATCTGTACGCTTGATTGAGTTCTCATAATTAGTTTCTTGAACATTTTTTAAAAACTAATTTGGTAAAACAGATAAAAAAAAAAGTAACACATTAATTTTATATAATTTTTTATCTTTTGAAAATGAAACATTTATTAAAATATATTTTTGTCATACTTGTTTCTAATTATGTTGCATGGCTACCAAATGTAGTATTTTTTCATTCGAAAATGAAATATTTATTAAAATATATTTTTGTCATATTTGTTTCTAATTATGTTGCATGGCTACCAAATGTAGTATTTTTTCATTCGAAATTAGTCTGTAGTACAGTATTTTAGTTTGGAAGTAAATTAAAAAAAATTATAAATATTAAGCGTCAAAAGTAGAAAAATTATACTAAGATGGTAAAATATAATTTACTAATTTTTAAGCCACGCAGTCTTGAATGTAACTGCACTTGATATTGCGGTCTAAAATTGGAAAGGGCATTTGGGCTAAAATAATTAATAATAATAAAATAAGTTAAAATAATTAATAAAATAAAATATTACATATAACTTATAATTATTTCACTTTTTCTTACACAATCATCAAATCAATTAAAAAAAATAAATTATACTAACAGTCCCTATAGTTTAGGACTCATGTCACTTTGGTCCCTGACTTTTTAATTGTAACACATTTGACCTTACATTTTGAATCTTGTTTTAAATATGGATAATTAAAGATATCATCGCTTAATTTCAAGGGCAAAATCATCAATTTGATAAAATATAAACTAATTTGACAAAAATAAATGTCAAAAAAATATTTTTTAATTTTTAAAAATTATTACTACACATAAAGATAAAATTATATAAAATTGATAAATATTTTAGACATTTATTTATTTGTTTATTTTACTAAATTAATTTTTATTATGTGTTTGGATGATGATCATGTAATGGGTGATTGTCAACATTTTAATATGTAATCGATATATTTAATATATAAAATGTTTTTAGTTTTAAATTTTTTAATTTAATGGATTGGTTTAATAATGATATCAAAATTGTCGCCATATTTGACTTTTAAAAAAAATAAAAACTAATTTAATGAAAATAAAAACAACCACCCATTACATGAACATCATCCAAACATAATAAAAATTAATTTGGTAAAAAAATAAATAAATAAATGTCTAAAAGATTTATCAATTTTATATAATTTTATCTTTAGTGAGTAATAATTCTTAAAAATTCAAAAATATTTTTTTGACATTTATTTTTGTCAAATTAGTTTATATTTTATTAAATTGACGATTTTGTCCTTAAAATTAAGCAATGATATCTTTAATTATCCTTATTTAGAATAAGATTCAAAACTCAAAGTCAAATGCGTCACAATTGAAAAATCAAGAATCAAAGTGACACAAGTTTCAAACTATAAGGACGGTTAGTATAATTCGCCTAAAAAATTAACAATCTTTTTAAACATAACTTTTTTAGCTAGAGGCTCTTGTTTGGAGACTAAACATTTTAGTAAAAAAATTAAAAAGTTACTATAAATTGTAACATCACTCTTTATTATTCTGTATATTTTTTTATAAAAAATTAAAAAATAACTTATTTCTAAATCAGACATTAACTAAAAAAATCAATTAAAATAGTCAGTTTTCCAAGCGAGAAGTCGAAGTAGAAAACAAAATACCTTCATAGTCAATGTGAGAAAACCATAAAATGTAAGGGGCAAAATGTAATATACCCTCTCTTTCAAAGAGCGGCACCGAAAACCAGAAAGGAAGGAGCGAGCTAGAGAGAGAGAGAAAGGGTTCGTTACGATCGATCCGTCAATCGATCAATATCGGAAGAAGCAACAGGACAACACAGAAGAAGAGAGAGAGAGAGAATGGGGGAACATGAGGAAGCAGGGAAGAAGAAGAAGAGAGAGGTGGTGGTGGAATCGCTAGGATGGCTAACGGAGTCAACAATCATGCCCAAGAAACACCGCTCAATCGCCGGAGTCGGACCTTCCTCCATCTTCGAACTCAAAGCCCAGCTCTACAAGTCCCAAGAAGACTCCAAGCGCTCCAAAGAACAACTCTCCTCCGATCACCTCGAGTACCAGCGCGCCAAGAAGAAGATCACTTCTCGCGATCCTCTCTCTCTCAAGAACTCCGGCGTCGAAGCCCGTGCTCTCAAGTACGTTTTTTTCTCTCAATCTTTTTATATTCAACTCAATTTTGGCCAATTAGGGTTTATTAGGGTTTCTTTTTATAAAATTGATCATGAATGAAAAAGAAGTGTTGTTCTGATTAGCTTCAGAGATTGGTAATTGACACCCTCAAATTTGCACAAATTAGGGGTTTTTTTTTTTCTTTCTTTCTTTCTGCAATGGCTGTGTATTTACAGAAATTTAGGCTAATTAGCTTCAGATAGTAGTAATTTACAGATAATGAAAGAAAAAAGAAATCGAACTTTTGTGCTGATTAGCTTCAGAGATTGGTAATTGACACCCTCAAATTTGCACAAATTACGGTTTTTTTTTTTTTTTTTCTTTTCTTTTCTACCTAGTAATGTTGATATAATGCCTATGTACAGGAAAAAAAAAAAAAATTAAGCTGATTAGCTTCAGATGGTAGTAATTTACAGATAATGAAAGAAAAAAGAAGTGTTGTGCTGATTAGCCTAGGATATTGGTAATTGACACCCTCAAATTTGCACAAATTAAGGGTTTTGGTAGTAATTTGCAGACAGGGTGTTCATGATTTATTTATTTTCAGCTTGGAAGGGCATGAATTTGATGCCTTGGAAGCTCATGTGAAGAATCAACATTGAGTTTTTATCTTCTTGCATTAGTTATTGATGATCTCACTAAACCTATCCAAAAGAATGTCCAATGGTGTATGTTGTTTCTTGACATTATTATATTAACCAACAAAACTAGATTGGGGGTTAATTCTGAACTATGGAGAGATATTTACAGTCTAAAGATTTTATGTTAAGCAAGAGTGAGGCAAAATATATGTAATTTAATTTTAGGAAATTTGAAGTAGAAATGAAGATATGGTAAAACTTGATGGCAAAGAGATAAGAGTGACGAGAGTGACTATTTATCCTTGTAAAAAAGATTGAGGGCATTGCCCATACTTAAAGTTGGATACATGAAATAAAACTTTGGTTGTGTCTTGAGGTCATGGAATACTGCTAAGTTGAAGAGAGAGTTGTATAGGCCCACTATGTTACACAATGCAGAACGTTGAACAGTTAAGAAGCATGTTTAAAGAATTATATGCAATTGAAATGAAGATATTAAATTGGATGAGTGTAATATGGAAGATGAAAACCATCTAATTTCGATGTAATTTTGGATATAAAAGGATTAAGGATCAAGAAAGTCAGTGTCTCTCTTCAAGGCAAACAAAAGGGGAAAAATAATTGTAAAACAAGTATTGATCATTTTATATTTCATTCTTTTAATTATTAGGCCACTGGAGCTTAATTCTTGCTAAATTTAGGGTTGCTTTTTATTATTTCTTGCAAATACTAACTCATGTAGCTGTAAACCAGTCGTATGACTCATGCTTTCGTGTTTAAATTTCAGGGACAAACTTGAGCTAAAAGCAGTCAATGATGGATCAGTCAGCTATGCGGCATTAGAGAAAAAGGCTGCATTATATGAAAAGCTAGCAAAAGGAGAGCTTTCAGATGAAGAAGATAAAGAGAAGTATTGTGTTGATTTTTTCAGTAAGAGCCTCATGCAGGATGAATTACAGCAGCCTCGGGGTCATGATCCTTCTACTGCAGAATCTCGAGACTATGAAGATGGTGAAAATGATGCTTCAGAGCTGCCTAATACAAAACCAGTGGGGCTTGGCCGGGCAGCTATGACTGCAGACAATGATGAGCATAAGCGTTTTGTGAGGTATGATGTATAGTTTTTCTTAGGTGATGTTCTTCTGAGAGAATTAAGTAGGATTGAAAACATGAAACACGAGTCCTAAATTATATTTACAACTATTGATTAAAGAACCCTACCAGTACAAGGAAGGAGAATGGAATTTGAATTGTTAGATATAGTCGTCATTACCTTATGGAGTACATAAGTTGCTTTATGAATATAGAAAATAATATGTTTAACCATTTGCAGCAGTAAGTGTACTATTCTGACAATAAGAAGTATCTATTAATAGGGTCTAATTATTTTTAATGTTCAAAAGTGAAAGAAAATCAAGGATTTAATGTGCCTGTGTGAAGTAGATCATAACACTTGATTTAATGCCTATATCTGATAGTTGAACCAGCGATACTGCAATTTATGTGGTGATTTCAAGTGGCATTCAGTGGTTCATTATTGTTCAACCTGGATCCAACTTGCCTATCCCTTGTATTCTAAATTACGGATATCCGAAGGAACAATATGCAATTTAATAGCAAATGAACATTCAAAAACATTATGGAACAGTTTGAGTATAGATCAATCCGATCTGCAAGCCATTTCTCAACTGTCTTTGATTTTGTGATTTTTGGCGGGCTCAGTGGGATAGTTTTCCAGCTTTTGTACAAAACATTCAAAAACATTATGAAACACCTTTTCTGCAAACCATGGATTTTGTGACCAAGACCAGTGGTTCAAAAAGATGCTCGAATATATTTCTAAAACAGGACCATATATTATTTCATTCTGTCCAGAATAACTGACAAGAAAAGCTAAGAGTCCAAAATGTCACTAACAAACTATCTTGTTTCATTGCATAATTTTGAATTGCTTATTTACTACTATTGCCGCACCTTCATATTTTTGCTGCTTGTTTCCCTCAGGGAAGTTCATGAAGAAGCAAATCAAGCAAGGGAAAAAGTGTCTGAGCTCAAATTATGCAGGCAAGAACAGGCTGCAGCGCGTCGGGAGAAACTGAAGCAGGCCTATCTCCGGAAGCAGCTGGAGAAATTGAAAGCTGCATCTAAAACAGAACAGACATGATCAATCAATTGCAATATTCATCATCTTTTGTAAGAATACTGTGACTTTACCATCTCAACCATGTGATGATCTCCTGTGTTCTCATCTCCTTATAACTCATGCCTCCCATAGTGACAACATAGTACTTAAAGATTCACTTCATCGGACTTGGTTTTTGTTCTCCATAGTATATTTTTCATCGTTTACTTCTGTACAGAGGGTTTGCAATAGAACTTACGTGATTTCTGATCACTGGATGGTATGCATAGCCTGGAGTTGAATCTGCATTTGGGAAAATTGTTAATCAGTTGACTGAAATGTAGCCAATTTCGGGGAACCAAAATTCAGTGTATATTCAAGCTGTGACACATGCATCATATCTGATGTCATTCTTATCAGAGTGGGACTCATAGTCAATATGCAAAGCATTATCCAGGCACGGTATTATTGTGGGACTTGTTAGTTTTATTCGTCATTACAATTGGAGAATTGAGAAATCAGGTGTATCGAACTGCAATGCCAACTCGGTATTTATTTTCCATCACTAACAGTGGGAGAGAGAGGTGTAAAAGGAACAATGTTCTAATGGCTACCCACATCACTTGACATTCACTTTCATGGTGGTTTTTGTTTTTTGTTTTTTGTTTTTATTTTATGTTTTTCTCCCTAGCATTGGAAAATTTGTTGCTGTACCATACTGTTTTATTATCATCCAGTGTTTCCATTAGATTAATTAAGAAAAATACTGAAGTTTGTTCTTTATTGATGACTAGAAGTTCATGGATGTTTTGAGTTGTATAGCTTTTTATGTGGCCTTTCCCTTGTGACTATGCTTTCATTATTTTTTGCTTTTCACATGTTCACAGAGGTTGGATAGTGTCAAAACCATTAATCCGAGTTCTCGACATTTTGGAAACTTGGGTTATAATTGAAAATAAAAGTGAAAGATGCATTTAGATTTTTAAGTTATGTTTCAATCATGGATTTGGAAAGAAAAAAGGAAATGTCAATTAAATATAAGTTAAATGTTTCTTTTTTCATTTTTCTTTCTATTTTTAAATTTTTATTTAAATTCATGATTCAATCACAACATTAATTAACTCTTTTTTTTTATACAAAACACTGCATTACAGATGCTTGGAATTGTGGATTTTTAGATAATGATGCTTTGAAATGTCATGCCCTTTTCTATAGAATAAAGGTTGAGACCCCCTTTGGGAGTCACCCCCTTCACCCTCTTTAGTTTTGATTGGTCAACTTTTTTTTTTTTTTTTTTTTTTTTTTTTTTTTTTTTTTTTTTTCTCACCCAATCCCCAACCTTCATGTGTGTGAGGGGGTTGTGGGGGTGGGTGTTTTAAGGGAATCTAAATCAATGTCCTTTTCTATATTAGAGAGGGATAACTAGAGCAATAAATGGGCTAGCCTGTCTATCTTTTGAGTCGGGTTTAAATGAGTTCCTTTTGGGTTGAGTTTTTTTTCATGTTGATATCTCTAGAAAATTGTAAGGGCTTATACAGTTCATCAGGAGTTTAGTTTCGATAATTTGAAACGTTTATTTTATTGGGCCATCAATATAGATTATTTATGAAAAAAATTAGTTCGATTCAATAGTTATAATTTTTTCATTTTATCACATTTATCTCTAACAAAATGGACGATAACTAAAATTTTGAAATTAACCATCCATTTTTTTAAAAACAAATATGACAAAATGAAAGGGTTATTATGATTATTGAATCATCCTAAATTTTTTCATGAATAATATACATTGAGAGTCTTACAAAATGAATGGTTCCGATCATCCAAACGAGACTCGTGATGGGTTTTATAGACCACTCAAATTCTCTCATATTAAGATTCTAACATGACTCATATTAAGATTTTAACATGAAAAAAGTCCAAGTTTTTTTTTTAAAATGCAAACAAGTATATTAAATTGATTTTTAAAGAAGTAGAGATTTTTTATAATGCATATAATAAGTTTATTGAGTTTAATAGTAGATTACTAAAGCTGGATTTAAAAAATGTAACGCGGTAAATCTTAAACGAATTTTTAACAATTTCATAAAATAGTCAAAAAAAATCGTTAAAAAGTTATTAAAAAATAAAAACTTCTTTCTACCTTTTTCGTAAGAATTTAAAACATGCATTCCAAAAGCTTCAGCTTCTAGCCACAAACGTAAAAAAACATACGACTCTGCTGGGGATCGAACCCAGAATCTCTGGTTCCGTAGACCAGCGCCTTATCCATTGGGCCACAGAGTCCTTGTTGCTAAGCCTAGGATTCTAATTAATATTATCTATATTTTTTTGAATCAAGCTCACGTTAATAATAATATGGAAAATTAAACACATGAACTATAATATAAACAATTTTCTTTCAAGTTGATTTTCAATTTTGTTTAAGGGGCTTGTATTATTTGGTATTGGTGCCAACCCAAGAGGATGAGTTGTGACTTTGTAGTTCGAGTTGTAGAGGTGATACCTATAAGAATACCTACAAAAATGTCAAATATTGATAAATTATAAGTAAGTAAAGTTGTTTATGTTAATAAAGTGAAAATTATTACCGAAAATTGTATGCCCGTCATTAATGTTCCTTTCTCTTTTTATATTGCTTTATGTGAATTTTTATTGCTCTTTTCTTTTCTTTTCTTTTTTTTAATTACTCTATGTGACCGTTATTTCATCAATCAATTGAACACTTCTCTGACAAAAATAATCACCACAAATTCCTTTTAATAATGAATTATATGCCCCTCTTTAGTTTTCCTTTCTCTTTTTCATATTGCTCTATGTGACATTTATCTCCTCTAACAACCTGATAAAATGAGTTTGAAAAAATAGATAATGAAAAGAGTCACTCTCAACTCTCAATTTGATCTAACAATGAATGTTCTACCGATAGAGTAAAGAGAGAGAAAGCTCATTAAGAAGGCCATCTTCTATCCACCTTACTTAGATATGGTGTTTTTAACAATAATACCCATCATAAATTGATTACTATGTGCCATCATCTTAGACCCTAAACACATCTATCACGCTTTGATCTCTCATTGCTCCCAATCAAAGAAAAGTATAAACAACACTCTATAACATCTTTTTATTAAAAATAATAAATGTACTTGATGCACAAGACTACCACATGGCATCAACTTAGACCCTAAGGACATGTTTGATTGGGTGGATTAGAGCATGGGATTGGGATTATTAATCCGTGGGCCCAATTATCCTATGTTTGTTTTAACATTTTGGTTTAGGATAATTAATCAAACGGATAATTAATCCAACAAATTTGTAGGATTATTAGTAATGGGGTAGGGGTGGGATTATTAATCCAATGGATATTAATCCAATTGGATAGTGAATACCACACTAATTTAATAGGATTATTAATACTTCACTATTAATCTTTTGAATCAAACATGACCTAAACGTAATTGCTACGCATCGATCTCGCATTACTCCTAATCAAAAAAACAAAATAAAGGTGTAAACAACATTCTTTACAATTCCGTTGTTAATTCAAATTTGAATGTTAAGAAATGGCCTAAAAGCTTGCTTTGGGCAATGATTAATGACACTTCCATTGAGTGGTTATATTAAAATATCAAAAAGATTACAGATATCACAAAGTGGAGTTCTTTTTCTTGGTAAATACTTTTATTAAATTCTAGAAGAAAAAAAAATTTGTGTGGTATAAACATCACATGGTACAAGGTTTTGAAGGTATAAACAAAACAAGCCTGGAAAGGGGGTGTCCTCTATCATTTAACTAAAATGAAGTGCTATTTCATTGCTACTCCAGCCTGGATAATGAGCAGTGGACTGAGGAATACAATTTATTTTGAAAGCCCACTTTTCAAAATAATAATAATAATGAAGAATTCCAATCGGTCCATTTGATCATTCAATATAAAAACTTATGAATAAACTCTAAATACATGCAAACTATACATATTTTAAAATGATCTTCGACTCTTGAATCCGGAGACCAATTCCAATTTCATATACAACTTATTTGAAAAAAAATTCAACTTAACCTCTGTGGTATAGATTATGTGCATATAATTCCTTATTATTTAGAAGGAAAATAATGGCCATAAATAATTTTCATACAAACATTAATACAAGAATGATGTGACAATGACATTCTTACAATTATGAATCAAAGTAATGAACATTTTTTACTTTCAATGAATGCCTGCAAATGAGACATCATTGAATTTTTTGTATACAAATTTTACTTGTGTAGAATTATTGTATTTTGAAATAACCACTTAATTACTTGTGATTTGAGAACTAACAGAAAATACATTATACATGCATATATCTTCAAAAGACAGGAGTGTCATGTGCACATAATTTGTATGATAGGGCAAATTGAAGAGTTTAGTTTAAAAGAGATGAAGATGAGAGTATTGAGGTCAATTTACTAGTGTCGAAAGTTAGATGAACAAAGGCATGGGTTCCTTTGTCCTCGAATTTCGCTATGCCTTTGCCTCAAAATGTTCACGTCAATTGAATCATGTCTTGAGATGTTCAATAATTCAGTAGTTGTGAGTGTTTTAAAACAAGAGAATAGAGAGATTTGAAGATAGAAAATCATTCGCCATAGCCTATACCACATGAACTAAAGCGAAAGTTGTTCAAATTTTAAATATATTCAATATGTTTGTAGTTAACATGAAGAGTTACTTCAAAGTAAGTCCAGCCTGGCTAATGAGCAATGGACTGAGGAATAAAATTTTAAATTTGAAAGCCCACCACCAATTATATTGTTTGTAGTTAAACCAACACATAATAGCTGGCACAGCCATATATTCTCATGAGACTCCACAACTCCCCCACCTTATAAATCCCTCTACACTTTCCTTTCCTTTCCTCCAAACACACAAACTAACTTCAACATAATCCTCAAGAGAGTCAAAATTTTCTCTCTTTCTTAAGCACTTGAGAGAATAGTGAGAAATGGAGGCTTGCAAGTTGGCCATGGCTTTCACTCTCTTCATTGTGGCTTTCATGGCTTTTGCCGCCTCTGGAGATGTGGCGACACTTGATGATGTGCGAGCGATTGCACCATCACCGGCGATGGAGAGTGCCGGGGTGGCTCTTTGTGCTCCAGCAATAGTTGCAGCCATGGTTTCTCTTATTGCTTGCTTATTCTAAGTATCTCTTTATGTTTGTTTTTTTATTTATTTTCTATTTTAGTATTTTACCATTTCTTTTTGGTTATTTATGAACTTCTTGTGGGGTGTCTTGATTATTTCTTGTAAACCTATGTTTCTTTGAGTTTTGAAGAGTGGGACAATGCTTATCCACACCTTTGTTTGGTAGTTGTGTGCTAGCTCAATAATAGGAGACTACAAGCTTATATGATCCGAAAAATAAGAAAAATGGTGAACAAATCACAAAACACTATTGCTTGGGCACGCGGTCACATATTCCAAACCCATGTGATAATTTCAGGTAGTTGAGAAAGGGGTAATTCACCTAGTATGTTTTGTGATTACTCGTTTATCAAGAACACCACACAAGCAATGTCACATGATATTTTATGACTATCTAATAAGTTTCGGTGCAATTTAAATAGGTAATTATTTAGTAGTTTCAGAGTACCATATGGCACTGCCTACGTGGTGCTCCAAATCAATCATGTAGTAACAAATTTTACAAGTAGGACACACTGACTCACCTCTATTAGGTAGTTACGAGATAAAAGATGAAGCACATAATATGTGTTACAGTTTTTCATTGGCCGAGAAAATCATGTAGACAATATCAACAAACCACCTAATAATTTTCCATGCAATTTAAACACATCTATCAACAAACCAAGATGAATTCAACTGGAAACCAGAGTATGATTGAAGATTAGGATTGCTTCAACTGATCAAGAAAACAGAAGAATTATGCATAGGAACACAAAATTTCCTCAGCATAATTAGAAGACGATAATGACAATATAATGAATTAAAATATCCTTCAATGTTCCCCTATCATAATGAATTCGAACAAGCAAATCACCGTTGCTTTATAGAACCGAATAGTTCCTGAAATGAACGTTTGGGAGCTTCAGTGCGAGCAACGATCTCCACCACTTTGAAAGAAGCTTCTTGGTGGTTCAATGCCTCAACAGCAACTTCAGCAACTTGATCTCTTGATATGGAACCTTCATACAGAGTATCCTGGAGAGAGAGAGAGAGAGAGAGAGAGAGAGAGAGTACTTGAGCTTAGTTCGTTTTGGGAAAAAAACATTTTCATTTGAGAAAAAAAAAAAAAAAAATCCCACAAAACATCTTCCCTGTGTTTGGTTGCGACCATGAAAATGATGGTGTTGGTGGTTATAGTGGTGGTAGGAGTGGTGGTGGTGGTTGTGGTGGCAGCCAATGATGGGCGGGGCAATCGCCACCACTACAATTTCAAAAATCTTCATACCACGTGCACAAAGTATAAAAATTGATGTTGTATTTTATATTATCTTTTTAAAATTTTGTATTTATATTTGCTTGCTGGCTTAAAATTCGGAGCCTGTCCCTGGTGGCAACACCAATGGTGGGAATGATGTGACTATGATTGTAGCGGTTGTGGTGGTAGTAGGGGTGATAATGTTGTGCTGGTGTTGGTGACGGAGATGGTGGTGGTGATAAGGTGAAGGTAGTGGTTTTGGTGAGATTGGTTGTATTGTTAGGTCCAAAAAAAACATTTTCTGCCTTCAAAAACTAGGAACGTTTTCCACCCAAATCAGCTCATTTTCCATTGACCAAAAAAAAGTTTCTTTTTTTTTATTTATTAACTTTCATTTTCTGTCATACCCAAACCAAAAGCTAGAAATGCAAAAAATCATTTTTTCCATAAAAACATTTTCCGCCTTTTAAAGCAGGAGACGTTTTCTACCCAAATCAGCTCATTTTCCATTGGTGACAGAAAACATTTTTTGTTGACTTTTATTATTTGTCGTACCGAACACTATAAATGCATAAACTGTTTTCCAGATTCTACTCAAATAAACACATTAATACCATACCAAACCAACAATAAGGCATCTGTTCAATGATTTTACCTCTGGCTCCATGACTATGTTTCCATTTGGAGGGTCATTTCTCAATCCACCGGGCCTTATAATTGTGTAGTTAATACCAGATTTCCTGATATGCTTCTCTGCTTGAAGCTTCGCTATCAATGTCAGTCCAAACACATTGAGAATAATGTAAGCCGGATTAAGCAATTGACCCATTGCAGCCCCATTAACTAAAATGGAACTAACAAGGATGAATCTGTTAACACCGAGCTTGCGGCATGCTTCAACTAAGTTTACCGTGCCAAAATTATCAACCTGCAACAGAACATTTTGCACAGTAAAAAACTATTAAACATCCAAAAGTATAAAATTTGTGAAACATCAGCAAGATTAAATTTTTGTGCATGCAGCCAAAGCAAGGATCAAGATTTAGTTTCGGCATACTGTTTCGGGGTAGCTCGGAAAAGAAAAGTTTCAGATACATTTCAAAAATATTTCATTCATTGCCAAATTTGAGCCACAAATTGTGTCCGGATTATGTAATATCATATCGAGTTCAAACAAAATCCTCAGCTGATCTATAGATAAGAGTATAATAGGAATCCCAATTTGACAAGGGCCAAAGTCCCCAATTTGAGTTCCAAAGGTGTGTGGTGTGTGCGTGTGTATGTGTCTAGTTTTACATATACACACATACAGATGTATAGAGGGGCTCGAAGTATCCAACTTGCTAGTGCATTTGGGAAGATTGGATTTTAACCAAAAAGTTATTCATTCTCTTATCTACTCTTTGAACGTTTTTTCGTAGAAGCCAAAAACATCATTCCCAAACACTTCAATGTTTTTCACCTATATTTTTTAGCCAAAAAAGCTACTAAAAAAGCTACTTCCCAAACCAATCCTAAGTTTAAGGCTGTGTTGGGATGGGGGATTTGGAAAGGGAAAGGGAAAAGGTGTGTGAAACTAGGTGAAATATAGGTATGTTTTACTCACATTTCACCTACCTTTTTCATTTCCCTTTCCAAATCCCTCAACCAAACAAAGCACAAAGGATTCGTATATATATACACAATCTTGATTTCCAATTTATTAAATTTAAACTACACATCTTTGCCTTGCAGAAATTAAAACAAGGAAAAATAAGAAATCAACAGAAACACCAATATTAGGAGATATAAATTTTGATAATTGAATGGGCACCAAGGAATAGTTGACGTTAACAAGAATAGGCAAGACATTAATAGCAACAATAGTCATAACTAACCTTCCATGGAGCCAATAAATCCAAAGAAGGTCGAAAACCCGTGGCACATATTACAGCATCTGAATCGGCACCTATAGCCTCAGCTAGCTTTGTCGAACCTTCAGTCACATCGGCTTTCACCTGCAAACATATGAATTACCAGACAAACCAAAATCTTGTAATGGTTAGAGAGAGCCTCTCCAAATCCTCTCTTATCTTTTGTGAATTTGAGAAAAATTTGATAAAAATAAATGTCAAAAAATTATTTTTAAAAATTATTTCTACCTACTAAAGATAAAATTATGTAAAATTGATAAATCTTTTACACATTTATTTAATTTTATTTTTACCAAATTAATTTTATTTTGTGTTTAGATGATGACCATTTAATGGATGGTTGTTAAGCTTTTAATGTGTAATCAATATATTTAATATATGAAATATTTTCAGTTTTGAATTTTTTGATTTAATGGATTGGTTTAATAATGATATCAAAGTTATCGCTATATTTGACTTTTAAAAAAATAAAAACTAATTTAATGAAAATAAAAAGCCCATTATATGATCATCATCCAAACATGTAATAAAAATTAATTTGATAAAAATAAATAAATAAATGTGTAAAAGATTTATCAACTTTACATAATTTTATCTTTTGTGAGTAAAAATATTTTTTTGATATTTATTTTTATGAAATTAATTTATTTTTTATCAAATTGAAATTTTTGCCCTTAAGATTAAGCCATGATATTTTTAATTATCCTTATTTGAAATAAGATTCAAAATTCAGGATCAAATGTGTTACAATTAAAAAATTAAAGACCAAAGTGATACGAACCCCAAACTATAGGGCACAATTAGTATAATTCGCCCAAAATTTTAACCTCTAATGCATTCAAGTTAAACAATAAGTGAAGTTCCGTAACAGCTTTTTGTTTTCCAAGAAATCTTCACCAAAACTCATAATTCACCACCTCATATACACATTTCTATCAACTGAAGGGAAGTAATGTATACTCCATTAATTTGAAATTGTCACCATCCATAAGCCACATCCCCCACGATATTTCCCTCATCTCAGAAAACTCATTTTCAGTTGCCAACTTCCATCTCGAAAACAAGAGCATGGGGTAGTTTATAAGGGCGTATAATGAGGCACACGCATAGTGTGTGCCATTCTTCGAATCAATAATTATGTCTATACCTAATTCAAGCACTAAACACAATCAACAAGAAGAAGAAGCTAAAAACCCAATTGAAAAATTAAATTCCAAATGTCAATTGACCTTCCATTAATTTGAAATCATCCATATCCATAAACAACAAAGTCCCCGATGATACTTACCTCATCTCTAAAACTCCTTTTCAGTTACCAAACTTCCTTTCTCATAAACCACAGCATGGGGCAGTTTAAGGGCATATTATGAAATTCTTCTAGACATAAAACAACAACAATAAGCTGAAACCCAATTGAGAAATCAAATTCCAAATGCCAATTGACCTCAAATACTCACAATTCGAAGGGCAATAGTGTATATTCCATTAATTTGAAATTATCGCTATCCATAAACCACGTCCCAACGATATTTCTCTCATCTCGTAGAACTCCTTTTCGGTTACCAATTTCCTCTCTCATAAGCCAAATGGGGTAGTTTAATATTATGTTTGGTTGGGGGATTTGAGAAGGAATTTAAAAAGGAAAATGGAAAAGATAGGTGAAATGTGAATAAAACATACTTATATTTCACTTAATTTCATGCACTTTTTTCTTTTCCTTTCCAAATTCGTATTATTATGGTGCGCACACACACCTATGTGTGCCTTTCCAAATTCGTATTATTATGGTGCGCGCACACACCTATGTGTGCCTTCCTTCTAGCTAATCAATTATGTCTATACCTAATTCAAGCACTAAACAAAAACAACAAAAAAACAATAAGCTAAAAACCCCAAGTGGGCAATCATATTCCAAATGCCAATTGAGCTTAAATAGTAAATACTCACAAATTGAAGATCTGGGTTGCCATCAGAAAAGCTTGTTTTCGCCTTATCAACGTCACGAACACCGGCCTTGACAGCAAAACCCTTGGCCAGAAGCTGCTGGACAATCCTCTTCCCAGTGTTTCCAGTGGCACCAGCAACAAAGATTTTCCTCTTTTCAATCACACTCACTTCCTCTTTCTCTGTGATTTCACTTCCCTCCATCTAAAATCAAAAACAAAAACAGAAAAACACAGTGAACATAAGAACACAACAGTGGCAGTTGAGTCACCAAATTTAAATTTTCTGGGTTTCAAGAAAATGCAAGAAAAGAGAGAGAGAGAGAGAGAGAGAGAGATGTGTACCATTGCTGCTTTGAGAGAGAAAGAGTGGGAATTGAGATGAGAGGGGGTGAAAGAGAAGGGTTTGGTGGTGAAAGAGAGGGTGTGATAGAGAGAGATTCTGAGGAACAGAGCAGTGGCCATAGTTTTGTTGTTGAGTCTTGGAATTATAAGATGTAAAAGTGATTACCCGCCACAAATTATTTTCTTTCTTAGCAAGAAAGAAGCCTACAATGAGGCCACTTGGCAAAAGCAAAAACAAGTGATTTATCCATGTTGTGGTTACCCTCATTGCCATAAAAATCTTTTTTCTTTTTTCTTTTTTCTTTTTTCTTCTTTTTCTTTTTCTTTTTCTTAAGAGGGAAGTTACCAGGCTCAGCAGGCAGGGTATATGTATTTTAAAAAAAATTTGCTATCAAACATATTAAAATATTGGTATCTTATCCTAAAGTCTGTTGAGTAATCATTTTCACAAAAAATAAATAAATTAATAATAATAACCATTTTTGCATTAAGTTGTAACACTATTGATAGAAAGCAGTTGCTAAAATTTTAAATTAATTTTAATTTTAATTTTTTTTTTAACTTTCTTATCTAAAGGGTCAAGAAAAATAAAATAAAATAAAACTCTCCTTAAAAAAGGAACTTTCTTACCCAATGACTCAAGAATTTTTTATTTAAAAAAATTTTTAAAAAAAACTTGGAAAATATAGTAAAAGTCATAAAACTCAAGAAAGGGAAATATAAAAGTGAATGAGAAAGGTATACTAGAAAATAATTTCAATGAGTGAACTCTAATTTGGTTAAACTAAAGTGCCCCTCCCTATTCCCTTCCCCCCTTCTCTCTCCTCACTCTTCCTCTTCCCTTTACGACTCCTCAGCCGTTTGCCACCAGTACAACTCTCTTCAACACCACCAGCCACCCTCCCCAACATGGTTAAAAGTTGACTTTTTGACTATTTCATGTGAAAATGATGTGACCAAAAATGGATTAAAAGCTGACTTTTAACTTTTAACTTTTTTAGTATGTTGCCAAAACATCCCAAAGAACCACATAAGATCATTGTTCTGTATCACAACTAACAAAAGATTTGCACCAAGTACATAATACATTACACTAGAAACTAGAAAATTTATATCCCATCAATCAACTACGGGGTCTTTTGGGAAGTGGATTATAATCCATTTCCCAGATTATAACCCATTTCCCTCTCTCACAAAAAACTGATTATAATCAATTTTTAACCAATAAACTAATTATAACCATCTTCCCAAAATAGCCCTACATGATTCAGAAGAACAAAATTTCATTCCCAATTTAATTAAAGAGATTCAAACACATTTAAAATGAAAAAGAAAAGGAAAAAAAGACCAAGAAGACAAAAGCTGAAGTTCCAACTCAAAAGTAAAACATAAAGAGCTATGAAGATCAAGTGCGTATGCAGCAACTTGCACAAAGTAGATGAAGCAGCCTCTGAAAATTGTATTAATCCTCGAACAAGAAATATTGTTCTGGCTCAAAGTAGATGAAGCAACATGCTCGATCAGGGCTTGAATCCAGAAAACACCACGACAGAGTTGTGTCCACCAAAGCCAAATGAATTTGAAATGGCTGCATATCATTACAAGTTCTTTTCAGTAAACCTGTATTCTCACACTTTGTTTTGGCTGTTTTTGGAGAAAATGTTTTGCTATGTTTGGCCGTACTGGAAACTAACGTAATAATGCTAAAGCAATTGATTGAAGATGCTGCAAGGCTTTCCTTCTTTATTTGTTTTTAACTAGGAAGTTCTTGTGTTTTTGTTTTTGTTTTTTTATGTTTTTTAAACAAAACAAGAATTCAAAAATATCAGATTGTTTTCATTTTCATTGTGCTAGAACCACTTCTAAACTTTGAAAATAACTTTTAATGTATTTTCTAAAAAGTGTTCTTTTGAAAAAAACTCCGACAACAATTTTCACAAACGATTCACTAAACAAAAAAACATAACATTAAAACAAAAATGAAAAACGAAAACAAAGACCCAAACAACACTTGGGAGGAAGATGGAGGATGTAAATGTGGAGAATCTTACCAACATTGACTTCATGCTGCTGCTTTTTGTTTGCAACGGTGTCAAACTCGACAGAAGGCTCTAAGTTCTGCATTTATCAGAAGGAACACATCAAGAATCATAACAGGTAACATAATAGTTCAACCAATAGATTATGAAGTTATAAATAGGTACCAATCTTCAGTGAGGCACGGTGAAAAACGATAAAAAGGAAAAGAAAATTTTAAATCTTTGCAACTATCAGCTAATAACAGTAGCTATACGAGTCTTAACGTAGCTTCTGCTTGTGCCTGGTTTCTCAACAGAAATTGAGAATGGATTACAGATACAAAAGTAATACGAAGGACTTTTCTTGTCGAAAAGATCGTAAGAATCTTTAGGTGAGCTGCTAACCAAAAAAATGCAACCTTTGAAGGCACGAGGAAATGAATGAGGTACCTGTTAGCAACCTATGATTTAACCTGAAATCTTCCATAGTTGGAAACACTAAACCCAATCTCATCCTCTCCTCTAACTTTATTGATCTTCTAAGGCTGTGTTTGGATCATGGATTTGAGTAAGGATTAGGAAATAAAAAGAGAAAATGTGAGTGAAATGTGAATAAAACATAAAATAATTTTTTTCTCCATTTCTGTTTCCCTTACCAAATTCATATCAAAATCCATGATCCAAACATGGCGTAAAAGACCTCAACAAACCCCATAACCACTTGAAGCTTCCCTAATACTAAAAACTCTCCAAAAATGAACATCCTACACTGGCTATCACCCTTCATGTGATCAGCCATTAAAACATTGATGATTGTTGCAGGAATGTAGTACAGATTAGCAAAAAGATCCACAACCAGGTGTCACCACAAGAAGCATTTTGCTTAAGCCAAAAGCTCACCCTGTATCAAACCAAGACTAGACAAAGTGTTCTAGATCAATGTCTAGCAAACTCCTTTTGATAAGTAGACAATTCAACCTCCTTAAAACCTCCTGACCAGCAATTGCCAAACTCCTTTGACCTCAAGGAAGAGCCAAAAAGCAACCCGAATACATGGAAGACAAGACACCAAAGCACCAACAACTGACACCCCAATTACCCAAATTCACCCATAATCCCAACGTTGCTTCAGAGCATAACCCAAACCTCGAATACCAGGAGCCAATAATCATCCATCTGACAACAACAATGGTACAAGTGGCATAAAACAAATAAAAAACACTGGAAACTCCCCCACATATCCTTCTAAGAAACCACCTAAAAAGTCACCCAGCACTATCCTAGGCATGGACCCGACTAAATGCCTCCAGAGAAAGAAGAGGAGGAGGAGGATTTCCCTATATTAACCCTCTCCAAAAATCAAAAGAACCAGCAGGGGATCCATTCACCATAACAGGCCATCCTAGCTGTCGAAATGCAATCCCATTTCTCACTGAAGCTCAACCTATTTTAACACTGAATACTGATCCTTTACATTCAATGATGGAGAACATGAAGTGCATAGTTGGTAGCAGAGAAAGGGTGTCCTGATTCTTATATGAGTTGGTGGATTGATAGAAACTCATTTTTCCACATCTTACTGTTTAATTAACCTCCATTCAACTATATACTTGAATTATAACTTCAAGCTCTAAAATATTTGTAAAATATTATGTCTTTGAACATGCAAGACATGTTCATGTACCCGTACGAACAATAATCAACATTTGGACACCGTATCCTAAGAATTGAAATTGATTAGGGAGCTCTGTCATCTAAAGGCACACTCAAACCCAAAAGGACCAAAACATTTAACCGAGTCAATATAAAAGAGTTAAGAATCACCCACAAGTTTGAAAACTTTAGGACAATCTCAAGTTTAATTCAGACATATGACTGAAAGAAAAAGGGAAGTGCTAGGTAGAAAGCAGTACATACAAATTGATTTATGGTAGGATGCAGCCACCCTGTGTTAATGGCTTTTACTGAAGCAATGGCTTCCAAACCTCCAGCAGCACCAAGACAGTGACCTATCATAGACTGATAAGAAAAAAAGAAAATAAAGGAAAAGAAATTAGAAGAAAAACATCTATCTGAAAACTAGGAGTAACATCACCACATGGTATGCTAAGGCTCGAGAGTACCAGATTAATGATGATGAACAAGCAAACATCAAAGTGAGAGAATTCACCTTCGTTGAATTCATTTTGATCTCCGAAGTGTTCTTGAATACCTTCTTTATGGCATTCACCTCAGCTACATCACCAGCTGGAGTGGAAGTTGCATGTGCATTTATGTAGTTAACCTGAAAAAATATGGAGAATTATTTCATTGTTTTTTGGGTTTAATTAACTTCAATTGCTGTTTGCTTGTGTAACAGAAATCTTTTAAACTTCAATGAAGAAAAGCTTTTCACAAAAAAAGGAAAGAGAAATACTAGAGACCCACAATTTCATCCACAATGATGTGGCAAGGGAGTTGCACCCTTTATGGTTGATTGTGTGACAAATCAAAAGTTAACACCTATCTTGCCACATCATTGTAGGTCAAAGTAGGGGAGCTTTTTTAGGGGTCTCAAACATTTTCCAAAAGGAAAAACCACCAATAAATGGTGAATATGCCACTAGAAACCACTTCAAGGCCATATTTTTATTCTTCACCCCAATCTCAGGTATGGGCGATGGAATGCTTCAATGCAAAAATTACATTTCAATATAAAATATTTTGTTCTAGATATTTATACACTTCCTCGATGTTCCTTTACTTATCAATATATATATATATATATATATTCTGGATGTGTCCTTAGTTTTGGAACAAATAATAGCAACCAAACAAAACAGATTTTCAAGATCCCTTGCACTTTTCTAAGACAGAAACTGAAGTTTCTCATGGATTTCAACAGACCGAAAGATGAGATTCAGTGAGATTCTTATTTCTTCACTCAACTCCAACAGAATTTTGGGTGAAAGAGGTGCATTATTATGACCCGTAAGGCATGCTTAAATATAGCCATCACATAAACATCATTTATGGACAAGGACTTTGACAGGTAAATGGAACAAAACTCAACCCCACCGCTCCCTAGATGACAACGTTGTACCCCTATGCTACAATGGTTACAAAACAGAAGGATACAAGGAGAGTTGGATTATTGCTGCCAAATGCAATGAATGCAAAATGCTCATTGTCACCCTAACTATGAAGATGACAAGTGTTAGATCACCCTGACTTTTCTGCGAGAGTCAAGGATACAGGATGTCTTATGAACTTCATCCATGCGGTAGTCATACCATGCACCTTATGACCACACTTGTCATACAACGTGCCCATCTCCACTGTGGTCACACTGCGCATCCAAACCATCTGTTTACAAGCAGTTGAACTACTCCATCGCCACAAATGTTGTACTGCGCAGTTCATAAACCTTGGCCAAGAGGCAAAAACTAGGTACGCTGAAGTAATCAACATACACTACGAGCCTATGGCTCTTGCGGCTCGGAGGCTAAAGATAAAGGTTTCGGCAAAGCGCTATGATCCACATGGGTCAGGCTGCTTTAGGTCAATCCCATCAAGAGAGAGAGAGAGAGAGAGACATCGCCACTAAACTTCACCAGAATCTAGAGACAATCCTTTCAACCTAACTGAATTTTGACACAAGCTAACAACCTTCCTATAAATACAACGCATCTCATATAGTTAGATGCGGCAACAGGCCCACCTTATATATATATACATATATAAGTATATATAAGGTAATGCATGAAGAGTGAGAAACTATGAAAGTAAAATTTAAAATGGACAGAACTAATTGAAAAGTATCCTCAACCAAAAATAAACAATCCATCATATAGATACAGAATAATAAATTTGACCTTTAACGAAAACAAAATAAATACCTCCTCCGGAGACACACCAGCATCTTCAAGGCTTCTCTCAATGCATGAAGAGACACCAAGTCCGTCAGCTCTTGGATCAGTCATATGATAAGCATCACAGTTTACCGCACCTCCCAAGTACTCTGCAATAATTGGAGCACCTCGTTTCATTGCATGTTCCAAGCTCTCCAGCACCTACCCACAATACAGTATATCATCACAAACCTGAATTATATTATCAATATTTATCCTAATAGTCAATTCATAAAGGGCCACATTCCGTAGAACCAGAAATAGTTTATCCAGTTAGTAGCTGTGGAGACAAAAGGAAGGAGGAAAGGAGGAAAGGAATGTGTTCATCTTAGCCATCCTCCAATATTAGCTAAATACAAAGCAAGACACAAGATTCAAAAGTGATTTGAGGAACCAATGAAGTCAAGAAACAAGTAAATGTACTGATAGAAAGTACAAAATCATGATCTGAGGTATGACAATGACATGAGATAATCAGGAACACATTGTGCGTGTCTTTTGTTTTGTTCCCAGAAACTGGAAAAGAAAGAGTCTACATAAACTAAAAACCAGCAAATAAATAGAATTATCTAACAGTTTCACACCACCTAGCATATGACCAACAAACTTACCAATACTCCAGAACCTTCACCCATAACAAAGCCATCTCGTTCTTTATCCCATGGCCTAGAAGCAGTTTGGGGATCATCATTCCTCTGAGACAGAGCTCTACATGCTACAAAACCTCCCAAGCCAATGGGAATAATGGCAGCTTCAGTTCCTCCAGCAATCATCAAATCAGCCTCACCTCGACGGATGTGATTGGCAGCAGCATAAAAGCAATAATTGGAGGTAGCACAAGCGGTTGAAATTGAATAATTTGGTCCCATAAAACCAAGCTCAATTGCAAGCAAGGCAGAGCCCATATTTGTTATAGCATAAGGTATGAAAAATGGAGTGATTTTTCTGTAACCTCTCTCTATGAGAGCCTGGACACCATCAGAAAACACTGTAAGACCACCCATCCCTGTTCCAACAAGCACACCAGCTCGCTCCTTATCAATCTACAAAAAATATAAAATAAATGTGGTTATTATATCAAGTACAGCCTACATAGAACACTTTGGGGGGAAAACGAAACAAAATGAAATGAAAGACACTTCGAGGGCAATGCTCCAGTCCTTGAGCCAAACAAATTGACATAACTTTACAAAATCATATCAAAAATAGAATCACGGAATCTTTCCCACCATGCTAGGAGAACCGGTGAAGCCTAATTAGTGTTACCAAAAAACGCTAACACCCTAGCGATTTATGTTTTGGAACACATATTCCGAAATATGGTACACTTTCGTTCCCAAATGGTGAATTCAGAGATCCAAAGCAATCCCCTAATTTTTTAGAGCATGCGGCGTACCATGTATCCGCTCCCGTTCCTCGTACCAAAGCGGGGAGTCTTGCAAAGATTGCAAATTTTAGCAGCAATAATATGTACCCAACATTTACATATCATCTCAAATACTGATTCTCTCTAGTCAGGTTTCCTGTTCTACTTAACTCCATCAGTGAGGCTTGTTAAGTGATGCAGATGTTCCCCATTGTTCAAATAGCAACTAACCCGATTCAAGGACAAGAAAGCCAGTTAAGTTTAATGTTTGCCCAAAGGACTTCATAATCAGTAATTCTTATACAAGACCATGATTACATTACATCTAATTAGGAAGACTTTGGCTTCATATTAAGATATGCGGGGCTCCATATCCCACCAACCATAAAATTCTTTAAAAACCATAATATATTCTCCTAACATTCAAAAATTGACATTTGTGAATCGTGTAAAATAAATTCACCCATACAGTCACATCGATCTATGCATACATGAAAGATGCATGAAGCAAAGCATGGTACTAGAACAGATATAGAGCAAATTAAACAAGCAATTCAGTCCAGATCAATTTTAATTTCTGACTAATATATAAATACTGACAAAATCGTGCAGCAATAATTTTCTAACCAATAAATGTGTGTGAGATAGATAGAACTTTCTAGACAGAATCAAAATATGAGACAAAACCATATGGTACCCAAAAAAATGAAAGGTATAGCTCTGAAAGAATTGCTTTTACATTCAAACAAGGATTAGTTAAACCAAGACCCTCAACTAATAATATTTACCCCTCATATACCCATACATTTTGACCCTAAAAACTATCACTTTCACCCTACCTACCACCTGAAAAGGGGTGTATTTGTAAGGGGTGTATATTTAAAATTTTTATAGTTGATCGGGTCAATATGTAGGGTTCATAGTCGAGGGTGAGGTGATATTCGCTAATAGTTGAATGGCCTTCGTGTAATTAATCTTTTTAAAAAAAATTCAAGAAGACAAAATTTGTTGGTTTTAAAAACAAAAACAAGAAACAAGAAGGGAAAAAACAAAAGGAAAACCCCAATTTAGCTACCCAAAAAACAAAAAACAAAAAATTGAATTGGCAATACAATGTTCACTTCTACTACAAATTCGTGAAGAACCAATCCACACACACACACACACATATATATATATACATATATCAATGATTCAAACACACACCCATCAAAACCCAGAAACCAAAAATCACTAAGCAATCAAACAATCAATTAAAAGTGAAATTCAAAAGTTTTCCATCAAATTCCAAGCCAAGCCAATCACATACCTTTCCGAGCCTATCACCCCCAAGATCAGCATCTTCAAGAGCCTTCTTCCCAGCAACAATGCAGTACCTGAGACAATCATCGAGACGCCTATCGTTCTTGCCATCAATGTAGCCCTGAGAGTTGAACCCGCGGATCTGGCCAGCGAATCGGGTAGGGAATTTGGACGCATCGAACCGGTCAATGAGTCTGATTCCACTCTCGCCTGCGAGAAGCTTGTCGTAGTAAGCATCGACTTCGTTGCCGAAGACGGAGACGAGACCCATACCCGTTATTACGACCCGTTTTTTGGGATCGGATTCGCGTTTCGGAGCTGAAGCAGAGATGAATGGGAGGGTCCTCTTGGGGGTGGATGTGGAGGAGGGTTTGGCATTGGTAGGGAGGTTTGGGGAGGATTTGAGAAGTGGGTTTAGTGGAGATGGGCGGAGGAGAGAGGAGGATTGGAGAGCCTGCATGCTGGTTCGCGGTGGTCGGTGGTGGTGGTGGTGGTGGTGTCGATGAGAACAATGTGGGTGTGTGTGTGTGTGGGTGTGTGAGAAATGGAGGCTATTTAAGGCTATTACACACACACCTGGAGTCCCTTCAATTCATAGCATTTGTCTGGTGAGGCCATGTGTTCATTATTAGCATATAGCAGTGTTTTGGCCACATTTTTTAGTCACTTTTTTAGACTTGTAACCAAAGTTAAAAGTTAATTTTTTTGTCATTTTTTTTATTTGGAAAGTTAGTTTTTAGTTAATGATAAAATTACAATTCTATCTCCTCATGAGTTAAAATGTATTATATGAGTGAAATTATAAATATTTTAAATAAATAGTAGTAGTTTGGTTTTTATTGTGATTTGATAATATAAACAAATATTAATAAAAAAAGTCAAAAATAACTTTTACCAACTTTTCAAATAATTTGTCTGAAAAAGTCAAAAGCTTAGTTAAAAGTCAAAAAATCACTTTTTATCATCTTTCCAAAATAAGGCTTCGTTTGGTTGTGAGGGGGTTTGGGTGCATTATTATTATTATTATTATTTATTTATTTATCATATTCAACTTGTTTGATTTTGGTTTCTCAAAAATACTTTTTAAAAAATTTTACTTTTTTATTTTTTGTACCTTTTTTTTGTTTTCAATGAATTTTTTAATATTTTAAGTAATTTTTTTAATTTTTAGATACATCTAATATAAATACACTTAAAAAATATAATATTTGTGAAGAAAAAATCTTTAAAAAACTCACTAAATACCAAAATACAAAAAAAAAAAAAACGAAAATTCAATACATTTTTCATATTTTTGTATATCTATTAATTTTTTAAAATGTTTTTTCACAAATATTTTACTATTTAGATAAATCTAAATAAGGTGCATTTAAAAAAGTAAAAAAATTGCTTAAAAATTTTAAAATATTCACTAAAAATAAAAATAATAATAATAAAAAATAATAAAAATTCAATTTTCAGAAAACTTAAACCAAACACGCTGATTATTTTTTTATTTTTGTATATTTTTTCAAAAAAAATTAAAAAGTACATTTTATTTAGATTATTCTAAATAAATTAGTCAATAAAAATAAAATAGATTAATTTAATTAATAAGACAAAATATCATATTTAAATTATAATTATTTCATTTTTTCTCTCATAATTATCAAATTAACTACAAAAAAAAATCAAAAATTTATTCCAAATAGAATTTTTTTAGAACGAAACAAGAGAGTACATTGGGATGGCAGCTTATTGGTATTAACTTAAAATACGAATTACGTTGTAGTTTAAAAAATTAGAAATACTTCATTATCATAATGTTTTATTTAATAAAAATAATTAAAAAAAATAAAATTTCTAATTATCCTCCTATACAATAATAAAATTACTTGAATTATTATTGAAATAAATTTCTAACATCATTAAAAACTTTTAATTAATTTAATAATTTATTAATAAAATAGATCACTTGTTATGAAATTAGAAATTTCAACAAAATGAATGTAATTTCCAAAATTACATGAGCTAATTCATATTTTAAGTAAAGTTCAGAAAATGTATTTGCAATTTATCCTAATATATGAATTGCCTTATGTCATTTTGGAAATTACATTTCTTCCTTTCAAGTTTATGATCATATAACAGATTACTCATTTTATTAATCAATCATTAAGTCAATTAATATTTTTTAATGATGTTATAAATATATTTTAATTAACAATTGAAATAATTGTATTGTTGTATACAAGACTAGTTAAGAATGTTGGGTATTTATAATTTTTTAAATTGTAGAAGACAATCCGTATTTTAAGTAAATTTCTAGAACTATATTTGTAATTTACCATTTTTTTAATATTTTAGTATTTTTATTTATAAAAAAAAAAAAAAGAGCTAACATTTTGTTGAGTTTTGAGGTTTTAAAAATAATTTTTTAAATTTTCAATCTGTATTTTTTTGTTTTTATTAAATTTTTTTAATATTTTAATCAATTTTTTTTTTTCACTTTTTAGATCTACTTAATTTAAATATACACTTAAAAAGTAAAATATTTATAAATTTTTTAAAATTCAATAAATATAAAAAAATATATGAAAATATATTAAATTTTTGTATTTTTTTTTGTATTTAGTTAATTTTAATCACAAATTTTATTCTTTTTAAGTGTGTCTAGAATAAATGGATTCAAAAAATTATTTTTTAAAACTCTAACCAAATATAGTAAATTAGTCACCTTTTTGGCCTAGTTTGTCAACGGGGTTAAAAAGCCATTTTTTTATTTTTTTGGTTTTTCTGGATTACATCACCTCTTTATTTTTTATAATTTTTTTTTTTTTAAAAATCAAAAAAAAAAACTAAAAAACTGGCTCTACTTCTCAAAATATGGTGAAAAAGCTAATGTAACATTTGACATTTTTAACTTAAAATAAATAATTTTTTTTTTACTTTTAAATTTTATAGCTAAAAAAATGTGGCCTTAAATTATTTCCAAACCATTTTTTCCCTTAGTCGACACTTAAATATAAATTTTGACCAAAAATGAATTATTCAAATATTAATTACAAAAATTAATTGCACTTTAAAGAAATTGGTAGCTGATATCTTTTTTTTCTTCAATAATTAATATTTAAAATAAAATTAAAGTTTAAATAGAAACTCCCAAAAAATGTGACTTTTTTTTATCAAAAATAAATAAATAAATAATATAATTCTTTAATTTTGTATTGATAACCATGAAATGTGTGGAAAAAAATTATAATAATCGTCATATTCATATACTGATTTTGGCCAATCTTGCTCAATAGATTAATTTTCTTGGATAATATTTATTTTGGTATTTCTAAATATTTTAATCAATTCACCTTCTTCTTCTTTTTTATATCTTTTGGAGCACCATGGAATTCTTAAATTTTATACATGGAAAACATTGATTCAACATATTTCACTAAAAAATGGTTAATACTTTTTCTAGGTGTATGGGAAGGAAATATTAGTCACTCTCCATACTCCTTGGGTTCAAGCTCTATGTAGCTCCAAATAGAGTTGTTCAACCTGAGAACAAAACGACGGTGAGCTACCCAGTGGGTGTGCTGTCAGAAAACCCTTCCGACGATCAAGTTAGCACACTTTAGATAGAAAGGAAATGTAGAGAAAGAGAGTTGGTAGAATTTGCTTAGCTTTTTTGAGTGTAAGGTCACGTGCCTTCTTTAGGCTGCTGCCTCACCTCCTAAGGTTGTGCACGCACTACTTCTGTAGTTCTCTTCTGGACGAGTGGCTGTACTGCCCTCTCTATTCCTTACACGTGTATGCATCAATACCGCCAAACAACATTGGCCAAACCGCCAAACGGTATTGACGCGTACCCTTAGTGGATTCCTCTCATTACATTCCAATAAGGCCATGTAGCGACTCATGTCGTGCTACTCATAACCCAGTACAACGCTGTTTACCAACTTCCATCAATCGGCTCAACTTCGAGTTGTCCAACTGGTCAACCACGACTCAGCCAAATATTGCTCGGTCTATACAAAGGACAATGTCATTAGCTCGGACTATCCTTAGGTCAGCACATTCCATATGTAGTCCGGTCCCTTGTTCGGTGTAAATTTCCCTCAATTGCACACATAGCTCGGCCCACACTTCTCGACCGAGCACATACATAGCTCGGCTGTAACAACCCCCATACTGTATACCGATAAATTACTGAACTAACTACTGATTACTGCTAAACTGGGACTGAATCTGATGGGTAATAGAATGATTGGAATACTGAACTGTCTGACTGAGATCTGAACCTGATTGACTGACTGTATCTGTCTAAATGCATTTCCTATCTGTTGAGTGTGTGATTATCTGTTCATGTTTATATGTTTGAACTGTAAATTGAAGGCCTTATCGGCGGCCGAACTAGAAATTGATTAGTGAGTTATAGTCATGAGAATTTTATGTGATTTTATGGTGTACTTGTCTGAAATGTGATTTAGGATAATTAAATTAGATTAAAATAAGCCAATTATATGAGTTGCATTAATTACAGTTTTGCCACTTAGTGGCCCATTATCTTACACATACTTTTGAGCCTTACACTTGACCACCAAAGCACATTTCATCAGCTCACTTGTTGTCTTACCACCGAATTAGAGAGAGAGGGAGAGAATTGAGGGAGATTTTGGCTTCAACCTTGTGCATTGTTTGGGAACTTGAAGGAAATTGAAGTGTAGTTGCCAATTGAGCTCCTGAACCTTGAATACAAGACTTAAGGTAGAAATCCATCTCCTTGATTGTGCATTTATGTTGATTTTTGCATGGCTTAGAGCTAAGTTGAAGTCTAGAGCCAATTTATGACTTGTAATGTTGTATTGTAGCTCATTTCATGCATGCATGTGTGTATTGATGAATTTTGAGTTGATTTCATGGCAAATTGTTACATGCATGTTCATAAGTAAGCTTAAGTCCATGTTTTCAACTTGTTTTGAAAAGAATGAGCTCATTAGAGCATGTTTGAAGATGTAAAATGATTTAAATTCATGCATGTTTGCATGTTCTTCATGTTCATGAAAATGGGTTTGAAATTTGGATTTAATTGATTCACCCTTGGGCTTTAAATTCACAAATTGAGCTTTGAAACTTGTTGTGTATTGAGTTTAGATGTGTTTTCCAGGATTTGGGCCCAAGAGATCGAGTTTTGAGCTTAGGAATGCTTGGTTTGAGCTTGGAAGGCAAATCTGGAAATTCCAGAATTTGGCTTCTACGCTCGAGCGAAGGATTCTACACTCGAGCGACCATCGTTTCTTCTGAGCTCGGCTCGAGCGAGGGAATGGTGGCTCGAGCGTAAATTTCAAGCTCTCAGCATCTTGCTGCGCGCAGGCGCACGCTCGAGCGAAGGGACCTACGCTCGAGCGAAGAGCTGTGTCTCACGCTCGAGCGAGCATCGAGTGTAAAATCTGAGCATCCAGCATTTTTACTGTAGCACGCAGTCCGCTCGAGCGACGGAATCCACGCTCGAGCGAAGCTCCTTTGTCTGCATGTCCGCTCGAGCGAAGAAAGCCTCGCTCGAGCGAGACCCCTGTTTTCAGCAAATTTTGTAAAGTGTTCAAAAGTGCATCTTTGCATCCTCTTTCCATCCTAGGCATTCCTAGGGCATATTTAAGGCATCTTAAAGAGGATATAGATGTAGAACACACCGAGGCAAAGTAGGGATTAAGTTATTATCTTTCCCCAACTGTGAAACTTAGTGTGTGTTCAATTTGTTAACTGTATAGGGTTGGCATTCCGAGGAGACGCTCTAATTCACTGTAGCCCAGAACTCTGTGAGTAACAATTGTGTAAAGATATGTTCAAAATGATTATTTTCTGAACACTGAATTGAACTGTTTACTGAACTGATATTGATTACTGAATGGATGTATGTCCTTTATTTCTGAACTGTACTGTGGCATCCTTAGCTCCTACTGTTTACTGTTACTGTTACAGAGATCTCTGTCGGTTCCCTCGTGGAGCCATTACTGTTTACTGACTGATGGCCATCATTACTGTTCGGTCTTTCAAGACATACTGCTTACTGTTATGCTAATGGATGTACCACATATGACTGTTTACTGTACTGAACAACTGTTATACTAATCGAAATGAACTGTTTTCATTACTGTAAGGACATTCATTCTAAACCTCTTTACGCTTTATGTTATTCACTGGGTTTTAGCTCACTGCTCATATATATATGTAGGTGTTCAGGCACCGGATCAAAGCTAGAAGCGTCAGGGTAGATTCCCAGTTTTGTCAAGCCAACCAATGTGCCTCACTGCGAGGTTCCGAGCCTGCCAAGCCAAGGCTTAGGGGTGTTTTTACTTCCCCGTCTGTCTCTGTACCGTTTTTGTAATACCGTAAAGACTGTACTGTACTGTTTTGTTTATTGTATAGACTGAACATTTTACGCTGTACTGTTTATCAGGGATTAAGTCCCTGTTTCTGACTGGTTGTATATGATATGCATACTGTCTTGTACTGTTCTATATAAGTATATGAAAAATCTTTTTGGCATACAGACTGTCACAGCTCATTGGACATTGTTTATTTACTGTATTGGCTTCCGCCATGCCCCTGTATTCGGTTATACTGTCTTACTGTTAAGCAGGCTTTCGGTAATCTCGGATTATTGGCCGGTTACGGTGCTAAACCCATAGGGGCGGGTTTGGGTCGTGACATCGGCATTTCCTGCTCATTGGATTTTCCCCTCTCAATTGCCCCTTAATCCCATCGGTTGTAACCTGATTGGGATTACTTTATTCTTGTATAATCTTCATTTCAGCTCAGTTTGTCATCAAGCTTCATGATAGCTCGGTCAAGTTTCATCACTTGTTTTTCGGGCCCCGCGCTGCACTGCTGCACAAATCTTCATAGCTCAAATTTTTTAAAATGTTTTTTCGATTTTCGTGTTAACCACTTAACCAGCTTAGCTCGGCGATTTACTTATCGACAAGCAAAATTAGCTTGGTAACTTCCTTGGCGAGCAAAATTAGTTCAGCAAGGAACTCCAAAGTTGGCGAGCAAGGTCAGCTCGACAACTTGCATCTTGGCGAGCAAAATTAGCTCAGCAAGGAACTCCAAGGTTGGCGAGCAAGGTCAGCTCGGCGACTTGCTTCTTGGCAAGCAAAATCAGCTCGGCAATGAGCTCCAAAGTTGGCGAGCAAAGTCAGTTTAGTGACTTGCTTCTTAGCAAGCAAAATCAGCTCGGCAATGAACTCCAAAGTGGGTAAGCAAGGTTAGCTCGGCGACTTGCTTTTTAGCGAGCAAAATCAGCTCAGTAAGGAACTTCAAGGTCGACAAACAAAGGTCAGCTTGACGACTTGCTTTTTGGCGAGTAAAATCAGTTCGGTAAGGAACTTCAAGGTCGGCGAGCAAAGGTCAGCTCGGTGACTTGCTTATTGGAGAGCAAAATCAATTCAGTAAGGAACTTCAAGGTTAGCGAGCAAATGTCAGATTGGCGACTTACTTCTTGGCAAGCAAAATCAGCTCAACAGGAAACTCCAAAGTTGGCAAGCAAGGTCAGCTCGGCAACTTGCATCTTTGCGAGAAAAATCAGCTTGGCAAGAAACTCCAAGGTTGCTGAGCAAGGTCAGCTCGGTGACTTACTTATTGGCAAGCAAAATCAGCTAGACAAGGAACTCCAAAGTTGGCAAGCAAAGTCAGCTCAGTAACTTGTTTCTTGGCAAGCAAAATCAGCTCGGCAAGGAACTCCAAAGTATACGAGCAAGGTCAACTTGGCGACTTGCTTCTTGGAGAACAAAATCAGCACGGCAAGAAACTCCAAAGTTGGCGAGCAAGGTCAGATCGACAACTTGCATCTTGGCAAGCAAAATCAGCTCGGTAAGGAACTTCAAGGTCGGCAAGCAAGATCAGCTCGGTAAGGAACTCCAAAGTTGGCGAGCAAGGTTAGTTTTGCGACTTGCTTCTTGGCGAGCAAAATCAGCTTGGCAAAGAATTTCAAGGTCGGCGAGCAAAGGTTAGCTCAACGACTTGCTTCTTGGCTAGAAAAATTAGCTCGACCAAGAACTTCAAGGTCGGCGAGCAAAGGTCAGTTCGGCGACTTGCTTATTGGCGAGCAAAATCATCTCTGCAAGGAACTTTAAGGTCTGCGAGCAAAGGTCAGCTTGGCAACTTGCTTCTTAGCGAGCAAAATCAACTCGACAGGAAACTCCAAAGTTGGTGAGCAAGGTTAGCTCGACAACTTGCATCTTGGCGAGCAAAATCAACTCGGCAAGAAACTCCAAGGTTGGCAAGCAAGGTCAGCTCAGCGACTTGTTTCTTGGCGAGCAAAGTTAGCTCGGTGACTTGCATTTTGGCGAGCAAAATCAACTCAGTAAGGAACTTCAAGGTCGGCGAGCAAGGTCAGCTCGACGACTTGCTTCTTGGCGAGCAAAATCAGCTCGGCAAGAAACTTCAAAGTTGGTGAGCAAAGTCAGCTCGGCAACTTATTTATTGGCAAGCAAATCAGCTCAGTAAGGAATTTTGAGGTCGGCGAGCAAAGGTCAGCTCGACGACTTGCTTATTGACGAGCAAAATCAACTCGGTAAGGAACTTCAAAGTTGGTGAGCAACATCAGCTCGGCAGTTTGTATCTTGGCGAGCAAAATTAGCTCTGCAAGACTTCTCAGTGAGCAAAATCAGCTCGGCGAGGAACTTCAAAGTTGGCGAGCAACGTCAGCTCGGCAACTTGCTTCTTGGCGAGCAAAATCAGCTCGGCAATGAACTCCAAAGTTGGCCAGTAAGGTCAGCTCAGCAACTTGCTTTTTGGCAAGAAAAATCAGCTCGGCAAGGATCTCCAAAGTTGGCGAGCAAGGTCAATTCGGCAGTTTATATCTTGACGAGCAAAATCAACTCGGTAAGGAATTTTAAAGTTGATCAAAACTATCAATAAACCTTTTGCCGAGCAAAATCCGTCCGACAAGGAATTTCAAAGTTGATCAAAACCATCAACAAACCTTTTGTCGAGCAAAATTCGTCCGGTAAGGAATTCCAAAGTTGAACAAAACCATCAATAAACCTCTTGTCGAGCAAAATCCGCCTGGCAAGGAATTTTGATCTTTCCATCAAAATGATCGTTAGTTGCCCATTTTCCTCACCTTCTTACTGTCGTCTTCCAAAATCAAACTCCCTAGATCTCTTCCATGGTTGCTTGCACGACCATCCTCTTGTCTGGCTGCTTGAATCTTTCTCCCTACTCTCTTGTCCTCTACTACCAGACTTGCCTTAACGGTAGCTGCGGCTGCATCATCTTCAACTCGAATGTGCTCATTAATGTGTTGCATGAGTCACTCCATAGCCAACGATTGATTCATTGTGAGCGAGTCTCTTAGTCTATGTCCGACTGGAAGACCGCGCTTATACTGGGTGATTGCTAGGTTCATCGGGCAATCAAGAATCCCATTGAATGTCACCCAATACTTGGCATTGTAAGCCTTCAATGAGTCATCTGTTTCCATCTTGATTCCCAAAAGGTGGTCGACTTCTTTGGCTGCTTTGGTGTTGGTCTTGAATTGTGTCACGAATGCCTCTGCTAATTGCTGCCACCTCTTGATACTCTCCTCTGGCAGCCTTTTGAACCATTTTAGGCCCAACTCGCCCAAACTCAATAGAAAAATAAAGCACATGAACGCATTGTTTTGCTTATGCCTAGCCATAACCTGCCGGAAGTGACTTATGTACATGTACAAATCGGTCTTTCCGTCATAGAGCGTGAACTTTGGCTGATAGAACTCGAGGGGGAGCGGTGTGTTCTTGATCTCTATAGAAAAAGGGGTGGCTCTCAGCCTTGCCAACTCTCTGTCTGGTGGCGCGTATGCCGCCAAGCATGGTGATAACATGGTGACCACTTCACTGGCTTGCCCTCTAGGGGCCAGCCACCGCAGTACAGGCAACTTCTGCGCTTCCCGCTAGCAAGCGTGCTCTTCCAACACATCTCTCAGGTCTTTTAACTGGCCAGAGCGTGAATATCTCGACGCCGTCGTCAGACATGAGGGGCGGTAATTGCTATCCTACGTACGAGATGTCGCCGCCGGTGCGATGTAGTCTCCAGCTCTAAAGTTTTTTGTGAGGGAGAGTGAAGTGGTGCGGCGCTTATTCTGACTGTCGAAACGATGAGAATGGGCGTGCTCACTGTGGTTTCCCACTCCAGTGACGCCATTTCTCTTCATCTAGCGTTTCATGGTCTCTATCTCTGTTGCTATCTTCTTGATGATGGTATCATGGTCTTTCACCTTGTCTTCCAGGTACTAAGTGTGTAAGTCTCGCCATCGGCGACGCTCTTTTGGGCACACAGAGCGCCCAGAACTCCTTGCGCGCTTGTTTCGCACATCTCTGGGAAGTCCTTGTCCGGAGGTCTCCAAATGAGCCATCGTCGGAATGGCAGACAGGTCATCTTTGCGTCGAACGGACTCTGGCATGATGTCGTTGATGGCAGACAGCGGAATGTCGTCGTAGTTCGCCATAAAAGATGATCAAAAAGCTTGTAGGACAAGGTTTTGCCTGTAAATTTCTCACATATGGCGCCAATTGTACGGGGAGGAAATATTAGTCGCTCTTCGTACTCCTTGGGTCCAAGTTCTATGTAGCTCCGAACAAAGTCGTTCAACCTGAGAACAAAACGACGGTGAGCTACCTGGCAGGTGTGCAGCCAAAAAACTCCTCCGACGATCAAGTTAGCACACTTTAGAAAGAAAGGAAATGTAGAGAGAGAGAGAGAGAGAGTTGGTAGAATTTGCTTAGCTTTTTTGAGTGTAAGGTCGCGTGCCTTCTTTAGGCTGCTGCCCCACCTCCTAAGGTTGTGCGCGCATTACTTCTGTCGTCCTCTTTTGGACGAGCAATTGTACTGCCCTTTCTATTCCTTACATGTGTACTTGTCAATACCGCCAAATAACATTGGCCAAACCACCAAACGGTATTAACGCGCGCCCTTAGTGGATTCCTCTCATTACATTCCGATTGGGCCACGTAACGACTCCTGTCGTGCTACCCATAACCCAATACAAGGCCATTTACCAACTTCTATCAATCGGCTTAGCTCCGAGTTGTCCAACCGGTCAACTGCGGCTCAGCCAAATATTGCTTGGTCTATACAGAGGACAATGTCATTAACTCAGACTATCTTTAGGTTGGCCCATTCCACATGTAGTCTGGTCCCTTGTTCGGTGTAAATTCCCCTCAATTACACACATAGCTCGGCCCACACTTCTCGACCGAGCACATACATAGCTCGGCCCTTCCTTTTCATTGGATTTTCCCCTCTCACTAGGTAAATGTATAATGACTATTTGAACCATCAAACATTTTACTTTTTATGGCATTTTTAGTTAGTCATGGTTTGACTAACAATTTGGAGTTAAATAATGACAAAAAAATAAAATAAATTATATAAGTCAATAAGATAAAATATTATTTTTTACCTATAATTATTATACTTTTTCTCTTACAAAAGTTAAAAAAACCTTAAAATAAAAATTAAACGAGATTAAAAAAATCAAACTAAAAAAATCTCAATACAAAAAAAATTAACTAAAAAAATAAATGACAAACAAACCCGTAGTTTTTAAACTTTTGTTGACACCACCCAATGCAAATCTCAATTCAACCTCGGTTGGTAGCTCGAAAAGTCGTGGGTCGAATGGGTCGAAAGATCAAAACGACGTCGTTTTGATCTTTTTATTTTTTTATTTTTTTTTTCAGCAAAAGGAAGAAAAAGACGAGGGGAGGAAGAAGGAGGGAGAGGGAAGGGGCGGGGAGGGGGAGGGGGAGGGGAGGAGGCCAACAAACTCGGGGCTGAGGCAGGGGCGGAGGCGTGGCGGCGAGGCAGAGGCGGAGCTGCGGCGAGGACGGCGAGGCGACGGAGCTGCGGCGAGGACGGCGAGGCGACGAGGATGGCGGCAGAACCAGCACCCCGTCTCCCTCTCTTCTCCTTCTCCTCTCTTCGAATTCGACCCAAATTTCGACCCACGAAATTTGAACACCCACCCATTTTTCATCTCAATTTTGGTTGACCAGTACAATCCAATATTTGGTAGTATTGGGGTACTTCAATTAAAAAAAAAAACAGAACAAAAAAGGAAGCACAGGACGTAATGCGGTAAGGTAAGCTTTGGCTAGGCAGCATGAGCTGCCTCCACCATCCATCTACAAACAGTTATGACAACATTTATGACATTAATTTATAAAATACGGATAGACGTTAGAGGATGCGAAAGTTGGAGTAATAATTTCATATACTTGGATAGGATATATATGTCATGTGATATTTTTCTGTTTTTCACAATTTTCAATGGTTGGTGTCCCATCAATTTTCGATGTTTTTCATGTCGTGGATGTGTGGCTCTACGCATCATTAATGGCATGAATCATTTTAAACGTTACAGTGGTCGTTTAAAATGGGAATTTTTTAAAATTGGGTCTTTATTATTGTTGAAAATTACGGTACATATTTTTTAAAATGTGTATATTATATATATTTTATAATTAAAAAAATAATAATATAATTTATATTTTCTTAGTCATAATTAAAAAAAAAAATCATAACTAAATAACACATGAGATATAAAATTAAAAATCTCATAAGTCATAACTAAAATAATATTATAATTAAAAAAAAAATTTATCGTAACTAAAAAAGAAAATAATATAATTAAAAATGCATATAATACACCACTTCAAAGGTATATTGTAGAATTTCTCCGCAATTAAATACATATAAAGAGATGATGAATAAATTACAACATATCACTTACACATAAACATGTTCGGACCTGGATTGGACAATTTAAAATTATAAAAAATAAAAAATAAAAACAGATAAATGATGCATATTCTCTTTTAAATTTAGAGAAAATATAAAATATGTCCAGTAAATTTGGCATGATCATATTAATCCTCTTAAAGTTTTAATTAATGTAGCATTTAGTTTATTTTTCATTAATAATTCGTCAATCACATGAATATAAAATTAATTTTATCATACTGAAGTATATATTTACATTATTTATGTTTATGTCTTTACATTATTTATGTTAGTTTCGGTCTCTCCAATTTAACTAAAAGGGATGTGATAGTAATTATATCAAAATTGTAGAGTTTATTGTATTTTTTTTCAAATTTCGAGGAGGCGAGTGTAATTAACCAAACAAAATTTTGAAACACTTTTTTTGTAAGTACAGTAGGTGAAAAGAAAAATAGAGTGCAAAAATATTAATAATATATTTTCAAAATTATACTTGTCTTTTGTTATTTGAAGACAAATATTATGGAATCATATGACAAAATTATTAGATGAATTTAATTTTGTAATTGATGAGTTATACAAAGAAACTTATAAAATGAATGATTAGATTGTTATAGTCGACTCGTAATGAATCCCATGCCCAAACTAAATTGGTTCAGTTCATACGATGGATTAAAGAAAAATCCAATCTTAACCAAATAATAAATAAATTAGACTGATTTTTCATTATTTTTATTTTTTTCTTGAAAATTAAATAACAGCGATAATTGATAATAACACAAAATTTTCTTCTTTCAAGTTGACTAGACTATCTAAAATTATAAAAATAATAATAATGCACTATTGTCGGTATATATAGATGGTAAAATAAAAAGAGAGTGAATGAGATAATTTTAAGGGGAAATATCTAAAAAATGAAAAGTAAAAAAAATAATTATAAATTCGTGAAAATACAATCTAGTGCATATTTACAATTATTTTTCTAACTTTCTATTTTTATTTTATTTTTTTATATTTTCCCTAATTTTAATCGGGGAAAAAAAATATTTCCTTTGTATTCCACCAAGCAGCTACAGTAATGTTAGGAAGTGTACATCTATCCATCTTAAAAAAAAAAAAAAAAAAAAAAAAAAAAAAAAAAAAGAGTGTATCCATGTGCTCATTTTGACTTTCTAGGGTGCTTTCCATTTGCTTTGTGTAACTTTTGCTTGTTACGTTATATTTGAAACATGGTAAAAATTTAAAAAGTATAAGAGAAATTAAAAAAATGTGTTTATATTTATATTTCATTTATATTTGTCTTACTTTTTTTTATATTTTTAAATTTATAATCAAAAATAATATTTTTTTTCATAAATTTGATTTATATAAGATATTACAATAAATTTCAATGAATTGCACTGACCTCCTAACGAGGTGTAGAAATTTTGACCAATCGGACTAACCTATTGGTTATCAAAACACAACATCAAGATAGTGTCATTAATTACATGAATGTTGTTATAAAGTTTGGTTGTAAACTTTTTGGTTTTGAAAAATGTTAAGAACCTATGTTTACAAATTTTGAATTTACCTCGAATGTGATTGTGTGATGGAAATTGAATTGATGAAGTGTGGAGTCTACATATGAAATGAATGTGAGCAATTGATTCCTTTTTCTAGATAAATTCTGAGTTGATGATGATGGATTTGTAGTGTTGTTATTTTGTTTTATTTTGATGTTTATAGATGGTTTTGTAGAGAGGAGAAGAAAAAAAAAAAAAGATTTTGTTTTAGTTGTTTATTTTCCTGTTTTGGCCTTTTTTTTTTTTTTGATTATTAATTTTGTTTTTTAAGTTGTAAAACATGAGAGTCCTGTTTGATTTTAATTTCAAAATAATTTAAATTTTTTTTCAAAAAATATAATTTAATTTGATAAAAATAAATATTTAAATATATTTAAATTTAAAAAAAAAAAGCTCTAAAATTTTTGATCTGTTATTTTAGATTGTTACCATTAACACCTATCTTTATTTTTTCGACCCCTTATTTCTTTGAACCCACACCTAAAAATTCAATTTTAATAATATTTCTTTCAGTATCCCCACTTAATACTTACCCCTATTTATAATATTATCACCTAATTTATGTACACCCACCTCATTTACACACCTTCTCTATCAACAATGAAGGACGACAATCCCCCTCCATTAGTGACACTGTCTCCATCATCAACGATGAAGACTGACTATGTTGAAAATTGATTGAATCAATTCGAAACTCTAATTGAGTGCAATTTTCAATCCAAGAAAACTAGGTTCTTCGATTTTGATAGAAACTGAGAATATAGTCATTTGAATCGAAGTTTATACTCTTGGATTTGTTCAAAATCTACCCTCTAATTGGGTTTTTACGTTCAAAACCGAGTAACTGTATAAGTCTTTTATGTTTAGTACTATGTTACCAAACATAAAGGATTTGTTCAATATTGTGTTGCCAAACATAAATAATTTGTTAATGCAAGGATCGAAAAGATAGATAAATTTATCAATGCAACGGCAATCTCGTCCGAATTGTTATCATCGTCTTCCATTACTTGACTCATCTAACCAATAGGTTCATTTGATGCCGCAATGGTACCATCATTCGTCGTTTGTCTTTTGGTGAAATCAACGACAATGATTTCTATATCCAATGTATATAATATATGGTTTCGTTGTTGCTTTTAAAAGAAGAAAAAAAAGAAAAGAAAAAGACAATGACTTCTGATTAGGGTTTAGGGTGCTGATGAGAAGATGAATTATGATTAGGGTTTAGGTTGGTCATGGTCCTCTATCTGTTGAATAGTAATTTCTTTTGGTAAAGGTGGATGTACAATTTAGAGTGCAATTCTAATTGTCTTCATTTAGTAGATGGGTGCTCCATTGGAGGTTGTCTTTTATGATAATTTTATTTCAAGTTATAATTGTAATAAAAAAAAGTTAAAATTGGGAGATATAAAGAATAAAGGTACGTATTAATAATAACACTCTTATTTTATCACCAAATTAAATTTCAATTTTTTCAAAAAATTTTGAGAAAAGAAAACTAAAGAAAACAGAGCGGAGGTTACTAGTAGTTTTGAAATAATTAAGTTTTGTTTAGTTGATTTTTAGAATTTGTTTTCACAAAAAATAAATAAATAAATGAAAAATTAATTTAGTGAAAAAAATCAAAAACTCAAAAATACTCTTGTCAATTTTATGCTTGGAAAGAGTTTTTTTTTTTTTTTGTGGTTAAAATAGTCAATAAAGATATATATATATATATATATATATATATATAAGTTAAAATAGTTAATAAGATAAAATATCATATCATATACATCAATTAATAACTTTTTTATCACAAATATCTATTCAACTAAAAAAAAAAAAAATCATAAATCATCCAAAACACAACTTTTTGTCATTTTATAAAATGGGCCAAGCTTGTCTCCAGTCCATTTTGTAAATTGGACAGTGTTGTTGGGCTCGTGAGGCCCATCATAAGTCTCGTTTAGATGATTTAAACCATTTAATGTGTAGAGTTCATCAAGCACTTTATACTTGCAAACAATCACGTTGATCGGATATCGTTAGTCTCTTGATTAGATCATTTTTTTAATGGTAAATTATGATTTTAAAAATAAATTATTGATAAAAATATATTCTAATCAAGGGGCTATCAATATCTCATTAACGTGACTTTTTATAAGAATGAAGTACTCGATGAGTTCTATACATTGAACAATTCGAATTATCAAAATAAAACCCATTATGAACCTCACGGACCCAACAATGCCGTTTGATCTATTTTGTGAATTGGAGACAAGCCGTCACCCAGGGGCGGAGGGAGCATGTGACCAGGGGGTCACGTGCCCTCCTGGATTTTGGGAATTTTTTTTTTTTTTGGCAAACATAAAAAAAAAAATTAAATAAAAAATTACAAAAATATTATTATAGTGAAATATCAAAGGCATTTTAAAAATTATGAAAACAATAATGGTTGTTTTGATTAAAAATAAAGAGACTATTATAAATAAATCATATTAGCTATGAAATTTTTTTAATATAACCACAATGTCATTATTAGTGATATGTAAGTATAAATAATTTCACTATAAATATATGAAATTTATTAGATTGTTAGTTACATTTAACATGTGAGATTCACTATTTATGCGTTTATTTACCATTAGTGGGTGATGTTACATATCAGTGATGACGTGGTATTACCATTATATTGAATTTTTAATAAAATTTTGTATCAAAAAATAATTTATCATTATATAATTTATTTTAAGGCTTATATCCATATTTTTTTTTGTATTGTCCATGATACACTAGTTACAAATAATATTTTTTTTTCTTGATGTTTCCTGAAATCAATCGTAAAAAATTTACATGAAATATTTTTATAAAAATTATTATAATTAGTAAGTGCTCCATCTAAATTAATTTTCTAGCTCCGCCACTACCGTCACCTCATAAAATAGTCAAAAAGCCAAGTTGCAAACGAGATCATAATTTTATCTTTTGAAATGCGGAAATAATGCGGAAATAATTTTTAAAATTTATTTGTGAAAATCAAACCAAACGCGGCCTTAATTTTCTACTAACCTTCAGCTTCAACGGGCAGCCCCATACAATACAAACCTCAAGGAAAATACGCCAAAAGCTTCAAAATAGGCACACACTCACCCACACCATGGCAAAGAAAGCTTCAAAATCTCGAAAATCTTCTTCAGCCTCTGCTTCTGCTGAAAACCCAACAACTGGGTAAGCACCACTCTCTCTTCTCAGCATACTTTAACCCTTTTGGCTTTCTCTATGGTTTGTTTTTTCTAGGAAAATGATGGATTAAAATTTTCCAGGAAAATCGCGTTGAAGATAAAATCAACGGGGAAGAAGATGAAGAAAGTGATGAAGCAGAGCAGACCCAATTCGGGAAACAAGTCCAAGACTACGCCGAAGAAGAAGGCAGCGAAAATCGATGCCAAGAAACCCAAGAAACCCCCCACTGCTTTCTTCTACTTCTTGTATGTTTTTGTATATTTTTTATATTATAATCTCAACTTTGATTTTTTTAGTTTCTCTAAAATGTTTTATTTCTTGTATCTATTGTTTTAATTGTTTGTTGTGTTTATAAATTCATGAATAATCATCAATGCAAGTTGAATTGGCAATGTGTTGTGTGTGTGTGTGTGTTTGTGTTTTTTGTTGTGACCTTCAATTGGGTTTGTTTTTGATAGGGTTTAAATGGATCTTTTTGTTATTGACAGGAAATGAAATTAGAAGGAAAATAAAAACTAGTTTATTTCCCAATAGGTGTGTTCAATTGTTGAAGGAGAATGTAGGTTCTAGTATAACTATTTTCTCGAAGGAGACGCTTTTTTCTCAAATCCTTTCCCATAAGACTCTGTTTGGATTATGGACTTGGGTAGGGATTTGGAAAGGGAAACGGAAAGGGAAAGGCTATATTTCACTTGCATTTCACTCACCTTTCCCCTTTCCCTTTTCAAATTCCTACCCAAATCCATGACCCAAACAAAACATAAGTTACAGATTATTCTTCTGTGTATAATTCAACCTAAATCATTAACTTGACAAAGTCTTTATCTCGATTTGTTCGGTCTGCCTAAATCTGGCTTTATGGCAGCTAGGCAATCCTCAACATAATCAGGAATTCTGACTTAATGGCAGATAATCCGTTTTAACAGGTGTCACATACCATGCCCTAACAATTCATCAAAAAATTTAGGGTTTTTGTATATAAAGAGTTGACCAGATGCTCACTATAACTATTTTCTCGAAGGAAACACTTTTTTCTCAAATCCTTTCCGGTAAAAGTTACAGATTATTCTTCTGTGTATAATTCAGCCTAAATCATTAACTTGACAAATTCTTTATCTTGATTTGTTGGGTTCTATGGCAGCTAATCATCAACATAATCAAGAATTCTGACTTCATGGCAGACATCTGTTTTAACAGGTGTCACATACTATGCCCTAACAATTTTATCAAAAAAAATAAACAGACTATGCCCTAACAATTCATCAAAAGTGTAAGATTTTTGTAAATAAAAATTTGACCAGATGCTCTGTTAGCTTTGAGCTCCTTAGTTCCCTACTACATTTTTTTCCCTCTTTTTTGGGCTACTTAAACTTTAAGATATAAAAATGTATGTTCGTGTGTGCGGCACATGTTCATTTATCAACTTGACGAATCCTTATTTTCAATAATTCAGCATTGGCTAGGTGAATCCTTTATTTTAATTTTTCTTTTTAAAATCTATCCTTTGCTGTTTCATTTGGCTTTATCTAGGGCCATATCATCTGCAAAAAGGTCTGTGGCAAGTATGTGAGGGTTTGAGAAAGAAAGAAAACTTGTTCCTTGCTGAAACTAATTGACTCAAGGTTAAAGGGAAAAATTTTTGTTGGGTTGGTAAAATTCTTTTTAATACTCTAGCCTTGTTTGGGAAGTTGGCTACTTTAGTAGGCTAAAATATTTGTATTTGGAAAGATGGTTGTATTTTTTATAGTTGGATATGATGTTTGTAAGAGAAAAAGTAAAATGATTATGGATTTGACATGACATTTGTCTTATTGGCTATTTTACTCTATTTTATCTTTTTGTGGATTTTAGCCCCCCCCCCCCCCCAAAAAAAAATAAAAAAAAATAAAAAAAGCCTTTGCCAAACAAGGCCTCTGCAAGTTTCATACAGGCTAAGAAGCTAAATTCACCAAAAGGATGACTTTTAAGATGGAATAGGAATGTATTTTGGCGAATTGAAGGTTGTTCAAGTTGAAGGGCAAAGGTCAAAATGCATATAAACACTCTTGAAAATTATAATACGGAAATTGATGTTTAAGTATGCCAGGAGGTTTTTTGGGGTTGGTTTTAATTAGTTTTATGCGGCTAAAGTTTGTTTAAGAATGAGCTTTACAGATTCTCAGGTTGTATGAAAGAGGTAAGTTTTTAGGGTTTCAATTTGGCGAGAAAAAGCAATATAAGGCGACATTATGGTCGGAAGTCTTTTGGTGCTGGATTTAATAAGTTTTATGAGACTAAAGTTTGGTAAATTTAGACAAGTCAGTACAAAAGGAGTCACTACTAGGATGATGTTTTTAGATTCCCGTAGTTCCACTAGCAAAGAACTTGGAGCAAGTCCTTGGAAAACTTGTGTCAAAGGAATGAAGGCTTCTCTCACTCTCCAATAGTTGGAACAACACTCAAAATGGTGTTTGTGAGGGTACAAGAGGTGTACATACATGTAGGTCCCTTCTCTCATAATTCCCAAAATGGTGTTTGTGAGGGTATAAGAGGTGTACATACATTTAGGTCCCTTCTCTCATGATCCCAAATGGGGACTGCTATATAGTTGAGCCTCCAACGGTTAGTTAATGGCTAATTTTTTTTATTTTTTTTTTTTTTTTGGGGGGGGGGGGACAAATTTCCTAGTGTGTCAACCATTCTATAGTCGTGGTCAACCATCTTTGATCGCTATGTTTGACCATGCATCAGTATGATTGACCAAACTATTGCCACTTGGGTTCTTCTGGACATCCACCTTGGTCGACCGTCACTGTGTGATGAACATTTCCTAGACTGGACTTTACCATAGTTTACCATACTTCTTACTATGGTTGACCAAGCTGACAAAACTTAAAATTTTTGAGCCTTTGCTTGTCCTACTTGGTCTGTTCCTTATCCAAAGCTTTCTTTGTGTTGATGAAGCTCTTCCATAGCGCTTCTTCCATATATATGAAGGTCTCCAATAGCACTTCAGGCTTCCAAGATGTTGTAGGTATAGTCCAATGTGCTCTTCTCATGGTAGTGGCTTGGGTTCTATCTAAGGTTGCACATCCGAGTCATGAAATGCCTACCTAATGTTAGTCCTAATAGTAACATGGATGACATGAAATTGAAATTCCATTGTACATGTGGCATGTTTAGGAAATGACCCAATGATGCCATTGGATGAATTTCATGGGAAGAATGATTTTACACTTGAAGCATCATACTAATGTATATGCAACAATTGTAAAGGTCATACCCAATGCACAAGGGTCCCAGTTATTTGCTATACTAGCTATCTTTGTAACAGGGTTGGGTGCAAGTAAACTATTATATGCATAAACTGCATGCACAACCTGCTTCTTAAATTTTTCCTTGCCCGCTAAGTTTTTTATGCTTTACACACATATACGCATAAGACCTTTATAAGTTTTTGTTTCTTAACTGATTATTGGATTTGATTTTCAAGGGAGGATTTTCGTAAAGAATTCCAAGAAAAGAATCCAGATGTCAAGTCAATGCGTGATGTATGAATGGGAATGTTCCATATTTGGTTCATTTTGATTTAACTATTAATTTGGTTCCATTTTCTCTCCCTTTTCCCCTTTTGATATTCATGTAATTTTTCTATACTTTCATGCTTCAGATTGGCAAAGCTTGTGGAGAGAAGTGGAAAACAATGACATATGAGGTTTGTGCTTCAACTGAAGTTCACTAGTAGTATACTCTTAAACACCATCTGCTCATCATTTTCTTTCACATTTGTATCCAATCAACAAAATTATGGATTGTTTTGTCCTGTCTTTGGTTTCCCAATAAAGGTCCAATTAATCATTTGATCGGGATTGAATTTTGAAAAATTTCATGGATATAGGTACCTACGTTTTTTCAGTTAAAAAAAAAAAAGAAAAAAAAGCTGTGCGAGGGAATGGCATAGATTTGAATGTGTTTGGCAGTGCGCAACGCTTGACAATTGTTTTAAACTATCCTTAGTTTTTTATTTATAAAACGGAATCCTCATGTGACCCCGAAGTGAAATCCTTCTCAGTTGTGCATTTTGAGATCCATAGAAGTATGCTGAGTAGAAATAAACAAAAGAAACATCTAAGATTGTCCTTCAATTATTAATGGTAGTGAAGTCGGTCGATGGTTTGATGTGATGGTGGTTTTAGTGGGTGAGAATGTTGGTTATGACGATTCATGAATCTGAATCAGGTTAAATGTTGGTAAGTTACCACGCCTATAATAATTAATTAAATTAAGGTGGGTCGGTTTCTCATTGTATTGCAAACTCAAACACGCTCAAATACCAGAAACCCTAAAATGGAATGTGCTAATGGATTCATGGCTATTTGCCTTTTTTTTTTTTTTCCCCGCAGCTATAACCTTTTAATTTACATGTAATAGGAAAAGGTTCAATACTATGATATAGCCACAGAGAAACGAGCAGACTTTGATAAATCCATCGCGGCATATAACAAAAAGAAGGTAGGCTTCTTTTACATGTTCTTTGAGTTTCTTGAATGCCTTGATTCTATGGCATGATTACTGTGTGACATATTTTCTGTCTTATGAATGAACGGAAATTTTGCAGGAAAGCGGAGAGGATCAAGAAAGTGAGGACTCAGCGTTTGATGAGTAGGACCGTTAGGATTATTTGCTCTGGGAAGAAGTGTTTCTGTAGGAACAGCAGAAATTTGGGAAATCAGTTGTATATAACTTCATGGTTCTTTGGAACTACACAACTGTATAATCTTTATGTAAATTACTGTTTGGAAATTGCATTCGATTTGATACAGAAGTACGTGATTTTTGGTGGCTAATGCTTTTGGTTTTTGCTGAAATTTATTGGATTTTGATCCCAGTGGGATCTTTTACATTTGTTGACCAGGTTTTGTTCTCAATTACACCCGCTCGTTTTGGCAGAAAACATAAAAAAAAAAATTCCAGAAATTTTTTTTGGATTAAACGTTTTCCTGGCTGTATTCTTAAAACTAATGTACTAATAATAGTTGTATTAGTAGGGGTGGTGTAGCAATTGGTAAGATTTTAGTTTGGAAAATATTTCACCTTCCAAATTTTTTGTCTAAATAGATTTGTTTTTTTTGTTGATCATCAAAAATAATTTCGGTTGACACCACCAAGGGGCATCCTAATTGGTAAGGGAGTATACTTCTCTCCTTACTGATTAGGATTCGAACCCCTTACTACTCAAGTGAAGTCCAACGGTTTAGGTAAATCGGCTAGTTTCACCCAGTTTGGCTTAGGTAAATCGGTTAGCTTCTCCCAGTTTGGCTTGTAGAGGAATCTTGAAGATCTTGCCTTGGGAGTTTTCTGCGTATCTAAAAAAAAAAAAAAAAAATCAGTTAACTTTTATTTTTCGTTATATCAAATGTACAAAATGCGGAAATTCATAAAATATTTTTCCCCAAACAAATGGAGCATAACGAAACTACATTCTGTCCAATTTATATCATCCACCTGAACTCTCTTTTTCTCTCTACAAAATGACGAATTATACACCATATGTTTTCAGAAGGCATTGTGTGATACTTTTTCAGAAAACAAACAAGATAAAGAAAGAAAGAAAGGGAAAAAAAATAAAGGAAGTTGAAATTGCAATAGTAATCAATTGTTTGGTTTATTATACATAATCTCATAGAAACCCAAGTGTTTTTCCAAGTCATATATATGGATGGCATCTTGAACTGACAAAATTGTATGAATTACAGTCTCAATGTCTTCTCCTCAACAACCGTTTGCCTACCAGAAGAGATGCCTAATGAATCGGCAATACTTCTGACCTCTGCAACCATCGCAACCACATCATTAAGCTTGTTAATCGCTGACCCTACACCCTGTATATACATGAAAACACTAATGTTAGTAATTTACTTCACTATATCTGAACAAACCTATTCTTCAATATACAAAGATCATCATCCCACATTAACAGTTTTTAGATTACATACCACACCAGCAGCGCCTGCAGTGATGGCCATTGGCGCTGTAACTGCACTCAGTCCAGACGAACACATAACAGGAACCTTGACAGCCCGGGAAATAGAATACACTGATGCTAGCGTTGGGGTTGCCTAAAAATTTTCCATTGAAGTGAAAACAATATGTCAGTCACATATTGAAAATCAATCACAGAACCTCACAGTGATCTTGACAACCCGGGAAATAGAATATGATAACACTAGTATTGGGATGACTTTCCCAGAACCCGACACATGGAGTGGAACTGCCAGGAGAATTTGAAGTTTGGATGACTGTTGCAAACATAACATTTTTCACAGCTTCTATGTCCATAAAAGGTGTTTTCATAGAAGGGCTCTCAAGGAATCTGTTTTGAGTGCATACAACTTTTGCTTGCAAATGTATAGTTGAATTGATTAGAAAAGCATACATTTTGAGATCAGAGTAAATAAACTTTCGGGTTTATGTTTTATATTTGAGTAATGTTATAGAAACATACATTTTTAACAAACCTAGTTTACCGACTGATGTGTCAGTTGCATTGTTCTTATCATTTAAATTCAGTGGGTCCCATTTCAAATATTAATACTTCATTACTACTCCCCACATTAATTTATTAAAAAAAATTAAGGAAGTTTATTTTATGTAGCATTTTTTTTTATTTCTTTATATTTTTCAAGTTCATAAAAAAGAAAAAAAAAAAAAAAAACTTATTTACCAAGAAAGGCAGTTGTACAATTCATCAGCTGCTGAATACTGCAACTTCATTTTCATCCTTTAGGCTATGTTTGAATCGTGAATTAATAGAGACAAACAGAAAAGAAAAGGGAAAAGATACAAAGAAAATGAAAGAAGCTGCATTCATTTTTTTTAATTTTTCATTTCCCTGACCCTTAATAAATCCAAGATTCAAACAAAGCATTAGTGTCAGTCGAGCAGTTGTTGGGTCAGAATTTCTCCCCAAAACCTTTTAAGATGATGTTCAAGGTTCAGTGAGTGTTGCAAATAGATCTTGACCTATTTTACAAGACACTGACAAATATAACAGGTTTTGTGGGTACATTTTCACGCTCATTACTACATTTTATGGTCTGTTCTTGCAACATTCGCCTAAAGGAACACTCCGGATCTTCTTATTGTGCTTCATTCAAATATAATGTATATATAATGCGTATGTATTTATCATACCTTCTCAATCAAACCAAGAACGCCAGCCTTCGAGGGATTAGAACATTTCCCTCCTTCAGTCTGGATAATGTCAACCCCTTCGTGTTCCAACTGTTCTGCTAGCTTGACCTGTTCAAAAAAAAAAAATAATAATAATAAAATTCAATAAACAAATTGAGCTAATCTGAACTATATACTTCAGATAAAAATGTTGAATGTGACCTGATCTGGGAGGCTTAGTGTGTGAGGCACGGTGACTGATAGTGTCACAGATGGAAGAATTCTCTTAGTCTCCTTTGTTAGATTTAGTATCTGCAAACAATATTCGACAGCGTAAGAAGAAGAGAAATCATCAAAAGCTTCTTTGAATGGTTTGAACAGAATGAATTAATTGGCTTATGATTTGTATTAGTTGGAACAATATGATAAGAAAATCATGAGGTGGAAAATTAGTCTTCAAATTCATTTAGGATGTTCCAAAAATTACTTGTCACAGCTGACTCTGTTGTCTAATTCTCTATTTTTCATGCTTTTACTGGATTTTTCTCAGCAGGAAAAAGGTAGAAGGGGGACCTGATTGAACGTGACCATAGTGCTCCTGCTTCGACCGCAGGTACTCCCTCAAGTCGAGCTTGAGTTACAAGCCCTGTTTGGCTACTGCTTTTTTAGTCACTTTTTGGCTATTTAAGCACCCAAAAAAAGAAAAGAAAAGAAAAGGAAAAGCTAGACCGTTTGGCTACGGCTTTTAGCTGAAAATTGTGATAAAACAACTTCTTTAACAAGATTCATCTATGTTTTCCAATTGCTAAAAAAGTCACATTTTTTTAAAACTTTTTTTTTTTGTCTTTAGTGAAATTTTTTAAAATTTGCATTAAAATTTTCTACTTCTCAGTCCCCTTCTAGTCTAGAAGGATCTTAAAAAAAATGAAAAATCTAAAAGCAAATCACTAAAAAAAAAAAAAAAGCAAAAAAGCACATCAACTTACCTAAACTTTGCAATAACAAAGAAACTTTTTTTAGCATTTGCTAACCGCATCAATTTTTTAAGCAACAAACTTTTCTTATAAGATAAGTCCTTGATTAGTATTTTCTTATACCTGCTCTGGAGAGAAAAGAATGCCCATCTCATAAAAGGAATCATAATTTCCAATCTCTACCTGCATCAACCATCAGCTTTTGTTGATAAGAATTTACAATATGTATTGTGCTTTTTCTACTTATGTAATATTGCATTAAAAGCCACAGGGTCATATATTCAAGCTTGTGAACTCAAAATCAAATGACAGTAGCTTAAGATTATGGCCTAACCATCAATGCTCCTGCTTCAACTGCAGCTGGAAATGCTGCTGGATCAACAGAAGAGACACAAACCTGCAAGTGAGACATACGAGTCATCAGATCGTAAATGATTAAAAACTCAACTCCATGGAAAAGGGATTATGCAAAAAATAAAAAAAATGCAGTCATCAGATACTGTGCTAGATAAATGTGTTCATCAAACTGCAAAATCTGTATACATTGAAAAAGTCAACCCAATATCACCAACTAGTTGATCCATGACATAACGCGACAGTTGGATAATTTTCAAAATACTTAACAATATGATCTCAATAAGATTCTAATATATTGGGCGAATTAATATTATGATATATGGTATTAAGTGACAAGCACTAATACAAGTGAATTGAGTTCATGTTATTGAGGCAAAAATTTGGTTCATAAGAACATTTTTAACAAGTCTTCTTTTTAAAAGACTTTATACACAATATCGAGAAATTATTCGGTGCTCCTGGAGCAATGCTCAATTCCAATAGTTGTTAATTTGAAGCACCACCTAGACTTGCTCCAAGAGCACTGAATAATTTCTCTGCAATATCACAGCCGGGAAAGCTGCATAATGTAAAGAGTAAACATTTAATTTGGAGGAAGAACGATCCGAAAAGCAAATCCAAAGAGTAAGAAATTACTGGAAGAGAAGTCAAGCTAGTGGCAAGCTTCACCAACTCCGGGTCACAAGCTATGTCCACATGAGTTGCCCCACCCTGCGTGATTAACATAAAAGTGAGAAACAAATTCAAAAATAGTGATGGAGGGTGTTGAGACATGTCAGAATAAAGTTTCTAAAACATATAAACATCAAGTTCACTTCTCTAGATTGCCACTAGAGTTAGGCACACAATATTCTTTAATCTTGATTATGCAGTGACAATTTTACCAACAAAAATTGTTTGAACATAAAATTTTCTTTTTATGTGATTCTATAAAGCAGCGGGTACAAGGTGCTTCGTCAAAAGGAAGTTGAAAGTTTTGATCTCAAGGTTGCAATGAACGCCCTTCCTAGAATAAGTGTTTGCCTCAACTGTTTTTTTCCAAGCAAAAAATCCCCAAAATTACAGAAATACCTTCTTTCAATAATTTTGCCATCTTTGCACCTATGGATTATATTATACTACTAGATTTTAGAATAAGTGATCTTGTATTTTGTGGAAAAAGCTAAATGTTTTTCATTCTGAGATTGAGAATTAGTTAGGTTCTAGCTTTATAATAGATGAGTTATAGAGTACAATCAAATGAACTAAGATGAACACGAACGACCAACCTTATCTGCAGCAGTAACAACAGAAGCAACATTGTCTCTACAAAAATTCTGCAAGCCTGAAATAATCTGCAAAGGACACAAATACTAGCTTGGTATCACTAAGGGCAAGTTTGGGATCTTTCAAAAAAGATAAAAAGACAAAAAGTTCCTCAAAAAGTTAAAAAGTTAACACTATTCACCAAAAATCAACAATTACGGCTGCACAACTCCCAATTCAAATTTTTCCCTACAAATCAATTTTTACAATTTTTTATTACACATTTTTTCCATAAAAAGTCAAAAAGTTAACCCAAACATCCATATTTTCAACCTCAATTTTTTAATCCAAAAAGACAAAAAGTGCACTTATTTAGGACACCCCAAACAACCCCTAAAGAAAAGAAAATACAAAATAACATACACAAAAATTAATTTTATTAGGGAAAGCAGTGTGCTAATATATGGATGTGTGTCAAATTTTAAGCTTTGTTTGGACCTTGGAATTGCTAACGGAAAAGGAAGAGGAAAGGAAAACCATTTTTCCATGCTTTTATTTTTTCCTCCTAAAATAAAAAGGTGAGGTTAAATTTCTTTTACTAAATGAAAAGAAATCATGAAAAAGAGCAGGCAAAAGTAGAATTTTGTTCCATAATCTTGTCATTTTTTTTCTGTTCACGTTGTTTTCCATGTTAAACAAACTTATGAATCAAACAGAGAATTATACAACTATTGTTTTTGGAACAAAATTACAACAATTGATTAGTGCAATAACATGATTGTAAAAACCATCAATTCAGACAGTCCTCAGTTATCAAATTCATTATTTCAGATAACTCACAATGTTTGGAAAAAATCCCCTATATATTTTATTAAAAACAGAGTAAATTTTTTTCTTACATATAGAGTAAAAATCCACTTAAAACCCAAAAAGGGATTCATATGAAAATACCCAGAAAAAAGAAGAAGATAAAAATTAAATAAAGATGGGCTTCAGCCTTTCAGGCAATAGGAAGAGTCCAGCACCACAAAAATTCTGATTTTCTCAGAAGCCAAACAGTCCATTGAAAGAAAATCAAAGACATAACGGAACGGGGTAATAGCAAGAGGGTAAGTGGGAGTCAGTTGGATAATCACAATACCTTGAGAGCTCTTCTTTCATGGAAATCCTTTAAAACTGATTCTTTAGAAGTTGAGAGCAAAGCCCTTGTTGCAGTGAAAGAAACTCTTTTCTTAGCAAAGAAAATGGGTTTTGGGAAGAGAGAGTGACCAAATAGAAGACAATTGTTATTGGGTTCGAAGAGTTTGTGAGAAGTGGGTGAAATGGGTATGGAGATTGAAGAACTCATCATCTCTCTGTGACTGTTTTTCTCTCGCTCTCTCACTTCATGAGTGTGTGTAACCGTTGGGGGGAAGAGATAAGAAAGAGTGGCAAGATATTGGCCTGGTTTGATTTGCTGAAATTATTTTCAGATTTTTTTTTATAATTAAAAAAGATAGATATTAATTTGACAAAAATAAACATCAAAATGATATTTTTAAAATGAGAAAATTAGTAAAACATCCTTTCTAACTTTGTATAATATGAGAGGTCCAAGATGTCTCGACGAAATTTCTCTGTGATTATACTAGAGAAATTTCAAAATTTTTCTATGAAATTAGAGAAATTTGTCTGCAAAAATTGAAATTTCTCTGTGTCAGGCTAAAATTTCTCTGAGTTGGACGAAATTTTTTTGAATCGAATTTTTTTTATAAAAATGTTAAGGGACTTTAACTATTATGAAAATATTATATGTCTTTTATTTTATAAAATCTTAATATCGGGGATCTTAAAAAAAATTTCCTTTTTAAAATTTTAAAAATTATTTATGCCCTCCAAAAAAAAATAAAACTACATATTGTTTTTTATTTATTTTTACCAAATTTTGGATTTTTTTTTCTTTTCTCAAAACAAATTTTGAAAACCAAACCAAACTAAACAATTTTGTTTAGGAGAAAAAAAAAATGATTCAAAATTAAAAACTAAAAATTAAAAAATAAAGTAGATTTAATTTTTCCAACCGTTTCTGATATTTTTATATTACATTACAATTCTCAGTGGGGTTTGGCAATGTTTTAGCAGCTTTTTGTTGAAATTTTTTTTTTTTGGTTATCTTTCATGGGTTGTAAGTCTTTTTCTGTGTTTGATGATGGAAGTATTTATTTATTTATTTATTTTTGTATATTGCATCAACAAATATATTTCACTTGTAATATAATTATTTAAAGATTGTCCAATAGAAATACTATGTACCCAAAAAATCAAAGCAATTAAGAAGAATGATAGATGAGTGCTTGTTAGCTTACCACAAGGCCAGAAGAGAGTTGGCTTGAAATGGGTGTACAAAATGAAGAGTAATACAATGTGAAGTTCAAAGATACAAGGTAAAAATGCTACAAGAAAGAGTCAGAATTGATTATGGAGAGATTTTTGCTTCCGTGACTTGTTTAGAGATTATTAGATTGATGATTTCTTTAATTATACCCAACATAAATGGAAAATTTTATCAACTTGAAATTAACATTATTAAACGGTTTTCTTGAAGAAAAAATTTATGTTGAACAACTTTTGAGGTATGTCAAAGGCATGAAGATTAGGTTTACAAGTTTAAGAAACCCCTTTATGGACTAAAAATAAGCACCATGTGTATGAAATGCAATAATTAATAAGTACTTTTATCATACTAAACTTGAGAAATAACGTTGCAAGTGTAGTGGAGTATTTTAGAAGAGTGATGCTACGTAGCTCGAAAGAGCTTCCCCTAAATTCCCCCGAAACGAAAACGACGCCGTTTCGGCGTTTTCATTTTTTTTTCTTTTTTTTTTTCAGAAGAAGAAGAAGAAAATCAGGGGCGGGGGTTGCGAGGAGGAGGAGGAGGAGGGGGCCAACAAATTGGACTGGAGGCGGAGGAGGGGTGGGGGGTGGAAGGGGAGGAGGGGCGGGGCTGCAACGATGGGCAGAGGCGACGGCGGAGGGCTGCGACGGCGGGCGGAGGGGGCTGCGACGACGACCTGCCTCCTCTCTCTCTCTCTTTCTCTCTCTCCCTCTCCTTCTCCTCTCCCTCTGGTTTCAGACTTGCAACACGAAGAAGAAGAAGGAAAAAAAAAAAAAAAAAATGAAAACGCCGAAAACGGCGTCGTTTTCGTTTCGGGGGAATATAGGGGGAGGAAATTCGAGTTACAAATCATTATTGATTTTGGAAAGATAGTTAAAAACTTACTTATGACTTTTAATCAAACTTTTTGACTTTTTTGTAAAGTAATTTGAAAAGTTGGTAAAAAATTACTTTTGACTTTTTTAGTTAATATTTATTTATGATGTCACATCATAATCAAATGACCAAAATATCTCTACCCAATTTAAAAAATTTATATTTTTACTTATGTAGAACCCAAACAATATAAAGGGTATAATTGTAGAACTTCCCAAATCACTTCTTGCTAAAAAAGTCCAGCTAATTTTTTTATTCCCAAGCTGCAAACGCAGCTTTTAACCTGTGATCTCAAAAGAGCACCATATGAAGATGGATGCTGATAGAAAGGTGTTTACTTGTGGGGATCTATATTGATGACTTCGATTTCATTGGGAACAATTCTACACTATGTTCAAGAAAATCAACATGAGTATGATTCATGAGTTTAAATTGGATTGATATATCTCTTTCTTGACAATGAAGTTGTGAAAAGAGAATATGAAAATTTCATTTTTCAAAGACATTTTGCAAAGTAGATTCTCAAAAGATTTGGAATGAGTATCTATACTATTAATATAAGGTCAGTTACTGTTTTGAAAACTTTGCTTCTCCTTACGTTACATGTTATATTCTATCCTAAAATAAAAAGTTAAACAAAGAGCTATAAGGTTATACATATTATAACATTAATTAATTTATTATTTTTATTTTTAATTTTACTTATTTAAATTGTACACGTATCGTGTATATCACTCGCTTGTGATAATAAGGTTGACATTCTCTGGCTAATAGATTAGAGTTAAGGAAGAGCACTAATTGTGGTAATGTGAAACCAACTTACTTTAAAAGTTTAGTTGGAAGTGTTCGATACCTCATTTATACTAGGTCAGACATACTCTATGTTGTTGGATTAATTAATAAATAAGAAAGTATTGGACCAATCACATTTAGACTTACATGTACCTAGGTACAACTTGAGCGGGCTCAACCCAAGCAACCTGAACCCAGCCTAAATTTTTTTAGAGTTTAGACAAGATATTTTCAAATTCGGTACGGGTTTGGACAAAAATTCAGAAGCCCGAATTAAATTTGGACGGACTTGGGCAAAGACGTCAAACAACCCGAAACCCGAATTATACATATATAGATATATAAAAACATTAAATATATATAAATTATTAGTCATTATATGATATTAAAGTAATTTAGATTATTAAATCATAATGAATATATATTATATATACAAATAACATAAAATCTTACTTTTTTTTTAATTAATTTTTACTCATAAATTGTAAAGACTACTATAGCGGCATCTCTCGTATATTATATAAATTATTTATTTTGATGGTATTAATGATTTTCTATAAAAAAAATATATATAAATAGAGTCAAATTTTATTAATTTAATAATGTAACTGCAAACAAAAAAAATTGAAATTTATTTACAATTTGGGCAATTCAAATTTAACTCGGGTCGGGCTTGGGCAGACAACCTTGGGTTACAATTCGGACCTGGGCGAGCCTGGACAGATCTTAGCACAACTTAAGCTGGGTTTAGACAACCCCCCAACTCGACCGAACCCGCCTGAGTTGCATGCTTAGATATACCTTCAAAGAGTACCGTTATAATGCATGGAAAAGGGTATAATAAGAAATTTAATGGGTGTAAATGGAATCTTCCCACAAATAAATTTGGTAAAGAGAATTCTTCATTATATAACATGATGAGTTACTTTATTAATGGACTAATGATTTTAGAGTTGTTGGTTGCTTCGGTAGTGATTGAGGAAGAGATTTGGATGAAAATAACATTTATTTTTTTCTTGGGAAATTTCACATTCACTTGAGTATTGCAAATACTTCATTCTACAAGTTATAATATTTAAGCCCATCCTTGGATTACAACCATGTAAAGAAAGTTAAAATCATCAAATTTTGAGAAATTCTAAAAACATTTAAAAATGTCAAAGTCTGCATCAATATAACCCTTTTTGAATCTACCCTAGAATGATTGGAATCTTTGAGTATGTTTGTGTTAATTGAAATCTCGAAGTCAAAATTCTAAGTTCGTAAAATTATTCCTACAGTTTCCAAAACTGATCCTAATTTCCTAGTATTATTTTATGTTTAAAATTTAAAAGGTAAATTACAAATACATCTCTTGAAATTTACTTAAAGTACAGATTGCTCTCTGTGGTTTGAAAAATTACAAATACCCCTTTATTAGAATTTTTTATTTAACAGAATTAACTAAAAAAATAAAATTCATAATTGCTCTCCTATACAATAATAAAATTACCTAAATTATTAATTGAAACATATTTCTAATATCATTAAAAACGGTTAATTGCCTTGATGATTTATTAATAAAAGGGGCAATTTGTTGTGAAATTAGAAACCTCAGGGGGTGGAATGTAATTTCTAAAATCAAAGGGGACGATTCGTATTTTAATCAAATCTCAAGGGGTATATTTATAATTTACCCAAATTTAAAAATTTTCAAAATTGGTTCATACTAGTTAATGCTATATTGAAAGATCTTTTAAATGATATAGGTTCAGCAAAGGTAGATTTAAAAATAAGATTTTGTGAGTGTTATGTGATTGTTCTTGGTTTTCGATAAACAAGAGCAAAACAATTATTTCACAAATTCTATTAAGCAAAATTCGAATGGGCCAACTTTATCTTAAACTGAACATTTTTTCATATTTCAAATAAATTTTGAGCTTGAATCGATTTTTAAATCCGAAAATCTTAAAAATCCAATTCCCTATCGTTTTATCTCTCTCTCTTTTTACTATTGAATACTTAGAGATTATTGAATGCTAATTTAAGCATAATTTTTCTTTTAGATTGACTTTAAGCGTCAAATTTGAGAGGCACTACTCCAGTGTCCATGAAAGCTTGCTCTTTCCCATCCATTGCAAGTATTGTGGATGGGAGATTTATTTATAAATTTCATTTAAGTAGATTTATAACCTAATTAGTCTATAAAGTTTCCTAATATTCTATCAAGTCCCATATATTTAGACTTATATTTTAATATAGGTCATTTTTCTCATACTAAAATTATTATGTGAACTATTTTATCCTCATAGACTTTTATTATAATATATATATAATAATTATATGATATATTTAGGAGAGAATATCAATTATTAGATATATTTTATTTATGGTATATATAGAACATTACATATAGACTATGGAAAATTACCATTCTTAGTATTTTTTTTTTACCTCAATGTGAGGGATTTACTTAATGAGTGGTGATTCATCCCACTAATTTTTTGACCACTAAAGATCTTCCTTCACCATTATTTTGTAGAGCAGCGATTGAGAGCTCGAATTCCCCTCCCCCGAATCCCTCTAATTCCAAAAACGACGCTGTTTTTGTATTTTTTTTTTTTTTCATTTCAGAAGAAGAGAATCAGAAGAAGGGAAGAAGGAGAAAGGAGGAGGGAGGAGGGAGGAGGAGGAAGAAGGGCTGGAGGGGACCCAAAAAATGGGACTGGAGACGGAGGTGGGGGGCGGGGGGCGGAGGCGAGGCAGAGGCGACGAGCAGCGACGGCGGGCGACGATCGGCGACGATCCTCCTCTTCCCCTCTCTCTCTGATTCGGGGCATTCGGGGGGGGGCTCATTCGGGGAGAAAAACATTTCTCTATTTTGTATTAAGGTCATGCCATAAAAGAACATTTAGAAGAGAAGGTTAGTTATAGACCGATAATAGAGATGATGATGGACTCGCAACAAAGATGATTGTAAACCGATGATGAACAATCATTTTTTTTTGCCACTATTACACATAAACCGTAGTCTCTTTGTCGATTTGTGTACCCATCAATATTATGTAGTTTATTCACCAGTGTTATACCGGCATTGATTATATACATATTTTTCTAAAAAAGTGTGTCAATATATATGAACTATTTAATGATTTTTTATATCTTGTTTGATATTTTTTTGTATATTGTTTGTTACTATGCTTGTTATTTGAACAATCATTTTTTATTGCCATTAAACAATCAGAATAGTCAATTTTTTTCTTTCAATTTTGTTTCATGTTGCTTCACATTGGTATGAATTTAGTTTTTTTTTTTTTAAGGCTAATTGTATATTAATTGTAAATTGTGAACATTTATATTGTATTTTTTTATGAGTTTGTTTTTTTTGAAGTTTTTTTTCAAAAATTAGTTGTATGATTGTTATTTTTGTTATTATATTTATTGGTTGAACAATCATTTTTATTACTATTAAACAATCGAAAAATTCATTTTTTTAAATTTTGTTTTATGTTTTCATATTGCAGTGTAAATGTTCACATTAGTATTTTTTTTTTTAAGACTAGTCGTATGTTAATTATAAATTGTGAAAATCCACATTATATTTTTATATGAGTTTTATTTTTTTGAAAGTTACTTGTATGTTTGTTGTTTTTGTTACTACACTTGTTGGTTAAACAATTATTTTTGTTACCATTGAAGAATCGAAATAGTCAATCTTCACTCTTTTTTTTTTATAATTTTGTTTTATGTTTTCATGTTATAGTATAAATGTTTACATTGGTATGAGTATATTTTTGTTAAGGTTAGTTGTATATTCACATTATATTTTGGTATGAATTTTATTTTTTCGAAAGTTAGTTGTATATTTGTTGTTTATTATGAATATTCACATTATACTTTAGTATGTGTTTTGTTTTTTCGAAAGTTAGTTGTACGTTTGTTATTTACTATGAACATTCACATTTTATTTTAATCTTCCCTCAAATTTTTTGTTGTGTTATTTTTAAAATTTTCACAATATAAAAAAGTTGAAAGTTCATAATTTTAGATTTTTTCTGTGGAATGAGGAAGATAATTTCTCTTTAGAATGAGAGAGATTTTTTTCATGAAATGAGAAACTACAGTTATTTTTTATTGTGTATTAGTTTCAAAATGGAAGCCTGTGCAAAAAATTAGAAAGATTATTTGGTCATATTATATTAAAAAGAAAATATGTTAGATAGAATAAAACACTTAGAAAAAGAATTTATTAAAAAATAACCCATTGTGGATCAAAAGAAAATCATACAAATCTCTGCATCGTCATAGGTGGTGGACCTTGGTTTTAAGTTTTAATCTTGGAAATTCTACATTATATTGTTTGAGATGTCCTAAATAAGTGTACTTTTTAACTTTTTAGACTAAAAAGTTGAGGAAAAAAATATGATTATTTGGGTTAACTTTTTGACTTTTTATGAAAAAATGTGTATTAAAAAATTGTATAAATTAGTGTGTAGAGAAAAATTAGAATTAAGAGTTATGCAGCCGTACTTTTTGACTTTAATGAATAGTGATAACCTTTTAACTTTTTGAGTAACTTTTTAATTTTTGAACTTTTTGACCACATGCCAAACTTGACCTTAATCTTGAGAATTCTACATTATCAGGGTTTGGGGTACTGCTGTGTCTTTAAGATCTTTTTCTTTTTAAGAAAACTCTTATACATAAGGTCTATTTCGTTTTAAGAAAACTAATCCAAATTTGAAAATAATATTGATGTATTTGTGATTGATTTTTTTAATAACTTTTTTACTAATATTTTCCATTTTTAGTAAACTTTTTTTAAAAAATAAAAAAAATTTATTTTTATATTCTACTTGATTGGATTGACTAGAAAAATAAAATTTTGATTTTTTTTTTCACTAAAGAAGAAAAAAAAAAAGGAAAAAACTTTAAAAAAATTATTTTTTTTGGTATTTCTTTTCTTTTTTTATTATTTTTTTTGTGTCGATAGTGAAATTTGTAAATTTCTTCAAACATTTTTTCATTTTTTAGGCCTATTTTGGCAACTTCAAGTTTTAGTCAAAAAAATCAACTACCCTTTCTATTTTTTTTTTTTTTTTACATATTCTTTGATAAACAAGTCAAAAAAAATACTAACAAGTCAATTTCCCAAACAATTCTTAGATTCTTCTACACTAAAAAAGACTTGAAAGGTAAGAAAATTTGACACAAATTTGACAAAAAATCAATAAAGACCAAAAATTGGAAAAGCCTGGTACCCAGACTAATCCACTCAGAATTTTCTTGGTAGGTGGTTGTGTGATGGAGGTTAAATTTATGTAGTGTAGAATAAATCTGAACCACAAGATATAATTTTGGATAATTTCTAGATATTGGGTTTGTAATATTACTGCCAAAAAAAAAAACAAAAAAAAATTCACAAGTTGATCCCCAACTCTAATACATGTTGCTAATATATTCATTTTTTTAGACAAATTTATTTTTTTGGGTTTGATGAAAACCATCGTTTGTTAATTATATATTTTAATTAAAAAATTAAGAAATTATTATAAGTTGTCACATTACTCTTTTTATTTTTTTATATATCTTTTTATAAAAAATTTAAAAATTATTAAAATGACCTATTTTAAAACGATTTGATTTCTAATTCCCTAGGTTTAATGAATGCCAGCTAATTAAGGCCTGGTTTGGAAAAACTAAATAAGTCCACACTTTTTATTTTTTTATCTTTTTTGAGTCACATCAATCAATATTTCTTTTTTATTTTTTTACACATCTTTTTATAAAAAATTAAAAAATACACTTATCTAGAACATTCCAAATAACCCTTAAATTCCAAATGGTGAGACAAAGAAAAAACATTCCCCAATTGTTAGGCTAAGTAATGCAATGATTTGACTTGAGTATCTTTGGAGACTTTGTAATACCTCACGCGTTATTTCCAATATTCTTATATAATGTTGTTATCATGGAAAATTAGGAATTGTTGAATTGACAAATAGAGGGGAAGGGACAGGGAAGGCCTTGTCCATATATACAGTGTTGAGCCGTCAAATCATATGAGATGTTTGTTGAATTCGTGATTCATGTTTTTCTTGTTGATGATCGTGTTAACACATGGGGTTTAACTCAGCCCGAAAGTTGAGGTTGAGGCTTTTTTTTATTAAAATTATTTAAAAAATTAAAATAAAATTTTTAATTTAATAAAATAAAATATTACATTCAATTTATAATAATTATTATTATTTTTTACAAAAGTCAAAAAAATCAAAAAATTCATTCCAAATCAGACTTTTTAACCTAGGCTAAAATAATAAAAGAAAAATAAAAAAGTTAAAAAGTTAACCCACTTTCCAAACTAACCCTCAATAATTAGAGTCTATCACAATATGGAAAGATTGTAAAATAAAATTTTTTTACCTTTTAAGCTTTCGTTTGGAATATGAATTAACTTTTTAATTTTTTAGATTACTTTAATTTGGGATTAAAAAATCTCGTTTATAATGATTTTTTTAATTTTTATAAGAAAAAAAAATAATTATAATTTAAATATAACATTTTATTTTATTATTTTATCTTTTAATAAACTAATTCACTCTCAAGTATTTTGCCAACCGGATAGAAGGATGACAAAGCCGAATTTCTCACCATATCCGCCTTCTTGCCCCAAAATCGCCATCTTCATGAATCATCTATGTCTATATGCATTTATTTATTTATTTTATTAAATATAAAATACATAACTCAAAATATTTTGAGGGAAAAAAAATCAAAATTTGACCTTTATAACAACATAAATTTTTTATTTTATCAATTTAAATTTTTAACAAAATAAATTTTTTATTCTGTCAAAATAAGTCATTTGTCTATTTCTATAAAGTAAATAAAACTCACAAAAAAAATAATATTTTAATTATTAAACTCAATATAAATATACATAAAACATGTTAGATATTATTTTTCATTAAATTTAATAACTAAAATATTATTATTTTTTCTTTAGTTTTACTTTATGAAAATAGGCAGATGATTTATTTGAATTGAGAATAAATCAAAAAATTAAGAGATAAAATTAAAAAAATCATCTGAGATTTAATTTTAAATTTTAAATTTTGTCACACTTTTGTTTAGACTTTTCTTTTTTTTTTTTTTTCTTTTTTTTTTTCAAGAATGTTGCTCACAATTTATTCCAAAACTACAGTTCAGTAAATGTAAGACTTTCTATTTAGTAAATAACTGTGAAACAATTTTAAAATTCAAATCATGCAAAAAATTAAATGTAAAATTTGCAACTGTATATGCAAAAATGAAAAATAGTTGTAACCGTTGTACGGAGAAAAAATTGAATACAGATTAATCAATTAATAATTAAATAGATGAATACATTGAATAGATATACATATGTATATAACATTGTGGCAATGTACAAACAAACTAAAACAAGGTGAGAGAGAGAGGGAGAGATGTTTTTTTTATGAAAAATGTTTGAGGGCCACAAAAAGTGAGACTCAAATGGCTTAAAACTGTCAAAATAACGTCGTTGTAAAACGATACAAAACGACGTTGTTTTGGCAGTTTTGAACCATTTGAGCCGCACTTTTCGTGGCCCTCTACCATTGCTCTTTTTTTATTTATTTAAGAAAGAGAGGGTTATAATAGCGATTAGCTTTTATACACAATAATAATTTGATTTTAAATTGCATGGTTCCAAACACAAATTACAGAAACAAAACACCTATGAAAACACTACCCAATTCCCAATTTAGCTTCCCCTAACCCCACACCCAAACAACATCATCCAAGAATCCCAAGAGAGTCAAAATGTCACATTCCTAGAAAGAGAAACAGAGCTCTAAAACAGAGCAAAAACAGAGAAATTTATGAACCTACTTTGTTAGCAGCCCCATCCCTCTCTCTCTCTCTCTCTCTCTCTCTCTAGAAAAACAGAAACCAGAAAATCTAAAATAAAAAAATTTACCCAAATCAAAATTACACCCAAATTAGTTTTTTTCCCAAACAAACAATCCCCAGAGAGTTAAATGTCGCAATCTAGAGAGCGAAACAGAGCTCTGAAACAGAGAAATTTCGACACCAACATGTTCATTAGACTTTCAATTTGAAGCTTTCGATCCACTTGTTGGCATATACCCATCTTTTACTCTCTCTAGAAAAACAGGGTTAATCGAAGATAGTGAGAGAGAGAGTTAGATGTGGCAGCCACAGCAGAGGTAGAAGAAGCAGAGCGTGGCGACAAGAAAAATTGCTTCAAAAACAGAGACGATCTTGAAGAGAAACCCATCTACGAACCATAGCTGAAATCTGAGCCTCTTCCACCGAAACCCAGAGCTCCTTAGCCTCCACCACCACCGCCGTGAACCACCACCACCACCACTACCCTTCCTCCCCACCACCCTATTGAAGGAGAACAAACCTGACTTCTTCTCCATCCTCTCTCTCTCTCTCTCTATAATTGCAGAGAGAAACTTTGGTTTGGTAGGTCAGGTTACAAAGGAGCTCTGTTCTTCATAAACATAAACGGGGCTTTATAGATAGGGGTTGGGATGCAATTTTGAAGGCTAAATTACACTTTGCTCCTTTATATTTGCTCATTTCATATTTTAATTTTTAAAGGTTTTTTTTCCCCTCAATTTGGTTATTTATGTTTTAAGTTTTTCTCAAATTATTTTAAAAGTTAACTTATATCAAAATTATACAAAAAATGATATATTGACGTCACTATTTTATTATATACAACTCCCAATTCTAGTCCAAATCTAAATTCTAATATAATAATATATATTTTATGTTATGTGATAACTAACATGACATTATTTATTCAATTTTGAATAGAAATTAGTTTTAAAAATAAATTAAAACAACTTAATATATAAAGGGCCGAAATAACCACACACACATAAAAAAAAAAAAAAAACAAGGATGAAAATGAGAAAATGACCAAATATAAAGGAGTGGATTGGTAGCTCATGCTTTTAACAAAGACTAAAACTCTAGTGTAATAATATTTTTTACGTCATATGTCAATTAACATGATATTTTTTATCTAATTTTAAATGTAAATTAATTTTAAAAATAAATTGAGAAAAATTTGAAATATAAAAAGAAAAATAAATAAAAAATTCTGAGGGCCAAAGAAAAAAAACAACCAAACATAAAAATGGCAGAGAGTAATTTATCGTAATATTGGTGGTTGAGTGAGGGTATTTTGGGGATTTCGAAGTGATTTGTTGTGTGCGTGGGAGAATAACTGTTCCGCGTTTTCGTGAGCAGTAAGGACAACAACGTGAGCCGTTGGGTTGTGGAATAAAAGTGGGACTAATTCCAGTACTGTTTTTGCTACATCCACTCCATTCTAAGGCTATGTTTGGCATGTAAGGTTGGGTTATTTTAGTTATATATATATATATATATATATATAAAATAAAAAAAAAAGATAAAAGGTTAATAAAACAAAATATCATATCTAAATTATAATCATTTTATTTTTTCTCTCACAAAAATTAAAAAAACTTGAAAAGTTTATCTCAAATAAATTTTTTTAACCCAAAGCAAAATAACTAAAAAGTGAACCAAAAGAAGGCTCAGCCGTTGGGAAAAAGGGATTTAGTGGAAGGAGTGAGGAAGTGGACTGGACATAGCCGTGAAAAAATTGGACCGTTGGGTGCACGAAAACTACTTTTAATAGGCACCCGCCACGTCACTCTCTTCATATTTAGCTGGAAAATTCTTTTTCATGACTTTTTTTTACAATATTTTTTGTCAATATATGAGTGTAATATACATCAAATTATTAAGTAATTAAGAGAATAATAACATAAATTGTGAGGTTGATTAGTTTTGAATTTGGGAATTTTTTATTTTGTCCCAACAATCAAGACAAATAAATGTTTTTCAAATAATAATAAAGTGATTTTTATTGGATAATTTTGGAATTTAAAAAAAAAGTTGCAAAACTTCAATTTTTTAATTTTTTTGTTATAACAGTTTCAGAGGTCGTTTGGTATTGGCTAATATAGTCAACTTTTTTGTGTTGGGACTTTTTTAGTCTGGCTTTTTTTGCCTCATTTGGTTTTTGTTTTGAGAGTTTTTTGACTTTTATGAGAGAAAAAATGTAATAATTATGGATAAAAAGTAGTATTTTGTCTTATTGACTTTTATAGTAAATTTTGTCTTTTTATGATTATTTAGCCCCAAAATAAATGCCAAACCGGGACTCACTTTGTTGTTCACATTAAATTGAGTTGTTGGCTTTATAAAATATTATAAATTAGAAGTAGAAGTGTATAATACATCAAATGAAGTAACTTAAGCAATTACATTGGTGGGAGAAGATAAAGAAACAAAATTTCAAATAAAAAAAAGAATAAGCAGAAGAAGAAGTTAGTTTTGTTGAATAATTTGAAATTAGAAAAAGTGTTACTTTTAACTTCAATTTATTGTTTGCACCAAATTGACAAGTTAACTTTATAAAATAGTAAAATATAAGCACATGTATACATCATTCGAATTGTCATAAATAGAGTTTGATTTTCTTAAACATATTTCTATCTTTTTCATTTGTCTTGGAGAATATGTGGTGTTTTTGATAAATAAAGGATTTTAAATTGGGTGTGGAATTTTTAATTTTTTAAAAAAAAATTATAAACTACTTTAGACACAAAACAACCATATGATGATGAGCTGGTCCCTCTTTTTAGGCAGGAGAAGAGTTTGATGAAAACTCCTCAAATATTCCATGCCAGCAATTGCCCACAGAGCAAATCTAAAGCATCCTCCAATGCCCACAAATCTTTATTTATTTATATTTATATTTATTTTATTTTTTTAAATAAGATGTCCGCTTTTTTTTTAATTATGATTATTATTGTTATTATTAACTGAATGTCCGCAATCCTTGTAGCTACCCAAAAATATGGCTTTGCTTGGTCTGGCATTGTACAACACCATCATTGCACACCATTTTCCTATTCTATTTATTTTTTTTGGCTTTACTTAATTTATACCCATATTGGGTTACTTTATTAAAAGCATAGTTTCTGGGATTATGACACGTGGCAGCCCATTGGCTCACCGTTTTACTCTGATTCGTGGTTCAACTTTTGAAAAGAAAAAAAATAGATAAAGAAAAATTCTATTTACACGTTACTATTATTCACAATTTACACCATTATCTTATAATTTTTTTATTATCATTGTGCCTTTCAATGAAATTACCTTTTAAGACAAAACCCTAAATCCTTTCAACACATACCAGACATCACCACTATCAACACCAGCCACTTGCACTATCGATACCAACCATCGGTTATCTCTCCTCATAAACTCCACTGCTGCAACCATCACTACCTTCTCAATCTCATCCTTGCCTCCATCACCTTACAACCACTATCCCTGACCACCCACCATCATCGCACCTTCAAATCCTAACGACCCACTACCATCGCAACTCATCTCTAGTCGGCGGCCAATCATGTGTAACCTAAAGAGAGAGATATGTGATTGGAGAGAGAGAGAGAGAGAGATCTGTGGTGCTAGGAGGCGACAATGGGTAGGGTTGCAGTAGTTGTGAGTAACGGCGGTGAGTGACTGTGATGGTAGTGAGGCAATGACAGTGAAGGTGCTACGATGGTAGTGAAACAGCGACAGTGATTGGAGGGGCTAGGTAGGGGTACCCGGGGAAGGGGGAGTAAGTGGCGGGCGACAGCGGACGATAGGAAAAAGTTAGGGTCTATTGAAAGAGATGAAGGAGATAAGGGTAAAATGGTATTATATGAAAATTATTGGTGTGCTATTGAGACAAAATTAACATATTCAATTTGTGTGTGGTGTGAACTGAGTAAATGGTATGTAGATAGACAAATGATGGTATGTAAATAAAATTTCTTGTGGATAAATTATCATACCATTACCTATACATAATGATTAAGGAAAAACTAAGGGAAAATGGCATAATTCTATATTTTTTTAGTTATAATTAAAAAAGAAGTTATAATCAAATACGACTTGAGATATAACCAAAGATATTATGAATCATAATTAAAATATTATTGTAACTAAAGAAAAAAATTGATCATAACTAAAGAAGAAAATAACATAATTAGGGATGCATATGATACACCCCTTTCAAAGGGTGTACATAGTAAAATTTCCTAATGAGTAATCATAGTAAAACATTTAGTAAAAAATTTGACAAATCTTTTGATGTCTCTATCATTTTCCATACATAATATTACTTGCTAAAAACAAAACATCATATATATATATATATATATGTACACGCAGGACTGGAGAGAGAGGGATACTTGTCCCTACCAAGTTGCCAAGATTGTTAAGATTTGTATGTGGTTTATATGATTCATGTGTCACTTAATTGCACTTGGCCCCTCCAAACTTCTTATTTCTTATATACTATATTTTGTAGAATAGTTGAGTTTTTGTAGTGTTAATAGAAATCGTTATAATTATGTTATGAAGGGATGCACCACAAAAAAAGTTTTAGTTACAAATTATTATGGTTATGTAACTAGTATAATTATATTATGAATATTAAATATTACGTACCATTATGTTGAAAAAAGTTATTAACTATTGTGATATTACTTCTTATTTGCATTTTTCTAGTGTTATATCATTGAAATTGAAATTTATGAATTATATTTTTTTAATCATTTTTTAGCTTAGTTTTAATAGTGATTTGTTGATTTTAATTGTTGAAATTGGACTTGCTCTGTCATAACCCAAACCTGCTCTTAAAAGTTTAGTTCATAACCGGCCAGTAATCACACGATTACCTACGGCCTCATACAGAAAACAAATGTTTTTAATAATGGGGCCTTAAGTGGAAGCAAATTTAAGAAATAACATCCATTGAGTGGTGCAATGGTCAAGATAAAATACTTATATACATAGGAGTGAAGACATTAAGTTACATATTCACAAGACCAGCATAACGAACACCGTACAAAGTCTTAACATAGGCATAAAGTTAAAAGACAACAGCTTCATCATGGAGTTTCGACACGACAGGTGTTGGAACAATCTTCTGTGTAAATAAAATAAACTGAAATAATCCAAACAAAATAATTAAATAACATACCAAATTTAATTCGTTGAACCGAATAAATAATTTAAGACCAAGTCGAGTGTGTGACACTCTATCCTTAAGACAGATTCGCCCCGCTACGGTACTTACGGTTGAGTGGCGTCTATCTCCCAGGATACAATGATCTTCACAAATTGTAGTAGTACTCCAAACAATTTGTTCGGCGAACCACCTTGTGATTTATACTCTCTTTATTATTTTCCTAAAACTAGAATGTAGGAAAATGCACTAAATAAAAGAAATGGACAGCAACAAAGACAATCTGCAGATTGATTTATTCCGGATGGAAAAATTGGGATCACAAAGACTTCATCCTCTGGGATCCGGACCGCTGGAAAAGGCTGAATATATAGCCAATAAATATGACCCGAACAGGTACTATTTGACCGTTGCCAGAAACTATTTTTCAAATATTGAAAAAGCTAACCGTTGGTCAAACACAAGATTTCAAACAATTTGAAGGCTGTTGGTCTAACAGTAGGTTCATATTTATTTTATTTAAACTATTTCAAATATATATATATATATATATATTAAACTAATAAAATAGTTAAATAAATAAATAAATGAAGAGGTATAAACTTTAGGAAACTTTTAAGGAACCTAAAAAAGAATTTTAGAATTGAATTAAATTCTCACAATTACAAATTTTAGGAAACCACTTAGGAACTCAAAATTTGTATTTAGAATTAAATTAAATTCCCACAATAATTTTATTGAAAAAATTCAAAAGAATTTTATCTAAATAAAAATTAATGTTACGTCAACTTCCCATTCACTCATAAATGGTTTTGACGTTCCGTCTTCACCGTGTGACTTGCCACGCGGCAAGGAACACTTCACCTCTTCGGACCCACCCCAAACCACGTTTGGGGCCCACTCAAATTTGGACTCAAAGTTGGCCCAAAAAATGCCTATATAAAACAATTTTTCCAACAATCCCCCACATGAATGGAATTTGACGGAGAAAAAATGCAACAACATGATCTAAATACAGAGAGTACAGAAATTGGAAATATTCTGCAAAGAATAGGTAGCTTTTGGCTTTGAACCTTCCTTTGTGAGACACTATCGGATTTGCTAGCTAACCAGTGAACATGATGTTTTGAACTGTTCAGCCGTTTATGTAAACCAAGACAATAGAACTCACACAGTATATTCCCAGACACAGTTTAGTTCTCACTATTGTGTTCATTTTGGCCCTGAACAACCTGGTCTTCATAAGTGCTCTAGAGAATTGTAGCCCTTCACAAATCTCACAGAACCGGCCCAGTTCACACTCACATAGGTAATTCTTATGAAGAGTATCCTGCCATACTCCACTAGGTATACCTAGATATATAAGAATCATTAAAAGTATTACTTAACCTAAAATGCTGCAGACATCACTATGTCATCATAGAAATGGTTAGGAGTTAGACTCCCCAGTGATCCTTCTGAGTCAATCACAACTCGGTTGTTCCTTTGAACCTAGATCTTGGGATCTCCAGTCAACTAGGTTGGGTTGCCGTTGTGGTAACTCTTATTTAATAGGCTTTAGTCCCATTCCCCTCGATGAATTCTCAACTAACTCTCTTGCTAACCCTTTGGTTAGTGGATCCGCTATGTTGTCTTTAGACTTAACATATTCTATGGAAATAATTCCATTAGAGAGTAGTTGTCTCACGGTGTTATGTCGACGACGAATGTGTCGTGACTTACCGTTATACATATGACTCTGTGCTCTACCTATAGCTGATTGACTATCGCAATGTATGCATATAGTAGGCACCGGTTTTGGCCAAATTGGAATATCTTCAAGGAAGTGGCGAAGCCATTCTGCCTCTTTCCCTGCTTTGTCTAAAGCTATGAATTCAGATTCCATAGTAGACCTAGCAATACAAGTCTGTTTGGAAGATTTCCAAGATACAGCCGCCCCACCAAGAGTAAAGACATACCCACTGGTGGATTTCGAGTCTCTAGCATCTGATATCCAATTTGCATCACAGTATCCTTCAAGTACTGCTGGATATCTAGTATAGTCAAGCCCAATGTTACGAGTAAATCGGAGATATCTAAGAACTCTTATAATTGCTTTCCAGTGTTCTACTCCCGGATTACTCGTATATCTACTTAATTTACTTACTGCATAAGCTATATCTGGGCGAGTGCAGTTCATTAAGTACATTAAGCTTCCAATAATTTGGGCATACTCTAATTGAGAAATACTTTCCTGTACATTCTTAGAAAGATACAAATTAACATCTACAGGAGTTCTAGCAAGATGATCATCATCTTTGCTGAATTTGTCAAGTATTTTCTCAATGTAATGAGATTGTGACAAAGCATAACCTTTTGATGTTTTGGTAATTTTCATACCAAGTATTACATCAGCAATGCCCATGTCTTTCATGTCAAAATGTTTATTCAATATTTTCTTGGTAGTTTTAATCATGTCATTATTACTACCAATGATGAGCATATCATCTACATAAAGACATACAATGACATAACCCTTATCTGTGTTTTTAATATAAACACATTTGTCATACTCATTAATTTTAAATCCATTTGACATCATTACCTTGTCAAATTTCTCATGCCATTGCTTTGGCGCTTGTTTTAAACCATATAATGATTTAACCAATTTACACACTTTCTTTTCTTTCCCTGGAACAGAAAACCCTTCTGGTTGTTCCATGTAAATTTCTTCATTTAACTCACCATTTAAGAAAGCGGTTTTAACATCCATTTGATGAATTTCTAGATTGTATAGAGATGCTATGGCAATTAGCATTCTAATAGATGTTATTCTAGTAACCGGTGAGTATGTGTCAAAGTAATCTAGACCTTCTTTCTGTCTAAAACCTTTGACTACAAGTCTTGCCTTGTATTTGTCGATTGATCCATCTGCTTTCAATTTTCTTTTAAAAATCCACTTGTACCCAAGAGGTTTACAACCTGGTGGCAAGTCCACTAATTCCCAAGTGTGATTTTACAAGATGGATTCAACTTCACTGTTGACAGCTTCTTTCCATAAAGGAGCTTCCGGACTGGACATAGCATCTTTAAAAGTTAAAGGCTCATTTTCTAACAAATATGTTAGAAAATCTGGACCAAAAGATTTTGAGGTTCTAGCACGTTTACTACACCTTAGTTCCTCTTCCTCATTTTGATCTAACTCTTGTTCTTGATCATGTTCTTGATCCTGACTAGTAATAGCATCAAAAGATCTTTTATTAGTACTAGTCTCTTGTCCAGTCTTCTTTGGAAATACATGTTCAAAGAATGATGCATTCCTTGACTCAATAATAATATTTACATACATTTCGATATGTTCTGATTTATGAATCAAAAACCGATATGCACTACTATTCTTAGCATAACCAATGAAAATGCAATCAATGGTCTTAGGACCTATCTTAGTCTTTTTAGGACTAGGAATAGCCACTTTAGCCAAACACCCCCACACTTTTAAGTATTTGTAGGATGGTACTCTTTCATGCCACAATTCATAAGGTGTTTGATTTACTGTCTTACGGGGTATTTTATTTAAAATATAATTAGCAGAAAATATTGCTTCCCCCCACAAGTTCTGAGGTAATCTAGAACTGATTAACATGGCATTTATCATTTCTTTTAAAGTCCTATTTTTCCTTTCAGCAATTCCATTTTGCTGAGGTGAGTAAGGAGCAGTGGTTTGATGAATTATTCCATGTTCTTTACAAAATTCACCAAAAGGTGATTCATATTCACCACCTCTATCACTTCTAAGTTTCTTGATTTGCTTACCAAGTTGATTTTCAACTTCATTCTTATATTGAATGAAAGTTTCCAAAGCTTCATCCTTGGTTCGAATTAAATAAATATAACTATATCTAGTATAGTCATCTATAAAAGTGATTACATATTTTTTTCCACCTCTGGTTTGAATTGATTTAAAATCACAAATGTCACTATGAATTAATTCAAGTGGGTCCGTACTTCTTTCAATTGAATGAAAAGGAGTTTTAGATAATTTTGCCTCAACACAAATTTCACATTTATGATTTGAATCAATGTCAAATTTAGGTAAACATTCCATATTAATTAATCTACGCAAAGATCCATAATTAACATGTCCTAGTCTACCATGCCATAAATTTGAAGACTCAAGCAAATAAGAAGAAGATGTAGTATTATTAATAACTGAGGGTACAACGGTCATTACATTCATCTTAAAAAGGCCATCAGACATGTAACCTTTTCCTACAAACATCCCGTTTTTGGTAAGTACAAACTTGTCACTTTCAAAAACTAGCCTAAACCCATTCTTACTCAACAAAGATCCGGAAACTAAATTCTTGTGAATGTCCGGTACATGCAACACATTGTTGAGAGTGAGTTCCTTTCCTGATGTCATCTTTAGTACAATCTTTCCTTGTCCTTCAACTTTGGAAGTTGAGGAGTTGCCCATAAAAAGTTGTTCATCATGGTCCACTGTAGAATAAGATGTGAACATCTTTTTGTCGGCACAGATATGGCGAGTAGCACCAGTGTCCACCCACCATTCTTTAGGATTTCCAACAAGATTTGCCTCGGAAACAACTGCAGAAAGATCTATGACATCTACACCATTGGAAATGTTATCCATTTTGGTCATTTTGGCTTTAGCAACCTTCTTACTTGATCTTCCTTTGTCTTTACGAAAATTAATTCTTAAGAATTTCTCTGGTTTTCCACCATGATTCACTGGCATAGTCCCAACATACGGAGAGGTTGGCGTAATGGCAATCACCATACCAGTACTGGTCTGAACATTAGTTTGACCAGTTTTAGTAGCCATAAATTCTAAATTATAAACCACAATTATAATTAAAATTTAATACTACACAGAAAATTAAAACCAAAAAACACAGAATTTAAAATTCTGTAAAAAATAAAAGAAACAAAAATTGTAACTTTTATTTCCAATTAATTTGGAAATAAAATAAAATTTTATTTAAACAAATTAAACCAAAACAACAGATATAAAATCTGTTAAAATAAAAGAAACAAAACAAAATGTAACTTTTATTTTCAATTAATTTGAAATAAAATAAAATACAATTTTATTTAACCAAATTAATTCCACACAGAAAACTAATCCAAATTCATAGAATTAAATTCTGTAAAAATAAAAGAAACAAGAATGTAACTTTTATTTTCCAATTAATTTGGAAATAAAATAAAATTTTATTCAACCAAATTAATTCCCCACAAGAAATTAAATTCTGTAAAATAAAAGAAATAAGAATATAACTTTTATTTTTTCAATTAATTTGGAAATAAAATAAAATTTTATTCTACCAAATTAATTCCACACAAGAAATTAAATTCTGTAAAATAAAAGAAAAAAAATATAACTTTTATTTTTCCAATTAATTAGGAAATAAAATAAAATTTTATTTAACCAAATTAATTTCACACAGAAGTTTAAATCTCTTGTAACACTCCAATAATTAAAATACTGAAACAGAATTTTAATTAATGAAAACACAGAAAATAATTTCTAAAAACTAAAATTAATTTTCTGACAAAATTTCACAAAAATATATTCTGAATTGTTAATGACACCAATATCGTACTACTAGTTGTCAAAGAAAATAGACAGTATATTACTACTATCTGTCAAATAGCATATAATCACTATTTGTTTTTCCAACCAGAATATTTTTTTGTAAATCTACAGAAAATAATTTTCTTAGAAAAGGAAACAAACGAAAAATTCTGTAAACAGAATAATTGGATTCTGTCTTAAGATTGTTGGAACAATCTTCTGTGTAAATAAAATAAACTGAAATAATCCAAACAAAATAATTAAATAACATACCGAATTTAATTCGTTGAACCGAATAAATAATTTAAGACCAAGTCGAGTGTGTGACACTCTGTCCTTAAGACAGATTCGCCCCGCTACGGTACTTACGGTTGAGTGGCGTCTATCTCCCAGGATACAATGATCTTCACAAATTGTAGTAGTACTCCAAATAATTTGTTCGGCGAACCAAACTTGTGATCTATACTCTCTTTATTATTTTCCTAAAACTAGAATGTAGGAAAATGCACTAAATAAAAGAAATGGACAGCAACAAAGACAATCTGCAGATTGATTTATTCCGGATGGAAAAATTGGGATCGCAAAGACTTCATCCTCTGGGATCCGGACCGCTGGAAAAGGCTGAATATATAGCCAATAAATATGACCCGAACAGGTACTATTTGACCGTTGCCAGAAACTATTTTTCAAATATTGAAAAAGCTAACCGTTGGTCAAACACAAGATTTCAAACAATTTGAAGGCTGTTGGTCTAACAGTAGGTTCATATTTATTTTATTTAAACCATTTCAAATATATATATATATATATTAAACTAATAAAATAGTTAAATAAATAAATAAATGAAGAGGTATAAACTTTAGGAAACTTTTAAGGAACCTAAAAAAAGAATTTTAGAATTGAATTAAATTCTCACAATTACAAATTTTAGGAAACCACTTAGGAACTCAAAATTTGTATTTAGAATTAAATTAAATTCCCACAATAATTTTTATTGAAAAAATTCAAAAGAATTTTATCTAAATAAAAATTAATGTTACGTCAACTTCCCATTCACTCATAAATGGTTTTGACGTTCCGTCTTCACCGTGTGACTTGCCACGCGGCAAGGAACACTTCACCTCTTCGGACCCACCCCAAACCACGTTTGGGGCCCACTCAAATTTGGACTCAAAGTTGGTCCAAAAAATGCCTATATAAAACCATTTTTCCAACAACAGGTCCTTATAAGCAATTTCCTGAGGTTGACTCTAAGGTTGACCTCCATGCTGATTACCTACACATATACAATATAGGGGGTGAGAGACACTTAATGAATAATAGTAAAGTAAAGAGAATCAAATGAATAATCTTGAATTAAAAGAAAGTGTATTATGTGAACACAATACTTTTCCTTCTTTTTTTTTTTTTTTCATCCTTCATAACACTATCCATAGTCACATTTATAGAACGGCCTCGGGTCTAACATATTACGGAATGGCCTCAGACCCAATATGTTACGGAACAGCCTCACGCCCAACATATTACGGAACGACCTTAGGCCCAACATATTACAAAACGACCTCAGGCCCAACATATAACGTAATAGTATCGAGCCTAATCATATATCACAACGGCCTCGGGCCCAATCATATATCACAATGGCCTCAGGCCCAAGTACATCATAGCATAAACGGAACAACCTTAGGTCCATATTGCACATGTTATATAACATTCATAAAACTCATTCATTTCGATCAAAACACAATATCAGAATAAGTTACCATACCTGGATCAAAATAATCAATTACGAACATATCTTTACAATACTATTACTCACAGTGATATTAATCGTATAGCGGTCCTTCTGGTAGGTGACCTACACAACATAACTATACCAACCCTGTTGTGTGTTATGTGAATTAATCTTAATTATAATTATGATTATGTGCGTGATAAGATTTTGAGTGCCAATTATATGATTATATGTGGTTTTGAATTTCTATTTATTCATCGTAGGAAAATTTGTTTGATTTTCTGCTATGAGATCAAATTGAAGGCCGTAAAGGTGACAGAAGTTGAAATTGACCGTATTTTTGCGATTAGCATGATTTTTAGAGCATACGGTGAGATTTAATTAAAAATTGATTTGGATCAAAATAATTAGATTGAGTTGATTAAATTAAGCATAATTACTTAACCTTAATCAAATTTGATTAGACAAGCATATATATGGGCCTATTTACACTTCTGCTCATTCTTTTTGAGCTCATATTCTATAACATGGCTGAAAATACACTCTAGAGAGAGAGACAGATGATTTTAGTGAGAGAGTGGAGGCAAATTGGAGAATTAAGCAAGAAGCTTAAAGATTGGGAAGATTAACTCAAGAACTAGTTAGAATTTGAAAGATTTGAGTTTCTAGGTGAGTAATTGAACTCAAATTCATGAGTTTAAATTCATAATTGAGTGACTTCAAAGATAATATGAAGCTAAAGACAAGATTTAAGATGAATATGATGAATTTGAAGTCAATAAACATGTGCATGTAAGAGATTGCTATGAATTTGCATATTTGAGCATGAAACATGTAGTTTATGTTGATTTGAGAGTCATTTGACACATGCATGTAAGAGTTACCATGATGTGAAACTCAATTCTAAAGATTCATGTTTGCGTTTGGAAGATGATTCTTGGAACATGGAGATTATGGCACCAAATCATACATACATGCCTAATTTTGTTGAGCCTCATGAGTTTAAGCATCAATTGTACCATTTGAGATGAAAATATAAGCTATACTTCACATGCATGTTAGATCCAAGAAGATATAAGATTTGTTGCATGAGTTTTGAAGTTATGGAAATAAATTTGGTATAATTGAACTTATATGATGAATTCATGGGAATTTGAGCTTCAAATCTTGTGAAATTGACATTATACTATGTTAAAGGTTGTATGTTTGACACATAGGTTATATCATGCAAGTTACACCATGTGGAGTTGTGTTTTGAAGCTCAAAATGTATGTTGGAAATTCCAGAATTCGACTTGTCTGCTCGAGTGAAGAGCCCTATTTCAAAAATTTTGAAAAGTTATTTCATGTTCTGTTTTCCGTTCTCTTTAATTTCTAAGCATTCTTAGACATGCATTGGGCATTGTAAATGAATTAAGAGAATAAGAAAGAGGCCTAAGAGAAATGAACAAGTTAGGAATGAATTGAATTGCTTGTGACCCAATGTGTTATGAGATGTGTAGGGTCAAGCACGAGGGTAAATCTATCGACGAAACACTGTGAGTAATATCTTAGTAAAGATACCTTCAAGTATGTTATTTTCCAAATGCTACTTTTGTACAAGTTTCATGGATTGCTGATTTGAATTGTGGATGAGTATTCGATATGCCTAATGTTTGTATACGGTTTTACGAAGATCATGATTTGGGCCTAAGGCTATTTGATATGAATTGGGCTTGAGGCCATTTGATACGCTTAATATATGAGAATTGAGCCTGAGGCCGTTTGATACGTTAAAATGTTTTGATGGGCCAACAGCCGTTTGAACAAAATGGTGATCATGATCATGAATATGAAATGCGCATAAATATGAGTATGGGAAATAATGGGCAGCATTTGATAAATTTGACAAAATTATGCAATGGGCCTGAGGCCGTCTGATATGTTTGATAAAGATTTAAAATGGGCCCGAGGCCGTTTGACACGTATAACAAAATCATAAAATGGGCCTGAGGCCGTTTGTATATGAAATTCACGGGTTCAATGTACTTAATATGACTTAATGTGAATCTCATTCATCTAACCCCTTTACTTTGGTATTATTCACTGGACTTTCACTCACTCTGATTTATATGTATGTAGGTGAGCAAAGAGATGTCCAACCCCAACCTCAGTGAAGGATGTGAGAGAATTCTAAGTTTTTGTGAAGTCAACCCAAACGTCTCACGCATGACTATGTTTTCGTTCTTTTGTTTTACCTCTTTTGCTACCTTGGTAGTTCTATTGAATCGCCTATGTGTATAAACTTTCTGTTTAGCTGGCTATATGATGTATGATCTTGGATGTACAAAATGTTTATTTTGGTTCATGGTGTGAGTTATTACATACATGGAAATGTTTTTGACATGCCAGGTAAGCACAGCTCATTGGACAAAAATTTTAAGTCTGCTTCTGTTTCGGCCCCTTTATTTCTTTCGAGATATCCTTAATCTCGTTTGAGGCCGTAGGTAATCTCATGATTACTAGATGGTTATGACCTTAATCTATAGGGGGCGGGTTTGGGTCATGACAATAACACATATACAAATTCGGTAAACAATTCATTCAATTCTTAGCCTTTTCCTTTATTTCTTTATTTTACGATTCATTCGTTTTCCATTCATCTTTAGGCATTACGGAGGGTCAAAACGTGTTCATAAATAGATTCAGAGGGTCGGAGAAGTTAACAGAAAAAGACAGGTTTTTCTCTTTTTTCAACATGTGTAATTAAAGCAGTAGTGATACTTAGATTTGTTTTGTTTTTGACATGTGCGGTTGTGAGCTCCACATGTGTGGTTCTAGGCTTTTCTGGACAGTCCAAAAATTGATTCAACTTTAAGCTTTTAACTCATTTTCAATCCCAAATTCATGCAAAAACAACTCAAAAACATGATATACTAACATGATTCATGTGTAATTACAACTCAAACACATCAATCTTGCTTCAATGACAAAATCAAGGTCTCATCTTTTTCATACATTCATAAATTATATAATTAAGCCCCAAAACATATAAACATGGATGATCTTTTAATAAATCAACAATCTAGAGCTTATTTCATGAATTATTCACAAGATTGAACTCAAATCAAATGAATGTAAAGAGCTTAAGGTTCTACTTCTTGAATTTAGTTCAAACAATTACACGTTTCCAAACCCTAACTCATATAAATGTTGAATCTTCAAATCCCTCTTGATTTCAAGCAAAAGATGAGTTGTACAAGAATTCTAAGTAGATTTCCATACCTTAGCACAAATCTAGGGTTTGCTCCTTGAATTTTCTCCAAAACCCTAGCTTCTCATTTTCCTCTCTCTCTAACTCACTCTCTAACAAAGCTCTCAAAATGATGAACTCAAGAAGCTATATACATATATACTTAGGTCAATTAAACTTAATTAAATCATTATGAATCGTAATTTTACAAAATTTCACTGTAGTGTAGCTCGGCTTTTTCACGCCCCCTTTCGGAAGCTCGAAAGAAAGCCCTACAATTCGGACTCTCGCGGTTCTGAATCTAATCTCACAAGTGCAATGTGAAATTGATAAACACCAAAGAGTCCAAATTCGGAAAATCGTTTGAAAATTTGATTTTTGAATAAAAATGTCAAAATTGGACTGCTTTGCCAGATATAGAGTTGCCATCTAAATATTTTATTTTGGAAAAATTTAGGAAACCCATGACTCGTGCCAAAGGCCACATGTCTGTCATCACCAAAGTTGCCTCGGCTCGGGAACTTAGGTATGAGAGGGAAAGGTCATGAATTGAGCACCCCCGCTCGCCCGATCAAAGATCGGCCTCTACTAATCATGATATGATTTTTATCAACATTATATACTCTTGTTCCGATTTATTAGGCTAGCATTTACTATGTGATGCACGCAAGCAAGTATAGACTAGTTTGCCCGAATTGGAACAATTCAATTTCATGTTTCGAAAAGAGTTTGATTTTGCCACTTAACAAAGTGGGCTTAAAGTTCATGAATTTGCCACTCAACAAAGTGGGCTTAAACGTACATTTATTGAATCATTCCAATTCAAGCAACAAGCCTTCATCCACAGGCATTCAAGCAGTTATGGCAATTAAGCACTTAGCCTCATGGCAAGCATGCTAGTCGTGGCAATCACTTACACTCATGCAAGTATGCTAAAGTACTAAAAACTCACCTAGTACTCCAAGCCATGAAAAGAAACTAGTTAGAAAAATGCATGTTCCTAATAATGCGAGATGACTAATGCAACACATACAATATGCAACTAATAGGCTCGGCTACTAATATGACATATGGATCAATTTAAATAGGATGCGGTCTAAGCACGTATTCAAAGAAGTATTGAACTAACAATGAAGTTAGAATGATGAATCGAGCCTCAGTGCATGCAATACAAGATGAATGGATGCAAACATGAAGTATGCTAAACGAAACGTGATGCTCCTAATCTAACCATCAAAAGCGGATAAATAAAAGGGAGAAAGATGTAGGGTTGGAAGACATACACATTATTACATTACGCTCTCACGAAGGAGAATCCGAATGAATAAACTAGCTAAGCATAAACTACTTAACTAATTATTACAAAACTTGAGTAAATAAATTAACTAACTATTTTAAGCTAATTAATTAAGAATTTAACTAGGTTAAGCTAATTAAATATTACAACACAAACTAATTTAATTAATCAAAACTAATTAAATAAGCTCAAAAACAAACTAATTAGCTACAACTAATTAATTACAACACATATTAATTAACTAAGTACAACACTTTACTAATTAGCAAGAACTAATTAAGTACAACAAATAAATGACTAATTTAAACTAATTAACTAGTCCGGGAAGCGAAGGAGGCCCATGCATGCTTGGTTTCCGCCCGAAGAACATCTACTGTTTTGCTGTTGTATGCCTTTGTTACACAATACTTACACTTTTTCCTTCTCCAGATCAACTCTGCCATGCTTCACAAGCACATTGCTCAAAAATCACTGGTGGCCGGCAGGCCAGAAGTGGTGGCCGGCCGACCACCATTAAGGGGTTGCTGTCCAACACTGATGGCCTGCCGGCCAGTAACAGTGGCCGGTCGGCCACTGGTGATACACAATTCCATGCTGCAACAGACAGCGAACAGGGCAAAGAGAGGGTATTCTCACAGATTGTTTGTACTGTGTATCCCTTCTTATCATCAAAACATCTCAAATGAGTGATACACTTGGTCCTCAAATCATCAATCAAGCAATTTCATTGCATGATGGCTAAGGAACCAATGTGTACAAGTTCAATAAATGCACAACCAAGACCAAAACCATCACCCTATCATGCATGATCAAGGGCAATGGAGACTTAGGAAACTTAGCACATTTCATCACTTTGAGTATGAAATGCCCCAATTTTCTTTGTGTTCAATTACCGTCCAATTTGACACACCAAAAAAACAATCAAATTCTTATCTTGCACAACTTTAGTTGCCAATTTTATTTACTCATTTTAGTTTACCAACCATTCCTTAATCCAATTAAGTTTAATGGTGAGTTGAAGTCCTCTAATGGAAAGAGGGCTCAAAAACACAAGTTGCTTTGGGTATGAAAGAAGCATCATACCGTTGGTAATGAACCCCCTAGGGGATTAAACCATTAAGTATGAAACCTCAATTTCATGCTTAGGCAAACAAGTGACTTGAAACCACTTTCAAAGCAAAATAAAAAACCAAGAAAGGAGGGAGATTGCAAAGATGATTAATGCTGAAATGAAGTATGAAAAGCCCAAAATAAGTGCTATCAACTCAAAAAAGTGATGTCTAAAGCCTAAAACATCAAGCTTATGAGGACTATTACACTAGAAGCATGCAAAACAAGACTCAAATGCAACAACCAACTCAAAATAAAATTAAAACAGTCCAAAATAGAGCCTAAAATATGTTGGAATTAAGCTACAACAAACTAGAAAAATAAGCTAACACATAGAGCTATCTAGGCTAGCAAACAAGACACAAGAAGGGGAGGCTAACCCCTCCAAATTTGAACTTCAAAACATGATTTTTACCACTGAAAATACTCTGAAATTCAGTGTTCAAAATCCCAAAAAAAATTGGTTTGAAGGTGGGAAACAAAGGTGGAAAAGCTTTACAACCAAGGAATAAAGAAGGGTGAACCACCCTCTAACCTTAAATGGCCTAAACCACCAATTTCAGCCCACAAAAGCAGAGTTTTTTATAGCTCAAAATAGTCCAAAAAACAATGGGAAAAGATATAAAAGCAAGTATGCAAAACAAGTTTAAAAGACAAGTATTATACCTCTTGAAGCAAAGATCAACTTTAGGCAACAATTCAAGCCAAAACCACCTTCAAGAGCTCCAAGAAAGCTTCAAGGAACCTTAGTTCAAAGATGATCAAATTTGGTTAAGGAGGTGTCGGCAAAAGTGTGATGTATGTAGGCTAATGTGCACAAATTTGCAAGAGAGAGATAGAGAAATGTAGAGAGAGAGAGAGAGAGAGATTTTTGTTCCAAATTTTTTAACCCTCAAAAATGGGGAAGGAGACCCCCTATATATAGAAAAACATGCATTTGGTTGAGATAAAACCCTCTATACACGTGTAGGGAGATGAAGCCAATTATGCCAATAGCTGGGACAGCTGTCAACAAAATATCTGAAAAAAGACATTGGTGGTCGGCAGGCCACCAAGGGTTGCAGGCTTAAAGGTTTTGGTTCAAAACAAGGAATAGAATGAACAGGGTGTGAAGGCTCAAAGACAGGGCATTCCACCGAGGACTTCGGGCACTAAAACAAGCACACATAGTCATAATCATCGAGTGCACAAGCGATGACGTCCAAATCTTGAGGACAGTCAAAAATGGGGTGTCTACAGTTGCCCCTCTTTGACAGAACTCAGAAGTCATGAAATGACATGAGTGAATGTCAAAGCCCGAAGACGACCCATTTTGACAAGGCCGAAGACTTGGACAAACAAATAAGACATAAAATAAATGGCTATGCCCGCAGGCTGCCTACGTATCCCTTTGCAAGGAATCAAACCAGCGTAGTTCTGGGGCGAGATACAAATGATATGCATGCAAAGCAGTTTGAAGATTGGACTTACACACTTCGCGAAGCCGACCATGTTGAAAACTCATGATCATGTGAGATGATGTCATAAGTAATAAGAGATGCGATATGCAAGACAACAACATAATAAGCAAGATAACAACACATGAATGAGCAACTTCAAGCTTAAAACCAACATAAGGTCTACGCAAGAAGAACTAAAACATATTCTAACCATGCCAAAACAAAAGACAAGGAAAAAAAACACCGCTCAGGGTTGCGTTTCACACATCCTGAGAAACTGAAAAAACCACTCGGGGTCATGTTTCACACATTCCGAGAAACTGAAAACCGCTCACGGTTGCATTTCACGCATCTTGAGAATCAAAGAAAACCGTTCGAGTCCGCGTTTCACGCATCCCGAGATGAAACCCGCCCAGGGCCGCATTTCACGTGTTCTGAGAAACAACCACTCGGGCGCGTACTTCGTACGTCCCAAGGTAAAACCCGCCTAGGGCCGTGTTTCACGCGTCCTGAGAAACAACCACTCGGGCACGTGCTTCGTACATCTCGAGGTAAAACCCGCCCAGGGCCGCATTTCACGCGTCCTGAGAAACAACCACTCGGGCGCGTACTTCATATGTCCCGAGGTAAAAGAGAGGGGTGTGCGATAGATGCATGAAATGAACAAGTGCAATAGATGTACAAAGCAAGTGAACATGTGCGATAGATGCACAAAGCAAGTGAATGTGTGCGATAGATGCACAGATACACAAAGCAAGTGAACGTGTGCGATAGATGCACAAAGCAAGTGAATGTATGCAATATATGCACAAAGAAAGTGAATGTGTGCGATAGATGCACAAAGACTTCAACTGGAACTCCTCTAAATGAACCATACATACAATATCGTGCATTTCTTCGAATGAACCGTACATACAATATCGTGCATGTATAAGAAAGAAACTTAACAAGTGCGATATAGTAAGAATGCATGTTCTATGCAAGACAAACAACCGTGATACAATGTTAATTGAAAGCATGTTCTGTACGCAACAAGAACGGAAGCATATTCTATGCGTGATTCATAACGGATGCAATACGCACATGCAGCATATATGAAATGCACACCTTATGTAACAACATATGTGAAATGTATATTCTATGCAAGAAAATGAAATGCATATTCTATGCAAGAAGCAAAAGCATAATTTTGACAAAAGCAAATTCAGTAGCAACTTCTGATTTACCTTTCGGAAGAGTTCCAATATGTCTAAAGGATACACCTCGTTCATGTTAACAAGTGACGAACATCGTGCACTAAAAACACAGTTTCGAGCTTTCATAGAGACAATCTGGACCCAATAGTGGACCATCCCTACACTTCTTGGAAGCCAAGGACACAAAACGGCATCAGGACCCCAAAGGAAGCCGCGGGCCACTTGCCGGCCACAAGAGGAGGCCGCGGCCACCTGCCGGCCTTCAATAACTATTGCCGGCCACCAATGTGGCTTGCCGGCCACCCGTGGTAGATTCGGGGCAATTTTGTCCTTTTGCTTCGGGTCTTTAAGTATAGAGCTTGGCACTTCATTTCCACACAACCCCATATCCGAAATTCTTCTCTCTCTCTCTCTAGGTACTTCTTCTCTCTAGATCCGAGCTTTCTACACGTTTTCCAATGCCCCACGCAAAGTTTATTCGCTAAACCCTCTTCATTTACTCCGTTTTGAACCGATTGAAATTTGATTTCGATGTTTTTTCTTGGAGTTTCACCACTTGAGGCTTGTTCCCCTCGAGTTTCTCTTGAGTTTTGCGCTTTTTCCAAGGCTTTGCCTATTTCTTCTATTTTCTCTCTCTTAGGGTTGACTTTTTCAAAGTTTGCCCTTTTTCTTCCATTCTTCTCTATTTTTCGACCACTTTCTCATCTTCTTTCCAGATGGCGGACGATATTCCTCATGACGGAGCTCCCTTCGAGATCCCACCCCAGTTATCACCTCCGGCAGAGATGGAGGTCGAGCCTGAGCCCGAGATATTGCCACTGGGAGTATGCCCTTTGATCCGGCGACATACCATCCTCGGATACATATACTGCCACCCGGGGGTATCAGGCACTTTAGAGAGTTCACGTGACGCGTACCAGAGGACCTCTTGCTACGGGAGCCGGACTCCCATTTGTCCCACGGCACCACCGAGGTATATATTGTATTCTCATGTTTTCTTCGTTTTACATTGCATTTCTTGCTTTAACTGTATTCATTGCTTCAACCGCACGGTTACACTGCATTTCTTGCCTTAATCATACTCTTGTACTATATTTCTTACACTTCCTTTCATCTGCCTGCTCTCATATCACTATTCTGATCACATGAAGACTCTCGTTCCATCAGGGGCTCTAGAGCCACATCTGTGAGGGACTGGTATATAGAGCTCCCTGCCGGTGTATGCTACATCATTGATGATGCCAACTTTGGCTTGTTCTGCACTAGGCTCTCACGCCATATTGCGAGCCGACCACTTCTTGGTGCATTAGTGGAGCGGTGGTGGGATACCACCAACTCCTTCCACTTCTTCACCGCCGGGGAGATGACGATGACTCCCTATGAATTCTCCATGCTCACAGGCGTAGGAGTAGAGGGTGATCGATCCCCTATAACATGGACATGAACGAGTGGGAGGCCGCCTAGCTTCAACTGTTAGGAGCATGTCCACCTCTCTTTAAACCAGCCATGGTCCGCTACAGCTGGTTTTCCGAGCACTTCTACGGGAGAGAGCCAAAGACCCCAAAGGAGACTGAGCAGTACGCCCAAGGCTTTTTGATGTTCCTCTTCGGTACCACCTTGTTTGCAAACAGGTGGAACACCGTAGGATTATATCTACTGAGCACTCTGGTGGACTTACCTCAGGTCCAACTCTATAATTGAGGAGGAGCTGGTCTTACCACATTGTATGGCTATATAAGCTCGACATCCTGTAGGAGGGAAGACAAGGTTGGAGGCTATTGGAGCGCCTAGGAGGTATGCTTTACATTTCTACTTTACATTTTCCATATTCTATTTCTGTACTTTCTGCTTTGCACTTTCTATACACCGTATACTGCATTCTTTACATCTGTACTTTCTATACATTGTACTTTTTGCATCATTCATTCTGCATCCTCTGTATCTGTACTTTCTATACACTGTACTACACATTCTGCTGTCTGCATTCTGCATTCTCTGTATCTATACGCCGTATACTTACTGTTGCCTTTTCCTTGCAGCCTTGTGTATATGCATATTTCCTGACCCTTGCTCCGGAGCCGGAGGTAGAGATTCCCCTTATTGTGCCGTACTCTCATCAGTACGACGGCAGATGCCTGAGGAGGACTTGGGAGACTTTCTCATTCTTCCGCCGGTACTTCGACACAATGATTATGGGAGAGGTAACCCAAACTCACAGTTATTTTTGCTTTGTCAACAATGGAAGACAACTAATAATTTGTATATTCCTTGTTTGTAGATCGCTTGGCAGCCTTGGGCGTTGATGTCGACTGGAGTTAGAGACCAGTATGCTAGAGCCTGAGGGGCATCCCGTTTTTGGCTTCTGCTAGAGGGCCCTGTTTGTCGAGCATGGTTCCTGGGCGAGCGGTTCATGCGCCAGACCATGGGTTTACCTGAGCCGGTAGTTCCCATGACGCCTCCAGTATCTATGAGGGCTACGAAGTGCCTCTCCTTCCAGGAGATGATCCAGTTCACGGAGGGCTTGGATGCCAACTACTTCTGTAGGGAGGGAAATTATTCGACATTCATCCAGACATATCTCATACCTCCCTTGTCAGGTGCTCGGGCAGACAAAGCCACAGTTGCCCCCATGGCAAGTAGGACCCGAGAGACGAGGGCCAGAACTAGAGGGGCCCCTCCTGCTGGATAGGTCATCGATTGGCCCGAGATCCCTACCATGTTGACATGCTGGAGGCTGGCCGGGACGTCCTACCCGATTCCGATCGAGCCAGTAGAGGCCGGGCACAGATACGTCCGAGCTCATGACACACCTCCGGTATGTACCATATTTTCTTCAGTTTTCCATTTTCCTTCTAATATTTGTTCTTTTCGGATACTGATCCTTCCCAATACATTTACAGGCACCCCCGGGGTATACTGAGGGACTGCTCGAGCTAGAAGCTTCGTTCGAGAGCATGATACTGAGGAGAGAGGCACTGCTCAGTCTTCATGGCATTCAGGTTTTCTTCCCCTATTTTCTGCCCGTATTTCAGTATTTTCCACACTGTTGTGCCTCTCATTGTCACTGAGGCATGGATTCTCATATCATGGCATGCATTTTGTCCCTTGTCACATCACACTGATATGCTGCACTGACACACTGTACTGTATTTGTACTGTATTTGGCTCATGGCATTCCACCATTTTCATCATACTACATCTGCAACTATACATTGTATCTGATATGCCAATACTATATCTTTTCAGGTTCTAGCCATACCGAGAGCACTAGTAGTGGCGACTGCACTTGCATCATCACCACCTCCTCTAGCAGCAGAGAGGAGAGAGAGACGGGCCCTAATATACAGCCGAGAGGAGCGTCGTGGTCGAGGTCGGAGGAGCCCCTCGGAACACGTGTTAAGTGATGACGATGCTAAAACTAGTGGCTCCGAGGAGGCAGTAAGTCTGTAGTCTGAGTCCTCCGAGAGTGGAGATGACAATGGCTCGAGATTTGAGAGTGGAGGTGATGCTGGGTCAGGCTCTGGAGCAGAGAGCGACGATGATTCCGGTTTTGGCTCGGTATCTGAGTCAAACAGCGGCGCTGATGGTGACAACTTTGAGTCTCTGCCCAGGAAGAAGACAAAGAGGGCCTTTCGAGCTTGAGATGACTTGCGCTGATCATTTGTATTTTTGCTTAGTTTCTTTTTGTTAGTAGCATTAGCACATGTATAACCTTAGAAAGTTTTGTTTTGCTTTAAAACTTTGTACTCCACTTTTGTAAAAAAAAAAAAGAAAAGAAAACCATGATCGGAATCAAAACCAGCGCAGTTTTTATGAAAAAGTGTTGTCATTTTTGCATCATGAGCACCATACATGCATGAAATGGACAGGGAATTAAAATGGCCAAGAATGTTTGATTAAAACAAGATGCTTAATCAGGTAATAAACTAACCAACAACCAAAACATAAAATGCAATATACAACTCGATAAACAAAACAACTCAAATACAACTCAACAAACTTGCCAAAAACCAAAAGGACTCAAAACAAAACCATAAAACACACAAAGACCAAAACAAAACACATGCTTGCAGCATTGTTCAGCACAAAGATGGATGGTAGACTCGAGAGGAAGGGTGTCGGCCAGAGAAGAATGGCTGCCGGCCACCAAAAGTGGCTTGCTTGCCAACCATCAGCAATGGCCTGCCGACCACCAATGTGCAGAACCTTCAGATTGTTGATAGCTAGCTTCCACTCACTACCTTATCTTCTACAAAAGGTTGAGCTTCGTGTTTTCTTCATTTCAGCTACAAATTCTTTACAAATGGAGCCATTTTTCGCCGAAAAACTCTCGGATTGAATTACAACTTTAGACGACTCGAAAAAGATGAATTTTCGGGGTTTTGACATAAATGCATTTTTCCTGTTGAGTCGTTCTCCACTTTATTTTGCGTTCCTCCATGCCGCGGCTAGGTGCTGGAACCCAATTACACATGTCTTTAGCTTCGGGAGACAAGAGATATGCCCGACAATCAAAGAATTTCAGGTGCTAATGGAATCCCGGCGCGATGAGAAAATCATACCTCAGCCCCATTTTGACCATATCCAAGCTTTGGAATGGATGTGCGGGCTCACTCTACACGAGGCTCGATCTTTGGTCCACAATGGAGAGCTGGATATTCCCAGTCTGATTCATCGATTTTATGACGCCGGTGACTATGGCAACCATCTTTGGCGAAGTTTTAAGCAACATGTCTTTTGCTTATATATGCTGGCTCATTTCCTTCTTGCCCCTAGTTTCGGCGGGTCCAACATTCGATTAGTCGAAGTGGCGCAAAGCCTGAAAGAAGGCAAGAGTTACATTGGCTTGGTGCTGGTCGAGACTTTGATGGGCTTAGACGCCTTCCATCGGCAAGAGACTGCCAAATTTGCAGGGAGTCCACTACTTCTGCAAGTAATGTTTCCCACCGTTTCTAATATGTGTTTCTCACATTGCTCGGCACTTATGCTCTGTTTTTCTCTCAAAACCCTTTTCTCACTTTTCTCTCAACATATATCTCTCTTTTCTTTCATCCCTCCCCAGGTGTGGCTAATGGACAAGCTGAAGGTAGTAGATTCTTGCCCTGAGTACTCAGCTCGAAACTATTTCTTCTGCCACAGTCTAGTGGATTTCCCAAACGAAGGGTGGTGGTGCCACTGGATGTGCAACAGGTCTGCTGCTGATATTGTTTGGCGTTGCCCTTGGCTTAATCTGACCGAAATAAACTATAGCATGACTCGGCAACCTGGCATTCAGCTGATTGGCCTTACACACTGTGTATTCTACTTCCCTTTTCAGTTCAAACGTCAGTTTGGATATGATCAGACTCGCCCAGAGGAGGGGGTAGAGTACCCGATTTTATTCTCCATCCGAGGTTCACACTTGGCTAGGCATCTCACTGCTTGGAGGATAAAAGAGTTTTTGGCCCTTGCCCTTAGTTTTAGTTGCGTCATTTCTAGCGAGTGCTTGGCTTGGCTCGAGGATGAGGCACAAACTAGGCCCACTTTGGCATCAGAAGCTTCCACAAGCATGAGCGGGGGATGCAGGAGCACTTGACTCATCTATGCCCCTAGTTTATTGCTTTGATCTTAGTTTTCAAGTTTTTTGAATGTAATAAAAGCAACTTTGATTTGTATTGAGAGTTGAAGAACTTTGTATTGAAATTAAAGTTGTGAGCACTGAAAGTTTTCCCTTTTGGTCCAAAAATGGTCTAAGTTGTAAAAGGCAAATTTGAGCGAAAATCAACTTTTATCAAAACTTTTCAAAACCATTTTCGATTAGGATCACCACTTGACACGCACGGAATCTATGCTCGAGATGTACGACCCCTAATCCAAAGATAAAAAATTGCCCATTGACTGAATAACACTGCTCAGCACTATAACCAGTTCTCAGAATAAAGATCACAACCGAACCCTCAGATAAAGAACAAACAAAGATGAACTAATCAAACATATGGACAAGATAGTTGATTTAGAGGTGTTTACAGTCGGACTTCAGGATGAAGTTTTCTACATATTCCGAAGATGGGAATTAGGCCTTACGTAGTTCGGTTCGGGTTCACTCGAGTGTTAACATTTTCCTTTTGCGCTCTAACTTTTGCCAAGGCCACCCTTTAGGATTTTCAACCTTGCGAGCTCAGTTTTTCCTTATTTCTAATTTTTTGCGCTCTAACTTTTGCTTGGGTCACCCTTCCAGATTTTCGGCCTAGTGAGCCTCTCAAGGATAGTATTTCTTCAACTTGTCTATGTTGATCGGTTGGGAAAATTCTAGGCCATCCAGGTCCATGAGAATAACAATTCCACCCGACCAGATAGTTTTGATAATATAAAGACCAGTCCAATTGGGTCTGAACTTGCCCCTAAGGTCATGAATGGGAGCTCGGTTGTCTTTCAGCACCAAATCCCTTTCTTTGAGATTCCAAGACTTAACCTTCTTGTTAAAAGCCCTCGCAATCCTGCATTAATAACCCTGAACATGGTACAATGCTTTCAGCATTCTCTCGTCAAACAGTATCAATTCTTCAAACCTACTCTGCTGCCAGTCCACCTTTGCTATTTGACATTCAGCCATAACTTGCAACGACGGGACTTCTATTTTGATTGGTGTAGACACCCCATTTTTGACCGACCTTAAGACTCAGACGTCACCGATTGAGCGCTCGGTGATGTTGCATGTTGTGCTCGTTCAGAAGTCTCAGAGACGCGGCCGCGCGCCCTGCCTCCGGACTTCCGAATCCTCTTCTGTGCCTTGTCTCGGTTTGCGAACCAGACTCGGTTTTCTCTGTTTTCTTTCCTGAGGGAAGGGAGAGGTCCCGTAGACTATATCTCAGTGGCCGTAGGCTACATTTCGTGGCCGTAGGCCATTTTGCCCATTTCGGAGCCCGGTTCCCGGTTTTCAGAACCGTCAGGCTGTGTGCCTCGGTTCGGAACCGCCCAACCATCTCCGATTTCTCCGGTTTTTGGCAAGTGCCTCTGTTTTATCATACCGAGGAACACTGGGGTCGTAGATACCCACTTCGTGGCCGAACACCACTTTTGGTGCTCACAGCCGGTTTTCGGGCCCCGAACCTCGCGGTTTGGCCCCCGAGCATGCATTTTGCATCGGTTTTTGTTCATTCTTGGCAGGTACCTCTGTTTCATCATAACGAGGCACACTGGGGTCTTAGATACCCACTTCGTGGCTGAATTCCACTTTCGGTGCTTACAACCGGTTTTCGGGCCCCGAACCTCGCGGTTTGGCCCCCGAGCATTCATTTTGCATCAGTTTTTGTTCAATTTTGGCAGGTACCTCTGTTTTAGCACCAGGAAGATCACTGGAGGGTGGGAGGCCAACAATTATCTCAGATAACCAGTTATGCTCTTCCGGCGCCCGTTTTGCTCACTTCCGGGCTAATGTTGAACATCCTGGGGCCATTTCTTCCAACCAAAACTACATATTTGTGATGAGGGCACATGGGAGGACCCTAAAAAGTGATGGCCGGCCAGTAATTGTGATTTTCATTTTTGAGCCTCTCTTTCAAGTTTCAATGTTGTGACTCCTGTTTCAGAGTTGCCAAATTCCAACCTTGGGACCTTGTTCTACACACCTGGGAGGACACCAAAAGTTGGTGGCCGGCCATTAATTGTTGGTTTCATTTTTGGCCATGGCCGGCCGGCCATGTGGAGTGGCTGGCCGACTAGTGGGGTGGCCGGCCGGCCATCTTCAAGAAATCCACCTGGCCGGCCAGCTTTCTGCTTTTGAACCCTTTACAGCTGTCCAGCTGCTTTTCAAAATATCCCTGTCCTCCGGGGGATATTTTGGGAGGGAAAGCTTGGATGCATTTCCCTCCCTTTTACACCCCTTTCTTGCCCATTTAAGGGGCTGACCTTCTCCTTTATTAGGGTTAGAAAAATTCTTCTCAAGACTTGATCTCCATTTGGCTCCATCTTCATCTCCAAAACCTCCAAAATCTTCAAAGTTTAGGGCCTTTTGTTCATCATCTCCTAGCACCACCAACACCACTTCATTTCCAGCAGCAAGGAGGAGTTCTTGGGAGGTTTAGAAGCAACTTTCATCAAGCAAAGAGGTAGCAAAAGTCTTGTCTTCAAGGGTAAATCTCAAATCCCTCTTTTGTACCGTTTTCTTGCTTCCTTTCTTAACCCTATTTCCATATTGTTTTGAGCTTCGACCCCTACTGAAAGTGATCCCCTTTTGAGTTCATTTTGATCTTTGATTAAGGGCTCAACCCTGTTTGAGCCCTCTATGGCACACTTGCTTCAATAGCATCTTCTATGTCAATATTTTGCATTAAATATTTAGCGTATGAGTGATCTGTTTTCGAGCATGACATAAACTGTGAGTGGGCCTATTTTGAGCCCCTCTTCAACATTGAAGAAGGGATCAACCCTGTTTGGCCTCTCTATCATGCACTTGCTTTGTAATTCTTCCAATTTACCGTAAAATTGCATGGTTTCTTTAGCCTATTTGAAGTCTGATTTTGAGCATGCCATTAACTGAGATTGAGCTTATTTTTTGTCCCTCTACAACATTGTAGAAGGGATCAATCTTGTTTGGGGTCTCCATGTTATACTTGCCTTTATATCTCTCTTTGACCCCATTTTGCATGCCTTTTTGAGCTTACCTAGCTTCTGTTTTGAGTCTTCATCAGGCCTGGAAAGAGCCTTATTTTGGCCTTCTTGTCATGTTTTGTTAAGGGTATTAGGCTATTTGGTGAATGCTTTTGGTACTTCATGTTATACCCCCTTTGGTCCCTTATCTTTGCATGTCTTGCTAGCTCACCATGCTTCTGTTTTTGAGCCTTCATCAGGCTAGGAAAGAATCTTATTTTGGCCTTCTTGTCATATTTTGTTAAGGGTCCAAGGCTGTTTGGTCCATCCTTTTGCTACTTCATGTTATAGCTCTTTTTTGGCTTTATTTTGCATGCCATGTTGAGCATATCTACATACTGAATTGGAGGATGTCATCTACTAAAGATGTGCATATTTTTGGTCCCTCTTTAGTTTTGTAGAACTGTGTTTTTCATTTTGAGCATTGTATATATCATTTGCTTCATTATCCCCCTCTTTTCCCCCATTTTTGCATGCTATTTTTGCCATACTTGTGATTGTTTTTTGGCCATCTTTGTACTGTAAAAATGCTATTTTAGGGGCTGCCTAGCATCTGTCTTTACATGTCGTGTCCATACTGCGCATGTTTGGCATAGCTGTAGGCCATTTCGGGTGCATAACATTGCATTTCGGGCATCGGGTGTAATTTTGTCATAATTCGGGGGCTATTGGTGCATCATTTTAGCTACTGAAATTTGCATTTCTCATGTGCCATATGCCACGTCTCATTTCGCATGTCATTCTGTGCCTTAATACCATTGCCTCGGTTTGCGTGCCCGTGTGCACGCGTTTCGAGGCACTTCGTTTTCATCCATCGGCGTCCTATGTGAGTGTGGCTGAGGCTCACTTATGTCGGTGTAAGCCCAATATTGCATCACATATCTCATTTCAGTCCTTTGCGCATTCCGTATGCCTTTATTCGGTTTACGTGCCCGTGGGCACGCATTTCGAGACATCTCATTTTAGTCTCGTTGTATATCATATTTCATGTCATTTCATGCTTTAATGCATCGCCTCGGTTTGCGCGCCCGTGGGCACGCATTTCGAGGCACCTCATTTTTTTTTTATCCGACGGCCTCTCATGTGAGTGTGGCTGAGGCCCTCTCATGTTAGTATAAGTCCATTTCGCATTTCGTATGTCATTTCATGCTTTAATGCATCGCCTCGGTTTGCGCGTCCGTGGGCACGCATTTCGAGGCACCTCATTTTTTTTACCCGACGGCCTCATGTGAGTGTGGCTGAGGCCCTCTCATGTTAGTATAAGTCCATTTCGCATTTCGTATGTCATTTCATGCTTTAATGCATCGCCTCGGTTTGCGCGCCCGTGGGCACGCATTTTGAGGCACTTCATTTTTATCCGACGGCCTCATGTGAGTGTGGCTGAGGCCCTCTCATGTTAGTATAAGTCCATTTCGCATTTCGTATGTCATTTTGCATTCCGTATGCATCGCCTCGGTTTGCGCGCCCGTGGGCATGCATTTCGAGGCATCTCATTTTTATCCGACGACTTCTTATGTGAGTGTGGCCGAGGTCCACCCATGTTAGTGTAAGTCCATTTTGCATTCTGTACCTCATTTTAGCTTCATAGCATTCCGTATGCCATTTTCTCGGTTTGCGTGCCCGTTGGCACGCATTTCGAGACAACTCATTTTAGTCTCATTGTTGTCATATTTCATGCCTTAGAACCATCGCCTCAGTATGCGTGCCCGTCTGGCACGCACTCCGAGGCGTCTCATTTTCATAGCATTGAGCATGCTAGAATTGTATATTAGCTGCATTTCATGCATACCATGCATATCGCATCTTGTTCGGGATAGGAGTTAGCCCGGACACGGGAAACGAGGCACGTTTCGTACTCCGAGTGACGGAACGGGTCTCAATTCCCCAGTCACCGACACTCCGGATTACCCATGATGGAGTTAGGTTTTGTTGTAGCATTCATATGCATTGCACCCAATATTGAGTTGTGCAATCCGATTCCTCGGCCATCATGCATCGATATGCGTGATTGGTGGCACGGGGATCGAGGCATGCATATATTTGTGAAATACATTGCTATGCCCTTTTCCTGCTCTCTGTTGCAGCAAAATGGAGAATTGGCAACTTTTCGGAGTCCGGCACGCTTTTCGAGAAACATTGCAAACAGAGGCTAAATTGGGCATCCCAGTAGATTTCCGCGCAAAGCAGCCCAACATGCATCATTCATCAGAAGCGAGGCAGCCCCTGGCTTGCAAGCCAATTTTTTTTTTAAGCTTTCTTAATTTAATTTGTTAATTAATTAGAAATTTGTATATTTCGGACTGTATTATTATTTATTCGGACCCTCTGTGCGAGGGCAAAACTGTAATAAGTGTGGGTGAGTGTGATGTATGTCTTCCAACCCCACGTCTTTCTCCCTTTTATTTACCCGCTTACGATGGTTAGATATAGGGCATATTTCGATTAGCATACAGTATGACGGCATGTTTGCATCATTCATCTGTTTTGCACGCACCGGGCTCGGCGCATCATACAAACTGCATTTGTATTTCAATTCCAAATTGAATACGTGTTAGTTGTAGCATTCCATATGCCATGTTTAGAATAGCCGAGCCTGCTATAGTTGCATTATTGCATGCGTTGCATTAGGCATTTCTGTATACTTAGGATCATGCATGATTTCTAATCAGTTTTCTGTTTTTGGCTTGGAGTACTCGGTAAGTTTTATGCTTTAGCATCCTTGCATGCGTGTGAGTGTTGCCATGATAGCATGCTTACCATGAGGCTAACTGCTTATGTGATATAAACTGCCTTGAATGCCTGTGGGTGGAGGTTGTGTTGCTTGAATTGGGACAATGCGTTGACTGTTTGTTTTAAGCCCACTAGATAGTGGCAAATCATGTTTTCTAAGCCCACCTGAGGGTGGCAAATCCGCGTCTTAGCCTACCTGCGGGTAGCACCATCAACCCTTTTCAAATAAACAAACATGAAATGTTTTGTTCCAATTCAGGCGACTCAGTCTATACTTGTTTGCTGCGAGCATCACATAGTAACCTAGGCTAATAATCGGAATAAGAGCATACAATGTTTTCAAAACAGATATCATGGTTAGTAGAGGCCGGTCTTTGACCGGCGAGCGGGGGTGCTCACGAAGTGACCTTCCCCAATCGTACCCAGTTCCCGAGCCGAGGCAACTTTGGTGATGACGGACACGTGGCCTTTGGCACCGAGTCAGGGTTTCCTAAATTTCCCATTTAAAAATATTTAGGTGGCGACTCTGTATCTGGCGAAGCAGTCCATGTTTGGCACTTCTTTCAAAAAAATCTGTTTTCAAAACGATTTGCCGGATTTGGACTCTTTGGTTCAAGATTGAGAACCGTGACATTTGAGTCCTTGAACTGTAGTGACCCCAATATGAACAGAACGGGACTTAACCCTCCCGGGGCGTTCGGGGGACGTCTACAATTGGCAAAACAACTTCCATCCCATAGATAAGAAAATAAAGAGTTGCCCCTGTAGACGTCCGGATTGAAGTTCTATAGCCCCAGAGTGCGAATGGCAATTTGTCTGGCCAGTCCCTGTAGGTCTCAACCATCTTCTGCAGAATATGCTTGATGTTCTTGTTGGCGGCCTCAACAACTCCGTTGGTTTGCGGCCGGTATGTAGACGACTTATGAAAAGCCACGTTGTATTTCTCCAATAAGTCTATCACTTCTTTATTGAAATGGGAACCATTATTTGAAATGATATCGTTTGGGACCCCATAACAGCAAATGATGTTGTTTCGGATGAACTTAGCCACATACACTACTTTCAACATTGCATAAGATTGAGCTTCTACCAACTTTGTGAAGTAATCAATTGCCACCAGAATGTACTCATGCCCATTCGATCTTTTTGGTGTGATTGCACCAATGATGTCAATTCCCCAGACTGAAAAAGGCCATAGTGAAGTCATATTGTACAGCTTCGACGGTGGGATGTTCATGCGATTAGCATAAATTTGGCATTTGTGGCATTGCCGAACAAAACCAATACAATCCTTCTCCATAGTATACCAATAGTGACCTTGCCTGAGAATCTTCCGGGTTAACATTACTTCGTTCATGTGCGCCCCGAACTCTCCTCCATGGATAGCCTCTATCAGGCGCTTTGATTCCTCTGCATTGACACACAACTTTTGCATTCTTAGATGACCTCTCTTGTACAGTTTACCTCCATAGATGATAAATTGAATGGCCATTCGCCGTATTGCCTTTTTATCTTTGGCATTTGCCCCTGGTGGATAAATCTCATTTTCCAAGAAGTTCCAAATATCATAGTACCAAGGGTTTTGATCTTGTGCTTCATCTATTGCGGCGATAATTTCGTAGGCCGGCGTGTATCTATGCTTAATGATGATCGGACACATCCGGACTCCAAGCGGGATGTCTATCATAGAAGAAAGAGTTGATAAGGCGTCAGCGAACTTTTTGTTCTCTCTCAGTAGATGCGTGAAAGTCAGGTTTTCAAACCTAGGAATCAGAACGTCCAGGGTCTGGTGATAGATTTTCATCTTTTCTTCTTTAACCTTCCAATCTCCTTTTGCTTGAGACAAAACTAGGTTCGAGTCCCCGATGACGTCCAACCTTTTTGCCCCTAGTTCCAAGGCGGCTTCCAAACCAGTGATACATGCCTTATACTCTGCTTCGTTGTTGGATACTTTGAACCGGAGTTTGAAAGCTAAAAGTATATGAGAATTGTTGGGTGCTATCAGCAACACACCTATCCTATAACCATATTGATTAGACGCTCCGTCAAAGTACATTGTCCAAATCTCTTCCTCAACTTGCAGAATGGCTTCATCTACGAATAAGTATTCTACCGTTTCATCCCCTTCCATTGGGTGATTTGCCAGGAATTCCGCTACAGCTCTCCCCTTGACCGACTTGCGAGTAACATACTTCAGTTCAAATTCGAAAAAGAGAAGCAACCAACGGGCTAGTCTGCCCGTAAGAGCTGGTTTCTCAAAGAGATATTTGATGGGATCTAATTTCGAAACCAGAATAACGAAGTGAGCTAACGAGTAGTGCCTCAACTTCTTTTTAGCCCATACCAAGCCAAGCAAGCTTTCTCCAACGGTGTGTAGCGGGTCTTATAATCCAGCATTTTCTTTCTGAAATAATAGATGGCTTTCTCGATCCTATTTACAGATTCCTGAGCAAGCATCCATCCCATCATTGTGTCCGTTACTGACAGATACAAAATCAAAGGCTTCCCCGGCTCTGGCAGCGACAACATAAGTGGATTCTGAAGGTTTTGCTTGATTTGCTAAAGCGAATTGATATCGATTATCCCATCGAAATTTCTTTCCTTTCTTCAGGAGACCAAAAAGTGGTTTTGTAGACACCCCAGTTTTGATCGCTCGTAAGACTTAGGCGCTTTATTCCGGGCACTCGATGATGATGATTATATTTTGTATGTGGTTTTAATTCTTAATAAAATAATTTGAGTTCGAGTTCTAAACAATTCCAACTTGCCATACCCATTGTATTTCTACCCCACAAAGTTAGTTTTGTACCTGTATTGAACCTGAAAGTGAGGAACAGTGGGCATACATTGACCTTCGGCCGTACATCAGTGACCTCTGGCTGGAGACACCAAGGTCCAGCCGGACTTCTTGACTTTTCAGGCAGTTTGTACAGCAATCTGCCAGCTGCCCAATTTTGCAGATATTTTGAGCAGCAGCTCAAGTTCTATAAATACGGGGCTCATCCTGCTGTATCAAAGGTTAAGAAAACAAGATTAAGAGTTAGAGAGAAAGAAAAAATATCAAGAGTTTAGAAATATCTTAGTAATATCCAAAAAAATATCATAGCTACTTCATCTTTGTCCTTCCATAAGCTCTCATATCAGCCTTGAAGCCCTCATATCATCCATACATACCATACAAGAGCTTGAACTTGGAACTTGATTTGAGACTTGAAGATCATAACTCAAACTTGAGGGTGCTTTGGAATCAAGTTTGGTTTACAACAAGAACACCTTCTCTACAAGAGATAAAGCTTCCTTTGTTTTATTTCAATCTTTGTTCACCTTATTCTTGTGTTTTCATACTATTTTGGGACTGTTTTAAGGGCTGAAACTTGTGATTAAAAGCTACCCAAAGGTGGTGGGGTTAATCACCCTTGCTTGAACCTTATTCCAAGCTTTTATCCTTGTGTTTTCCACTTGTTTTCTCTAATTTTTGCCACTATTTTGGGGCTGTTTTTCAACATCTAAAATATGTGATTTGAAGTTATAAAAGTGGGGGGGTTAGCCACCCTTCCTTAAATTTGTTTACTAGCTTGAATTTATTCACCTTTTCTAGCTTAAATTATGCTATTAGGGGCTGTTTAATTTATGTCAATAATTTTTATTTTCATATTATGTTTGTGTTATATTTACCAATTAATCAACTTCACATAATCATCTCTGCAACCTCCTTTCATTCTTTGCTTATTTCGATTAAAAAGTTGTGAAAAATTGAGATTGTTATTCAAGTATAAGAAAGAAAAATTTCCATACTTAATGGTTTAATCTTTTTGGAAGTTCATTACCAACGACATAAAACTTCTTTCATGCTTAATGGTTCAATCTCTTCGGAGGTTCATTACCAAAGGCATACATCTTTCTTATACTAAAGCCAATCTTTTATTTTTTATTTCTTTTTATCACTGATGTATTTACTTTTAAGGGACTAACTTTCTAGTTAAACCCTTGGAAATCACCAAAGAAAGTGTCATTATAGCTTATTATCAAGTTTGGATTTCAAGTCATTATCGCTCACTTTGGGTTTTTCCTAAGTCATTATCACTCTTTTGAGTTTAACTAGTCCTTGTTGCACATCTTGGGTTTGACTTAAAATCCCTTATCGCTTGTAAATGAGTTTGACTCTTCCTTTGTAATTTCCCCCGAAGAAAATAAGATTTATTTTCTCAGGTTAAGTTGATGCTTATTTCTTTTTATTATGTTTTGGACTTAGTGGACGTAAATATCACTTTTGAACAAAAACGAGAAAAGATAAAGAAATGGAAAGGTAATAAAAAAAAAAGGCAAATAAAATTGGTTAATTGGATTACAACCGACATAAAGAACTAATACTGGATTCGGTCGGACGTTATACTGAGTCTATTGTGTCAAGGCTTGTCTTACATCAATTCATGATGTTTTGATAAATCTTGAAGCGTCTTTACGGCCAGACGTTATGCCAGAGTCTATTGTGTCAAGGCTTGTCTTACATCAATTCATGATATTTTGATGAACCTTGAAGCGTCTCTACTTCCCTTCTTGAATTCACTTCATGATAGGAGGGAGGGGTGGTTGTTATGCATTGCATTTATTGATCTTTGCCCTATCGTGTCCAAAATCATCTTGCAAATCAACTTGCAACCATAGATGGTTTGGGAATTGAGTTCGCTCCTCTCTTGAGTATTTTCTATGATAGAGTTGGGTAAAAGAGACAAACATGGCTAGGAATACCCTGTCCGCACTGTTTCACCTCAGGCACAAAAAACAGATTTCCGCAAGAAAACAAGGTATGATTGGATTTATTTGGGGCTCGACTGAGTCGTATTCTGGGTCGGCAAGGCTCCAATAAATTGCAAACAATACACTTTTGGTTGAAAGCAATGATAGGGTGAAACAAAACAGTTCCCAACAAGGCAAACATAATAATTCCTAAGGAGCATCGCGCAATCATTACATATTTGTTGTAATAAATTAGACAGCCCATTTTCATTATTATTCATTCGGATTTGTAATAATTATTTATTTGGACACTTGGACATTCAGACCCTCGTTCGCGAGGACAAATATGTAATAAGTTGTATGTCTTCCAACCCCTATTCTTTCTTCATTTTATTTATCTGCTTATGATGGTTAGCATATGGACATCATATTTTCAAATTAGCATTTCCATGACTTGTATCCATTCGTTTTGCATGCATAAAAGTTCAGCTCATAATATTATTTAAATGTCAAATTCAAACTCTTTACTTGAATACATGCGCTATCACATGCCTTGAATTGACTCGCATGCCATGCTAGTAGCCGAGCTTATTACTTGCACGTTTTATGTGTTGCATTAGTCATGTTGCATTAATTAGGATCATGCATTTTTTTCTAACTATTTGTTTTTTTTTACTCGGCTTCGGACATAAGGTAAGCATTTTTGCTTTAGCATATTGCATGAGTGTGATTACTGCCATATTAAACATACTACCATGAGGCTAACTGCTTACTTGATATACCTATTTGAATGCTTGTGGATGAAGGCTATTCACTGAAATTGGGATACTTTGATTAATGTATATATATGAGATCACTTTTTCAAGTGGTATATATTCAAAACACTTTTTCAAAACAAACAGGAAATCAAACGTTAAAACTTCTAGTGAAATTAGTCTATACTTGTATGTTAAAAATAAAATAAGAACATATATTGTACATAAGAATCACATGTTGATTAGTAGAGGCCGATTTTTGATTGGGTGAGTGGGGTGCTCAATTAATGACCTTCCCCTCTCATATCTAAGTTCCCGAACCAAGACACTTTGGTAACGACGGACTAATGGCCTTTGGCATGAGTTACGGGTTTCCTAAATTTTCCAAAATAAATATTTAGGTGGTGACTCTGATATCTGACAAAGCAGTCCATTTTTGGAATTTGATTCAAAACATCGATTTTCCAAAAGAAATTGCCAGATTTGGACTCTTTTTGTGTTTCCACCGTTTCACATTGCACTTGTGAAATCAGATTCAGAACCCACAAGTGGAGTCTGAACTGTACGAGCTATTCATTCTTTCGAAAGAGAGCACGAAAAGCCGAGCTACAGTTTCTGGCGACTCTGCTGGGGATTTAGAGAACTTGACTTGAACTTTATGATGTGAATTTTCATCTACATTTATATATTCTTTGCATTGCATTTGCATTGGTGCGCTTAAGTCCCTGTGTTTGCCATCTACTATTCCTGGACAGTTTGTCGGAGGCTTGCCTACAAAGCTTGCTAAAAGGCTGACCGGTCATGGGCTCTACCATGTTGGGAGCACAACCTTTGGATCTGGATTACTGCTGTACCGTTTGATCCTCCTTTCACTTCTCGGTGTTAGGTGTGAGAGGTATATTAGGTAGTCTAATTGAGGTACCCTCTGTGACTATTTGACCTAATGCATATAGTACGCTCTGGTGACCATTCCAAATTAGGACAGGATGCCACCTGTACAGGATGTTATGAAACCATTTGCTTAAAATAGTGCAACCTAGATCATGTCAAAATCTAAGACAGGGTAACCCTACCCCCTCATAGGGGTGTTTTGGTTCTTTTACATGGTATATGCTTTTACAGTGAAACTGTACAAAGTGGTTCATATCAATGGTACAAATGAGCAGTCAGTTTGAGAACAAAGTTCAGTGGGGATCACAGTTCAGCTGCGTGTTGTGATTGTTGAAAATTAGGGCTGAAGTGCTGTTCGATTTTTTATTATGTTTTCTTTCTTGCTTTTGCTAGGTAGTTTTTCATCATAGCTTTAGAAAGACCTGATATCCCCTAAGTTGTATGGACTCGTTCTCGCAAACTATGTAAAACTCAAGATCTTGTTGATGGTCAGCCAATTTTAGTTTCTCTCCCGCCAGTTACTCGACAAAGAAGGAACAAACAGGCATCAACATCGGTACAAAATGCTCTGCCAACACCTATTCGTGCATGCAATTCACCAACATCTCACCCACCTAGAACAAGGGTGGCACAGAACGTAGAAGAACTTGCAGCCATGATGGCAGCTATTCAGAGAACCATGGATACCGTAAATCAGCAGATGGCCGCACAGGATGAAGTCATTGCTAATCTGCGTCGCCCATTTGGGGCATCTATATCTACAGTGTATCCAATCCCTACTACTAAGCCGAATCCTGATCCTCCTCCAATAGTGGAAAATCCCCAGGTCCCAGATCCCCAAGAGGTGTTTCTACAGGCTCCAGCTCATAGGCCCTTGGCACAACCCCAAGGGGTACTCCTTCCCTTTGACATCAACAATAATCTAGCCATGATAAAAATTGCTAGGCTAGAGAAAGCACTGAAAAAATCCCAAGGCTTCAATTCCATTTCGGATATTGAAGATGGGTACACTGAGGCTTCGGTCAGACTACCGAAGAAGTTTAAAATGCCCCACATCGACAGGTTCGATAGGAGTGGGGATCCAATTGTGCATGTCCGATTATTTTCAGATGTGCTGAGGCCTATGGGTTTATCTAGGGCACAGAAGCTCTCATTGTTTGGGAGGACCCTGTCTGATGTAGCAGCCATCTGGTATACCAAATTAGAGGACTCTACAAAACGGAACTGGGATGAGCTATCTAAAACATTTGTTAACCAGTACTCATATAATACCCAGATAGAAGTAACCGTTAGTGAGCTGAAGGCCACTACTCAGAATCCCAAGGAGTCATTTATTGATTTTGTCGCCAGGCGAAGAGCCAAGGCAGCTCGGATGACAGACCGACCTACGGAAAGAGAATAAGTCCAACTGGTGGTTCAGAATCTTGAACCAGATATGCTGCAGAGGATGATAGTGGCACCATTGACCACATTTGCTTCCTTACATGAGTTGGGGGTCCAGATTGAGAGTGCCTTCAAAAAGGGCATCCTTGACAGGACTAGTGAACCCGTAAGAAGACCATTTTCTCGGAGTACCAATGCTAGTACTAGCACTATTCCACGGCCTGCAGATGTCAGTATCGTTGCTACATCGTCGACTAAGATGGCTGATCCCTTCGCTGCTGCTACAAACTCACAAACCGCACAAAATGGTCAACCTTGGAACCGAAGAAATTTCACCCCTCTCCATATGAGTCTAACCTGTGCCCTCAAGATATTGCTAGAAAGGAGGCATCTCAAGCTTCTCGAACCACGACCTCTCTTAGACTCACAGCCAGCTAGGCATGACCCAACCCAATATTGTTCTTTCCACCAACAACATGGCCATCTTACAAATTCATGCTTTCGTCTACGTCATGAGATTTAGAATTTCATTGACAAAAAAACCATCGCCCCTCTTAAACCAAATGTGACAACCAACCCACTTCCTGCACATAACCAAGTTCCTCCACCAGAAATATTAACCATATCCAAATACTACCGCCCACCTTCAACCCCAGCACATATATTACCTCGTCCCACCTACCAAAACCGAAGGTGGTTATTCCAAAAGGCACGGATATGTGCATGATGGACATAAGCCCACAAATCCAACCCAAGATTGTGATGGTAGAAACAGACAAATGTATTACAGACAAGGTTATCTGAAACCGGTATTATAGAAAAGGGGGCTTCGCTTGTGGAGGAGTATGACCCCTGCTTATACATTGTGGCCATTGATCAGCCAAAACCAATGGTCATATTGCCAGATGTTCTTAGTGTCAATGCTATCATGGAAGGCCAATTAGGGAAACACCAGAACGATTGGCCTGAACAAGGCCTAAATGACTTGGCCGAACTGGAGGAAGACCTAGCCCAGATGGAAGAAGACCTAGCCAATCTCTACTTCTTTGACGAAGAGGATACAAACAGTGTCTAGATAAGTTGGTGGGACCTAAGTCAGCCGGAAACAAACAACGGTTGGTTTAGTCACGGAGAGCTAGATGAGGCAGAACAGACAAGCAGGGTTAAGAAGGAAAAAGCCGGGGCTACATCTTTGATTAGCACAACACAAGTGTTGGAACAATTCCAGCAGGAAAGTGAGAGCAAAGAAATGCCATTCTCGAAAGCAGAAACCAAAACCGTCGTAGAAAAATGATGGTATGATGTGAACATGCTCCAGGTAGATAAAAGCCTAGTCTTGACTGTAGGAGAGTGGTGGGAAGATAATGAGTCATGCATACACGGACAAAGAGTGGAAATTTGATACCCCCGATGATACGTGGTATGCGGACGAGATTAATCACATGACCTGGAGTGGTCGGTACTTCAAACCCGCGGCTTTGGATCAACCAGAATCTTCCTACAAAGAGGTTGAAAAATTGAAAGAGAAGGATTGTGAAGAAAATTTGGTCTTGAAATAACTCAAAAAGATTCAGGCAGACATATCAATCTGGGGATTGATAATGGCTTCCTAGGAGCAAAGACAAGCACTGCTAGAGGTAATGAATCGAACCAAGCTGCCTATCAACACTACCGCTGAACAACTAGTGTCGTTAGTCACATCCGGGGACGTTACGCCATCAATATCTTTCATAGATAAAGAGCTGCCACCTGAGGGTGCCAACCATAACCGACCCTTGTATGTGACTCTGGAGAGCCGAAAAAGTGGATTCTGATGGTTTTAGTAGATATTGGATTAGCAATTAATGTATGCCCAGTACAGACTGCTTATGCCATAGGGTTGAGGCCGGTTGACTTCACGCCTACAACCCAATCCGTTCGAGCTTATGACAACACGAGCCGGGATGTTATGGGAACGTTCAAAAGCCATATCCTAATCGGCCCCTCCGAACATGAGGTAGAATTCCATGTAATGGATGTACCGGCAACTTTCAATCTACTGCTAGGAAGGCCTTGGCTGCATCAGATAAAGGCTGTGTCATCAACAGTTCATCAGTTGGTGAAATACCCCTTTAAAGGTGGAATTGCTACTGTGTACGGTAATTCTGCGATCTATCCTCCCCAGGGAACTGCCACTCCAGTGTTGGAAATCATGCATGGGGAAGAAGATGTATTCCTTTCTGGCTTCTCACTGACAGAGGCCTGGGTGGTTCAAACCATCATGGCAGAAGGTGACGGAACTTATGTGAGTGCTCAGTCCATTTACATGATGAACAAACAGGGGTATATGCCTGGATCAGGACTGGGCAGGAGTGGCAGGCAAGGAGGTACTATTACCAAGGAGATGATTCACAACCCCCATGCTTTTGGGCTGGGATACAAACCTACTGCGGAAGATTGGCAAAGGAAGGGAGCTGAGTTGAGAGGAAGAATTAAAGCAAAGAAAGTTGGGAAACAGTATGAGTTAGTCCACAACCAATACGAGGAACCTTGAACGGACGCTTTGTCCGCCAAGGGGAAGATTTCCCCTTTTGTGGATTTCTAGAGCCTTGGTTTGACCAGGAGACAAAGACAATGTATCTCGGGTTCGAGATCTTCTTCGGGCACCAGTTACCAGAAGAGTAAGATGAGCAGATGAACCTGAACATTAATACAGATCGAGGCATGGCTGCAAATGTAGATGTTAAAGAAGAAAAGCTGTTGGGAAAAACACTGACTGACCTACTAACAAAGTCTACTGTTGGAACTGAGTCTGACAACTTGGGGGATAGTTTTACTATCTCAATGATCGGGGATAAACCAACTGTGGATTTCTCTAATCTTATTGTGGATGCATCTAAGGCTTCGCACCTAGTCTGGAAATTTGACAAGGGCATCATCAGCAGTTCTGAATCGGATAACGAATTCGAATCTGATTCCACTGATTTTGTAGAGTCGGAGTCAAATTCGAGTTCCTCCAAGTCTGGTATCTCCGGGGGTGGTAACCTGGATACCAAAAGTCCTGTCGAAGTCGTCTTTTAGTTTTTTTTTTTTTTGAGTCAATTGTAACTGAGGACCCAGACTTTACTAATGGGAATGTCGTAGATTTTGCTTACTTCTCTGTGCCTTTAGTTTGTTGCAGTGATCTTGATTTTCAAAATTTTGACTTAAACGAAGAGGAAGAAATTCCTCGGGCTTTGAAAATTTTGGTTGACCAAGAAGAGGAGAGGCGCATTAAGCCCTGCACAGATGAAATCATTGCAATTAACGTGGGTACTAAGGAGGATCCTTGCTTGGTCCAGATCGGATCCACGTTGTCTTCAGAGGAACGCGAGCGTTTAATCGCTTTATTAAAACAATTCAAAGATGTTTTCACGTGGTCCTACGAAGACATGCCTGGAATCGATCCTGAGATTGTACAACACCAGATCCCTCTTAACCCTGAAGCCTGACTAGTCAAACAGAAATTGCGTAGAGTTCGCCTAGATTGGGCATTGAAGATTAAAGAGGAGGTCACCAAACAGATTGATACGGGTTTCTTAATGGTATTTGAGTACCCGACTTGGTTGGCTAATATCGTTCCAGTTCCAAAGAAGGGTGGCAGAATCAGAGTCTGCGTCGACTTCCAGGATCTAAACAGAGCTAGTCCGAAAGATGACTTTTGATTACCCCATATCGATGAACTGGTGGACTTTATAGTTGGTCATGCTTTGCTTTCATTCATGGATGGGTTTTTTGGGTATAATCAGATTTCGATGGCACCGGAGGACAGAGAGAAAACTACTTTCACCACGCCGTGGGGTACTTACTGCTATAGAGTTATGCCTTTTGGATTGAAAAACACCGGGGCTACATATCAGAGGGCTGCAACCACCATCTTGCATGACATGATCCACAAGGAGGTTGAGGTGTATGTGGACGATATGATTGTCAAGTCTAAAGAGCGAGAAGGCCACTACATCGCATTAGAAAAATTCTTTGAGCAGATCAGGGAGTACAGACTGAGGTTGAACCCACAGAAATGCACCTTTGGGGTAACTGTAGGAAAAATGTTGGGATTTTTGATCACACAAAGGGGAATTGAAGTAGATCCCTCCAAAATCAAGGCCATCGTAGAAATGCCACCACCGAGGACTGAAAAGGAGGTGCGCGGCTTTCTGGGCAAGGTGCAATTCATCAGGCGGTTTATCTCAAAATTAACCTTGACTTGTGAACCATTGTTTGGTCTGTTGAAGAAAGGAAAGAAGTTCCAATGGGATGATCGATGTCAGTTCGCCTTCGAACAGGTCAAACAGTACCTTCAGAATCCACCTGTATTGTTGCCACCAGAACCAGGGAAACCACTGATCTTGTATTTATCGGTAACAGATTCGACTATGGGGTGCATGCTAGCGCAAGAATCAGAAGCTAAGGTGGAAAAGGCCATCTACTATCTAAGCAAGAAGATGCTGGATTATGAAACTCGCTACACACCGCTGGAGAATGCTTGTCTAGCCTTGGTATGGGCTACTCAGAAGCTGAGACACTACCTGTTAGCTTATTCTGTAATTCTAGTTTCAAGATTAGATCCCATCAAATATCTCTTTGAGAAACTAGCACTTACGGGTAAGCTAGCTCGTTGGTTACTTCTTCTCTCCGAGTTTGACCTCAAGTATGTCACGCACAAATCAGTCAAAGGGAAGGCCGTAGCGGAATTCCTGGTAGACCACCCAGTAGAAGGAGATGATGAAGTAGTGGAGTATCTATTCCTAGATGAAGACATCCTGCAGATAGAAGAGGAAACATGGACGATGTACTTTGACGGAGCATCAAATCAATATGGTTATGGGATAGGTGTATTGCTCATAGCACCCAATGATTCACATATACCTCTAGCCTTCAAACTCCGATTTAAAGTGTCCAACAATGAAGCAAAATATGAGGCGTGTATTGCTGGCTTGGAAACTGCTCTAGAACTAGGGGCAATAAGGTTGGACGTCATTGGGGATTCGAATTTAGTTGTCTCTCAAGCCAACGGGGATTGGAAAGTTAAGGAAGAGAAAATGAGGGTTTATCGTCAGGCCCTGGATGTGCTAATTCCGAGGTTTGAAAAACTAACATTTACGCACCTACTAAGAGAGAATAATCGGTTTGCTAATGCGCTGGCAACTCTATCTTCCATGGTGGACATCTGCTTGGAGTAAAGATGCATCCGATCATTATTGAACAAAAGTATACGCCGGCCTACGAGACCATTGCTGTGATAAATAAGGTTCAAGACATAAACCCCTGGTATTACGACATTTGGAATTTCCTAGAAAAAGAGGCATACCCACTAGGGGCAAATGCCAAGGACAAAAGGGGAATACGGTGTTTAGCTGTCCAATTTATCATCTGTGGAGGCAAGTTGTACAAAAGAGGTCATCCGGGAATGCATAAGCTGTGTGTTAAGGAAGAAGAATCAAGGCGCCTTATGGAAGCTATTCATGGAGGCAAGTGTGGAGCTCACATAAATGGTGTGATGCTAGCTCAAAAAATCCTTAGACAAGGCTACTACTGGTCAACCATGGAAGAGGACTGTATTAGCTTTGTACGGCGATGCCACAAATGTCAAATCCATGCCAATCGCATGAACATTTCGCCGTCAAAGCTGTACAACCTGACTTCGCCATGGCCTTTCTCAGTTTGGGGAATTGACGTTATCGGCGCAGTCACGCCAAAGGGGTCAAATGGGCACGAGTTCATTTTAGTAGCAATCGACTACTTCACTAAGTGGGTAAAGGCCCAGTCCTATTCCGTGCTAAAAGCGTCGCATGTGGCCAAGTTTGTCAAGAATAACATCATTTGTAGGTATGGGGTGCCCAACGAGATCATCTCAGATAACGGCTCACATTTCAAGAAAGAGGTGATAGACCTGCTTGAGAAATATAACATGGCTTTCTGTAAGTCATCAACATACAGCCGCAGACCAATGGAGCCGTTGAGGCTGCAAACAAAAACATCAAGAGAATCTTGCAGAAGATGGTGGAAACCTATAGGGACTGGCCGGAGAAATTGCCATTTGCACTCTGGGGCTACAGAACGTCAATATGAACATCTACAGGGGCAACCCCCTATTCTCTAGTCTATGAGATGGAAGTTGTTCTGCCAATCGAGATTAAAGTGCCGTCACTGAGAATTATGGCCGAATGTCAAATAGTGGAGGCGGATTGGCAACAGAACAGATTTGAAGAATTGATGTTGTTCAACGAAAGGAGGTTGAAGGCATTGTATCATATCCAAGGCTACCAGCGTAGAATTGCTAGGGCTTTTAACAAGAAAGTCAAGTCCAGAAATCTCAAGGAAGAGACATGGTGCTCAAAGACAACCGAGCCCCCATCCACAACCCTAAGGGCAAGTTCAGACCCAATTGGACTAGTCCTTATATCATCAAGTCAATATGGTCCAGAGGAGAAATTATTCTTATGGATTTGGATGGCCTGGAGTTTTCACAACCGATCAACATGGACAAGTTGAAGAAATATTATCCCTGAGAGGCTCACTAGGCTGAAAACCCGAAAGGGCGACCTAGGCAAAAGTTAGAGCATGAAAAATTAGAAAAAAAAAAAAAAAATTTGAGCTCGCAAGGCCGAAAACCCGAAAGGGCAACCTTGGCAAAAATTAGAGCGCAAAAGGAGAGAATAAATACTCGAGCAACCGCACCGAACTACATAAGGCCTGATTCTCATCTTTGGGATACGTAGGCAACTTCATCCCGAAGTTCGGCCATAACCATTTTTCAACTCAACTGTCCTGTTCATCTGGTTATCCATCATTCTCCACCGTTTGTCAGCTTGGTCGTATTGCTTCCATTTGGGCAGAAAGGTCAGTTACAAGATGAAGCAGTAATGATCAATGCAATTTGGGGGCAATTATGGTTTTCAATTTGGGGTTATACAGCTTAGGATTGATTTTGTGTGTATCCAGTGGTGACCATTTCCGAAAATGGGTTTGACATGTTTCTCAAAATTTTACTTTTTATAACACAAAAGGAGACTTTTCAATACTCATCTTAATTTTATTGACTTTAACACAAGTACATTCTACAAAACAAAGTTGTTTTTACATAAAAACTTGAAAAGAAAAGACAAAACAATAAACTAGGGGCATAAATGAGTCAAGTGTCAATTCTTTGTCTATTTCTTGTACCCATGGAAGTCTCTGTAACCGAAGTCGGCCTAATCTGTTCCTCATCCTCGAGCCAAGCCAAGTACTCGCTAGGAAGGACGTAACTAAAATTTAAGGCAGGAGTCAGAATTTCTCTTGACCTCTAAGCAGTAAGATATCGAGGCAAGTACGAACTACGAATGGGAAATGAAGCTGGGTACTTTATCCCTTTATCCGGATAAGTCTGATCATGTCCAAACTGGCGTCTGAACCTGAATGGAAAATAGAACACACAGTGTGTAAGGCCAATCAACTGTATACTTGGTTGCCGGGACATGCTGTAACTCATCTTAGCCAAGTTAAGCCAAGGGCTACACCAAGCAATGTCAGCCGCGGACCTGCTGTGCATCCAGTCATACCACATTACCTCTGAGGAGAGCTCCACTAGCTGTGAACGAAGAGAGTAAGTTCTGGCCGAGTACTCGGGGCAGGGGTCCATTACTTTCAGCTTATCCATTAACCATACCTGGGGAGGGAAGGAAAATAAGAGAGAATAAAAGAATAGAGAGCTGTACAGTGAGGGAAAAGGAAGAAAAGGATTTCGAGAGCAAAACAGAGATTGAGTGCCAAGTGATGTAAGGATCATAAATAAGAAGGATAGGAAATAATACCTGGAGAAGTAATGGACTCCCCGTAAATCAAGTAGTCTCTTGTCGATGAAAAGCATCTAAACCTGTCAAAGTCTCGGCCAACACTAAGCCCATACAACTCTTACCCTCCTTAAGGCATTGAGCTACTTCAATCAATTTAATACTAGCTCCATCGTGACTAGGGGCAAGAAGAAAGTGTGCAAGTAAGCATAAGTAGAGGGCATGTTGACGATAACCCCGCCAAAGGAGGCTTTCTTTGTCACCGGTAATGGAAAACCGACTAATCAAATCCGGAATGTCTAATTCCCCATTGTGAGCCAAGGATCGAGCCTCGTGCAAAGTAAGCCCACACATCCGTCCTAAAGCTTGAGTATGGCCAAAACGGGTTTGAGGCACAATTTCTTTATCGCGTCCTGTGGGAGCCGAATATATGGATAAAACGGAAGGGGCATGTTTTAGTACTGACATTAACCGGACGTCTAGCAAATATTAATTGGCCCCATCCTGCAAGACTAGGATGGGCCGAATACGATGCGTAAGCCGATTAATAAAGATCGTTGGGGGCCGAATATAAGAACGGGTAATGATTGAAAACCGAGCCCAGGCCCCGAGGCCTCAGGAGGAACAGATATAAATGAAGAAGCAACGTCCTTGGAAGGGTATGTAAAAAAAAAGATACTTCACTAAACTTAGTAAACAAGCTTTCTTGAGTAGAGGAACTGACTTGCCCGTCGGAGTGCTAATCCCGGCACCCCCGACCGGAGTATTTGTCTTTGCAGGTGACTAGCTGAGTATCAAGAGCGTCTTCCCGGATCAGAAGAGTATTTCCAAAAACCACTTCCCCACAATTGGCGCCGTCTGTGGGAATACTCAAATACATCCATGGAAGGCGTGACGCAAGATCCTCCGATAGCCACCGACGAAACTACACAGAGAGACGACATCACCCCGGCAAATATGCTCGGGAAGGAAACCATCGCTGCGAGACGCGCTTTGAATTTTGACTCGCTAACGACTTCAGCGCAGGAGACGATGCAAGCCATCATAGAACAAGCTAAACAGAATGAGCAAAGGCTGGAAAGTATGCTCGCAGAAAATGAACGCCTCCGATAGGATTTGGCCCTGGAAGTAGCAAAATCCAAAGAAGCCGCGCGCCAAGACCCCGAACGACCCCTGAGGGCAGGTAAACAACGACCTCGAGCCCGACCAAAGGAAACTGATAGCGACTCCAATTCATTATCCACGGAGCATAAGAAGGGACGCTCAGACACTTCCAGCTCCTTTGAAAAAAGCCCACACATAAGGAACAAGCGCAGAAGGAGCAGTTCAGACGAAGAGGACCGGCACGATCCTTTTATTCGACGAATTGCGAGGGCGGCCCTGTCCAAGAAGTTCAAAGCTCCATCATTTACTCTCTACGACGGAAAATCAGACCCCACTGATCATATACGTCATTATAAGCAAGCCATGACGTTGCATGTAGACAATGAAGCCCTCATGTGTCGAATATTCCCCAGCAGCTTGGGGCCACTAGCTGTCAGATGGTATTACAAGCTGGAGCCGGCTTCGATCAGAAGTTTCCATCAATTACAAAAATCCTTCAGAGCCAGATTCATCACCAACGAGGTACAGCCGAAACAGGCCGACTCTCTCTGGGCTATGCAAATCCAACCAGGAGAAACGCTGAGAGCATATTCGGCGCGATATTGGGAGTGCTTCAATCTTGTTGACGACGCATGCAACGACTCCATGGCCGTCACCGCCTTCAAAATGGGGCTACATCCTGACAGTGCTCTTCGCAACTCCCTGACCAGAAGACCCCCCAAAACAGTCTGGGCGTTGATGAAGAAAGTCGAAGAGTATTGCAAAGTGGAAGACGATGCCTTGAGGATCAAAGCTAGACAAGTGTCCACCAAATCGGCACCCACTGATACTGCTCGGCCGATAAGTTCCGTGCCACCTCTTAGCGCCGAGCCACGACAACGTGCTAAACGAGACAAGAGCCAGGACTCTCGCCGATCGAGTGATCAATGCTCCCACCCGACGAATTAAGTCTCCGGATACGGAGCCCCCTTTGGCGCATGATGCCTTAGGGCCGATTAAGTCTCCGGATACGGAGCCCCCTTTGGCGCACGACGCCTTAGGGCCGATTAAGTCTCCGGGTACGGAGCCCCCTTTGGCGCACGACGCCTTAGGGCCGATTAAGTCTCCGGATCGGAGCGCCCTTCGTGGATGTCACGATTGGCCAAATTAAGTCTCCGGATACGGAGCCCCCTTTGGCGCATGACGCCTTAGGGCCGATTAAGTCTCCGGATTCGGAGCACCCTTAGGCGCATGACGCCTTATGGTCGATTAAGTCTCCGGATACGGAGCCCCCTTTGGCGCATGACACCTTAGGGCCGATTAAGTCTCCGGATTCGGAGCACCCTTAGGCGCATGACGCCTTATGGTCGATTAAATCGCCGGATTCGGAGCCCCTTTTGGCGCATGACGCCTTAGGGCCGATTAAGTCTCCGGATTCGGAGCGCCCTTCGTGGATATCACGATTGGCCAAATTGCCCGGATACGGAGCCCTCTTTGGCGCATGACGCCTTAGGGCCGATTAAGTCTCCGGATTCGGAGCACCCTTTGGCGCATGACGCCTTAGGGCCGATTAAGTCTCCGGATACGGAGCCCCCCTTTGGCGCATGACGCCTTAGGGCTGATTAAGTCTCCGGATTCGGAGCACCCTTTGGCGCATGACGCCTTAGGGCCGATTAAGTCTCCGGATACGGAGCCCCCCTTTGGCGCATGACGCCTTAGGGCCGATTAAGTCTCCAGACTCGGGGACCCCTTTGGCGCATGACGCCTTAGGGCTGATTAAGATTTCGGATTCGAGCCGATTAATCCCCATAAGTCCGAATGGGCCCTGGGTTCAAGAACAGATCATACAGTTCCAAGTGCTAATTGCGTCTCCAAATTCGGAGCAAGCGTTGGCACGAACGAAAGATATTGAGAAATTGATCCTATGTAACATACCAGAACGAATCATACATTCGAAGTAATGTGCTCTAGTACACAAGCAAAATTCAGAATAACGCGTAGAAAGATTTAAAACAAAACCATTTATTTGATTAAACAGTTGTTACATAAATACAACCCACATTCGAACATTACAATATCAAAGCAAAAAAGGAACAAGATGCCCCGGTAAAGCAGCTTCACCGGATCGACGACCGTCGCCCTAAACCCCTCCACGGCGTGCACTACCTTGAACAAGTTATGCTTAAGCCCACGACTTGCATAACACCAAACTTCCCCTGACACCATTGACAATGTCAAGGCAAAGATCCAGGACAAAGAAGATTGAACTTGACAATTGTTGACTCTCCTTTCGGGGTGATCTGCTTCGACGACTTGGAGACTCACAGATCTCAAGCCCTTCGGATGACCTAACTCCCTCACGGATAGGTTTTCTGCCGCAAACCATCTCAACACCAAACTTGACCGAAGTTTGAGCCTCTGTAACCAAAATCACCATCACAGACAAAGAATAATGAGTCAAATGGGACTATTGGTGCGAAGCGCCCACTCCTTTTATTCTCAGTAACGACCACAATCTCGAGGTCCCAATCCCAAGAAAATTTTATTAAACGCCCAAGAACGCATTGGTTGAATAAAACAAGCGTCGATTGACATTCGCCGCGACCGCCATCCCGACGGCTGGCTGAAACGCGTGCTGGCTCGGCCAAAGTGAAATAGGTTTATTAAACCTGTCGGCCAAACATTCGCATGCCGATCACCCTCGACCAGCCCATTAATCAAACTGGTCAAGCGTCAACACGCTCACCCAAATCAACGATGAATGGCCATTGAAATAGCCTCAATAAAACCTTAACGATCGTCGCGGACGTGTCGATCCTGCCCATGTGCAGATCCCGCCGATAGGCTTGCGTATTGCCAGGCAGTTAACGGCTATCTGGGTCGGACAATATTTAGACAGCAACACGAAATACACATATGCCGAATATGAATGTCAACGAAGCATTTATAATTAAATAATATTTATTCAATAAAACAATAAGTTACATAGTTTCAAACGCGCCCTGCGTTCCAATCTTACAACTATAAAACTCACACGGCGTCACCCTCATCCTCACTTTCTCAGTCTCAAAAGCAGAAAACGGAAAATCTTTACTCCTGTAGCGTGGTGATGCCAAATCAACTCCCGACGCTCGAAGAGCTTCTGCGGCTTGAGATGCCTTGATCCAACCATGCCTGACCCGCGGTTTTCACATCGGCATACTTCTTCGGCCAATGTTTCCCTGGTTTTCTCGATTCCCACCTTTCGGCCCTCATGGAAACCCTTCTCATAGGCCCTTCCCCTTCGCACTCTCTATTGCGAACATACTTGCCGTCTCTCGATCGGCAAGTGCGGCTGATAAGCCGATTGATAACCCTCTTCCACAATTGGGTTCGCATGCGCGGTGGATTGTGCCTGAGCCGCCTTGGTCTTCCTTAGTTCCCGCTCGACCGACTCCACGCGGGCCTCCAAACTTCGAATACGTTCGTCCTTCTTCTCCATCTCCTGACGGGCAGCGCGCAGTCGCATGCCGACTTCGTAAGCAGTGTAAAGCCCCTTCACTGCGCTGTGAATGCCCTCGCGAAACACCTCGTAATCTTGTCGACCCAGCATTGATTTCTGAACCTCAGGCGGAAATATCTGTCGGGCAAAGTCGACCGCCACATCTGGGTCTCGAACAATCGAATCCGCCTCCGTCATAGGTCTATTCTTCACGAATACCGCAAAGCTTAATGGGCACGGATTCGCGTCGGACCTCCTCTCGACTCGGGACTGTGGAGCCTTACCCTGCGACTGCTTTTCTCGCCTGGGCGATCTACTGCGACGTCGGGGAGACTGACGCCTCTCTCGACCCCTGGAACTCCTACTTCCTGCTCGCGAGGGTTCACTACCTCGATTCATATCTCCGCCAAGTTCAGCTAGGGTCTTCGCTTCCCCTTTACTGTTGAAGAAGAGTCGGTTCGATATTCGCGCAATCAGTCTTCCCCCAAGAGCTCAACTCAGTTGTCTACCAAGCTCATAAAGGATGTACGTTTGTTCATTTATCCTTCACACAGGCAGCACGTTCGAGGCAATCTCATTAATTGGAGATCCTGAATCGCCCGACGCCGGCTGATCGACGGCAGGGGCACGATTCTACTAACCTCCGCAAGAACCGCCTGGGGCAAGGGCAGATCCATCAATCTATCCGGCTCATATACCCCAGCCGACTCTCGACTCTAGGAACCACCTGGGGCAAGGGCAGATTCATCAATCTATCCGGCTCATATACCCCAGCCGGCTCTCGACTCTAGGAACCGCCTGGGGCAAGGGCAGATTCATCAATCTATCCGGCTCATATACCCCAGCCGGCTCTCGACTCTAGGAACCGTCTGGGGCAAGGGCAGATTCATCAATCTATCCGGCTCATTACCCCAGCCGGCTCTCGACTCTAGGAACCGCCTGGGGCAAGGGCAGATTCATCAATCTATCCGGCTCATATACCCCAGCCGGCTCCCCAATCGATTCTACTAACCTCCGCAAGAACCGCTTGGGGCAAGGGCAGATTCATCAGTCCATTCGGCTCTCGAATTGACAGTTCATAATTCGAATCCAGTCGGCACGAGAAAGACGAATCAATATTGACACAGGATATTCAATACCTAAAAGCTGAAACTCAGCAACAATTTTACGCAAAGTAGCAAAAGGCTTTGAACCAAACTCAGCAAAATTTTTCATTAACATAATCACACAAATTGTGCACAAGTAGCAGTGACATTACAAGGAAATGTTCATTAATAAATTGCGTATAAGAGAGTAACCAATTTATACATGAAAACTACCCTGAACCAACAAAACCCAACCAAACAAAAAGAAAACAAACAAAATTAGGAAACGCCTCCCAAATCACTCCTCGGTGTCGGATTCGAGTGGCTCAACATCCACTTGCTCATAAGGAATTGGCATATCCGATGTAACCCAGCGGCAGCAAGGGCTTTGAGCCACCCATGTTTGAACCCCGATTCTCAAACTTGGGAACTTCATCAATATTCAGTGAAAGCGGCGCTTTTTCCCGCCTCGAAAGCCTCAGATTCGGCTTTCTCCTTGGCCGCCTTCAGCTCCTCTAGCTGAGCCTCCGCCTTGGCGAGTTCGTCCTTTGAAAGCTTGAGCGACTCCTCACTCGCATTCGCTCTAGCCTCAGCGTCAGATCGAAGCTGTTCAGCAGAACGAGCCCTCTCCTTCTCCGCTTCGGCTCGCGCGCTCTCCATTGCGGCCCTCATTTTCTCAAACTCCGCTCTACTCTTCTGACCTTCCACTTCGGCTTGCAAGCGGTCAATTCTGCCAAAAGCATCGTGCAGGCAGCGGCCCAAATCGGCAATTCTGCCGACGGTCTGCAAGAACGAGGGATCATTAGATACCATTATAAAAATAAATTTAGAAAGACTGAAGATTCCTACCAGAAGTGCCGACTGCACAGATAAGGCTACGGCCATAATATCCGGCACGGCGCAAAGGGTTGCAGTGTCAGCCGGCAAGGAAATTGAAGCCGCCAAGCTCAACGCAACGGCCGGATCCTCAATGGCAGAAGCATCGAAGAAATCGGCGTATCTCTGATCTTTGGCTGAATAACAAAAAGGAGCGACCACGTCCGATTCTTCGAGCGAGGCCGTTTGCCAGAAGGACTAATTTCTGAACTGGCTTCCTCTCGGCGCTGCGCTTTTGACCGCGCTCTTCTGGAATTTGCCGTTCTTCATCGGCCTGCCGTTCACCCCCTTTTTCCGTTTCAACCGGCATTACGTCAACACACCCCTTCAACAAGGGGTACGGAGGCCTTAGGCAAACTGGGATCAGATTCGCCGGCTTCGGCCTTCTGTCGAGCGGCCATTCGCTCGGCGTTTCTCCTACGCGCCATTTGGTAAGGCTTTCCCTCGCCATATCCTTCGAAGAGATCGCCGGTAGGTCGCTAAATTCGCAAAAAAATCTCCGGGAGAAACTTTTGCCCGACCGAAGTGGATGGTGAAGGCTGATCGCGTCCGGCAGCCTCAAACCCCGAGCGTACGGCCTCGTCAAATCTTCGGCTGCCTCGGAGAATTCTTCGGCCGGATCGGCAACTACTTCTATCACCGGCTCTGCGTCTTGCTCCGAAGCAGAATCTTCGAGACCAATTTGCCTGAGGTTCTTGTAGCTGGGGAAGATAAGAGCCGAGAGGTGCTGGTCGCGGATGGAATCGGAATGTTGTCCGCAGCCGAGAACGTGGTATAAGTGGGCTCGTACCGAAGTAAATATGGGGGCTCTCCTCTCTGTTTTTGCACGTTTGGACGGCCAAAGTAGTCAAGTGCAATATATTATCCTAAGGACAGCGTCGTCAACGGAAGTCAGAATCTTCAATTTATTACCTGCAAAAGACGAGCGATTAGCGAAGAGAGCGATTAAAAGATAAACAGTAAGCACAAGATACTACGTCGCAACCTGGGTCACCCTTATGTCTGGGAATGGGTCTAGGCGATCTTCGCCTTCAGCGAACTCCCATTACCTCGGACATTGACATTACATCGTCAACCCTCTTACCAGAACTGGCAAGCATAGTCACCAAATGATGGTCAGTATCCTTGGCCCTAAGGAAGTACCGCCCAGCCGACCAGAGGATTTGGCTAAAGCGTAGCAGTGGCCGAATGGCCGAAATTCCAAGATCGATCCTAAGACGTCGATTCAACTCTATAACACCCATGATGATTCGAAAGAAATTTACATTGGGTTGAGAAGGAATCAGACTCCAATAGCGAAGGACGCCCTAAGGTAATGGATTAGAGGGAAACGGACTCCGCCTTCGCTATGGACAGGAGGGGGAATACGATTGTATTCTGATCCTCCCTCTCCATATCTAGAGTATATCCGTTACAAGAGTTAGATGGACGTCATCGGGAATGGAAAAATGTCGCCTGGAATCCGGAAATGCGACTCTCAGAAAGGAGGTCCTTCAAGTGTTTCGCCATTTCGACGGGGACCCAAGGATTCGCCGAAAGTAAAAATGATAAACAGAGAAGGGCTACAAAGAAAAGGGAAGAAAACTTACGAAGAGCAGATGAGGCAAAGGTAGACGGACGAAAGTTGCAGAAAATGCGGTGAGAGAAGAGATGCGCGCTGGCGGTCCAAACGTATCAGATGATCGACGAAATGTGCACCAAAAAGGACTGAAGTTTCAAATCGCAATAAATGCGAAGACGCATGAATGAAGCGGGAAAGTGTAATGATAAACGAAAAGGCGTGCGCTTTCTGACATTTTCTGACGCCTTGGGATACGCGAAGCCGCCTGATCTAAGGCTTTTCGAATTCTAGACCAAACACGCCGATTAACTACCGTCAATAGGGAGTTCGGGGGGCAATTGTGGGAGCCGAATATATGGCTAAATCGGAAGGGGCATGTTTTAGTACTGACATTAACCGGTCGTCTAGCAAATATTAATCGGCCCCATCCTGCAAGACTAGGATGGGCCGAATACGATACGTAAGCCGATTAATAAAGATCGTTGGGGGCCGAATATAAGAACGGGTAATGATTGAAAAGGCCCAGGCCCCGAGGCCTCAGAGGAACAGATATAAATAAGAAGCAGCGTTCTTGGAAGGTATGTAAAAAATACTTCACTAAACTTAGTAAACAAGCTTTCTTGAGTATAAGAACTGACTTGCCCGTCGGAGTGCTAATCCCGGCACCCCGACCGGAGTATTTGTCTTTGCAGGTGACTAGCTGAGTATCAAGAGCGTCTCCCAGATCAGAAGAGTATTTCCAAAAACCATTTCCCCACACGTCCAGATTCCATCAATGCTTGAAATTCTTCGAGTGTCGGACACATCTCTTGTGAACCGAAGCAGAATACATGTGTGCTTGGATTCCAGCACCAAGTAATGGCATGGAGAAATGGAAAACAAAGTGAAGTACGGCTTAATGGAAAAAGAACATTTAGGCCGAAACCGCAAAAGTTCACCTTGTCCGAGCCATCTAAAGTGGTTATCCAGTCTTGGAGCTTATGAATGAGAAACATCTCCATTTTGACAGCAAAATGCAAAAGACTTGCTCTTCTGCCAGAAACAACAGTATGGGAGCACCATTTATAGAATTTTAGATGGAGTAGTGGGAGATAGCTAGACACACACCAAAACTCTTATCAAGGTCCGGCCGTACCTCAGTGGTGGGCCAGACAGTGCACTAACAGAAAAGGCTGCTCTTTGTCCTCTTGTGTTGTGGATGTATTTTGAGTCTTGTTTTACTTATACCTAGTCTATTGTAATAGTTTTAAGTTGTTTTTATGTTTTCTTGTTATCGAGTTGTATTGTACATTTTGTCCAGTTGTAAGTTGTTATCCGATTCATGAATCAAGCACAAGTATCTGGAAGATTATCATACAATTGTTGTCTATTCGTCATATGCAAACACAATACAAGAAATTTGCAAGAAGAGATCATCGACAATATAAAAAAAAAAGACAAAAAAAAAAAAAAGGCAAAAGAAAGCAAAAGAAACCGATCATATAAACTAGCAGGTCCAACCTCGATCATGTTTTACACATAAAACAAAAGAAATGTTTTCAAAAACAATGAGTCTCCCTGAAACCAGTGTTTCAAACTACAAAGCAAAGAAATAGAAACAAAAAACAAAAAACAAACAAAAGCAAAACACCAAGAGAGAAAGTCATCATTGTCATCAATAGTCTGTCCTAGCTCTCCTCCTCCTCCTCGGCTGTAGAGGAGGTGCATCGCTGTCATCACTGGCACTGCTGGACTGCATGTCAAACTCCTCTCCCTCGATCAGCTCCTCTTCTGCCCCTTATTGGGCCCCGCTTCCGTCTCCTAGCCGAAGAAGGTCCTGTAGGTGCCATCGGTGCTGGTCCAAGCTGAAGAAACAAAAAAGGAAAGAGAGTGCAGATAGTTATAAGATGTCAATTAAAGACGAAATGAAATGACTGTAAACTAGGGGCAAAGCTTACCTCAATCCCGTGAGCTGCTAGAGTGGTCTGACTCCGTCACACCATGAGGAGTAGCCGGTCAACTGTCCGCGCAAGGTCATCTACAAATGCTCGAGGAACTTGCAAAAGAAAGAGTGAGAGTTTAAAAAAATAGCCAGAAGTAGAAGCAATAAAGAAGGATGAATAGAAGCAAAACAAGATGTGTACCTGCTCGATGCCTGGAGCGAACACTATCCGGCGGTCCCTCTCCTCAATCTCATCGATCGGAATCTGCTCGAGCACACCATTTGGGGGCATGTATATGATCTCTGTGGGAATCACAGGAAACCCAGGAATAGGAGCAACGGCAGGGGCACCTCTAGCAAAGGCATCACCAGCACTAGCCACAACAGCTGCAATCTCTGGAACAGCACGGGCCACGCCCGGGGTGAGAGGTGCCATCACCCGAATGTGCAAGAAGGTAGTGAAGTCGCAGGCCATATGGTATCTGTCACCGTCATCTCCCTCCATTAAGAGGTCGATCATAGGTCCGTCCTGTATCTCATCAACTGTGCTCATGCCTGGAGAAGGAGGATGCGAAATGTTTGGATTGGCAACCCCTCTGGTCTGGCGGATGAACCTCTCCCCCAGATAATAGGCCCGACCAAAGGGGGCCTCGAACAGAATCCACATGGTAGAAGCATACCAGGCAGCAGCATAGGTTGCTCTAGACGCTGGAAGAATACCTGCCCAGGAATGCCAATCAGCCTGTGAATCAGTACAGTGTCAGATGTCAGTGCAATGTTATCAGTATAGTGATAGTACAGTGTCAGATGTCAGTGCAGTGTTATTATTACAGTGACAGTGCAGTGTCAGATATCATTCAGTGTCAGAAATCAATGCAGTGTCAGAAAATCAGTGTATAATGAGCAAAACAATACAGTGGCAGATGTCAATAGTATGAGGATGCTAGTACAGTATGGGAACAGTGATATGGAAAGCAAATATCGAAGAAGTGGCAGAAGTATAGGAAGGTGCGGTCTATGAGGCGGCGGCACTCAAACCGCGAGTTGTAGTACCAGGAGCGGGGTGCTGACAACTCAATTGGCCTCACTAGGATCGGAGCTAGAGTGGTGAAATATGTGTAAACCTAGAGCTATAAACAGATGAGCATGAATAAGGTAAATAAGTAGAAAATGAAAATGCAAAGTAAAGATGAGCAGGAAATGCAAACTATAGAATGCAAAGTTGAATAGAAAGGTAAGGAATGAGATGCGTACCTCTCAAACTCTCTAGTAGCCACCGAGTAAATCCGCCTTGCGGCAAGACACGGAGCTCATGTAGCAATACAAGGTGGCCAAGCTGGCGCCACCCCAGTCATACTCTACCACTTGTGGCAGGTGTACCAGTGCTCCAAGAAGATATATCCCCACGGTATTTTCCTTGTTCGCAAACAAGGTAGTACCAAGGAGATACATGAGGAACCCACGGGCATACTGGACAACCTCAACTGGCGTAGCTGGCTGACAGTCAATAAAGTGATCATAGAACCAGCTGTAGCACACCATCCCCTGACTGTTGATATCCGGGATCGCTCTAAGAAGCTGGAGTTGTGCAGCTCTCCACTGTGCCATGTCTGGATCAAATGGGATCAGGCCGCCAACTCCGACCCGCAGGCCAGTGAGCATCGAGAAGTCATACGGCGTCAGCGTCATCTCCCTAGTCGAAGAAAAGTGGAGCAAGTCTGTGGTGTCCCACCATCTCTCTACCAAAGCTCTGTATAGCACTGACTCAGCCCGCGTCTGTATGAGCCTGGAGCAAAAGGGCCCAAAACCGGCAGTATCAACTACTGTGCGAACCCCCACGGGAAGCCGCTCGTACCAACGCCGGGGGCCCGATATGGTCCCATAATCGATAATCCTCCTATCTATGACTTGTTGAATGGGGAATTATATCAATGTATACAGTAAAGGCGAATGGTCTATTTATCAGTTTCAATATGTGCATAAAGTACAATAAAGGAAAGTCGCTTACCGTGGAGGTATCAGCAGACAAGTGCTCCGTGGGCCCGCGCAGTAGGGTGTCCTCCTCTAGTCCTGGGATGAAGCCCATGAATCTCAAGATCCTGCCTGGCGGTAGGATATGTGTGCGTGGCTGGTAGGTAGCCGCATCAAAAGGTCTCTCGGCAAGGGGAAGCAAAGCAGCAGCCTCCTTTGCCTCTATGTCTGCACCAAGGGCAGCTCCTAAACCTATGGTAAGGTCCGGGACAGGAATCTCGTCACTAGCCATAGGGAAAAGTAGAGAAAAATGGAGAAAAAGTGAGAAAAGAAGGGAAAATGGGTAGAAATCTCAAAATTTCAAAACCCTATGAGAGAGAAAGTGAAGAAAGTGTGTAAAATCAAAGGGAGGAAGAGGAAATTGTGGGTAAAAATGAGAAAAATGAAGAGAAAAACCCAAACTCCACCAAATAAAAAACCAATCGGTTCAAAATATAGAGGATGAAACGGGTTTCAAAGAAAAAATGGCAAGGATTGTTGGGTAAATTCAAGAAAAAAGAAATCTAGAAAGAGAGAGAGGGATCCTAGAGAGAGAGAGAGGAAGTTTCGGATTTGGAGCAAGTGAAGAAATAAGGGTTGATTTGTGTTTTTTAAAAGGAAAAGTCGTGGCTCTGCCGAATCTGCCCCTGCCGTCACGAAGGTCCGGCCGAAGGTCCGTATATCCGGCTGAACCTCGCTGAGATCCAGCTGAACTTCGATAAAAGTTTTGTTTATTTTACTTTGTTCTTTTTTGTTTTGTTTTTATTAATTGTTATGTCACCAAAAAAAAAAAAAGAGAGAGAGAAAAAGACCAAAAAATATATATAAAAAAGAAAAAAAAGAAAAGGACATGAAATGGAAAAAAAAGAAAAAAACAACAAACCAAACCATTTGTTTGTGTTTTATTAATTGTTATTTTACAAAAAAAAAAAGAAAAACAAAAACAAAAAGAAAAAAACAAAACAAAAAAAATCAATCAAATCAAATCAAATCAAAGGAAAGTAATTATTCTACTATACCTTCTTCCATTTGCGTGAGACGCGTTTGGACTTCACATTTAGGATTTCATGTTTATTCGGTTAAAACCTTCGTCCTCTTCGTATGAACTACGGCTAGGTACAACTGCACCCTAATTTCTCACATCGCACTGTTTTGTGCACCCCAATTTCTCACATCGCCCTGTCTTGTGCACCCAAATTTCTCACATCGCACTGTCTTGTGCATCGCAATTTCAATCCTATCACACTGTCTTGTGCATCACAATCTCAATTCAATCGCGCTATTTGGCGCATCGCACTGTTTTGTGCATCTCTAGTTCAAGTTCGAGTTCAAGTTCACATTCCTCCTCTCGCGAACGAAGCGTTTGGATCTCAAGTTCACTATTCCCAAAGTTCAATATTCCTCCTCTCGCGTAAGACGCGTTTGGATCTCAAGTTCACCATTCCTCATCTCGCGTAAGACGCGTTTAGATCTCAAATTCACCATTTCTCCTCTCATGTAAGTGTGGACTCGACTTTCTTCGCGCGCCCCCTTTTGGAGAGGCGCGAATTGGTCTCCTATAGTTCGGACTCCTGTCACGGTTCTGAATCTAATCTCACAAAGTGCAATGTGAGACTGATAAACACAAAAGAGTCCAATCCGGCAAATCATTTTGGAAAATTAGATTTTGAATCAAATAATGCCAAAACTGGACTACTTTACCAGATTACAGAGTTGCCACCAAAATATTTTATTTTTGAAAAATTTAGAAAACCCTGACTCGTGTCAAAGGCCACGTGTTCGTCATCACCAAAGTTGCCTCGGCTCGAGAACTTGGGTATGAGAGGGGGAGGTCATGAAATGAGCACCCTGACTCGCCCGATCAAAGGATCAGCCTCTACTAAGCATGATATGTTGTTTTATAAACCTCATGTGTTCTTATCCAGTTATTAGCTAACTTACTACGTGACGCACACAAGCAAGTATAGACTAAGTCGCGAGATTTGGAACGAAATCGACTCATGTTTGCTTTCGAAAATGGTTTGAAAGTGTCACTCGCAAGTAGGCTAAAACGCGGATTTGCCATCAAGCAAGATGGGCTTAAAACATGATTTTCCCACTTCGCAAAGTGGGCTTAAAACTCATAATTGTCGAATTGTTCCAATTCAAGCAACCAAGCCTTCACCCACAGGCATTTATGCAGTTTATCACATAGCCTCATGGCAAGCATGCGAAACATGGCATCACTTACACTCATGCAAGTATGCTAAAGCGTAACACTTATAGTGTACTCCAAGCCAAAATAAAAGCTAGTTAGAAACAATGCATGATCCTAACTATGCAAGATGCCTAATGCAACACATGCAATAATGCAACTAAATAGGCTTGGCTATCTAAGATGGCATATGAATGCAACGATTTGATACACGTATTCAAAGAGGTATTGAGATATGATACAGTTTGAATGATGCGCTGAGCTCGGTGCATGCAAGACAAATGAATGATGCAAACATGCAAGCATAAGGTATGCTAATTGAAAAATGCCCTAAAACTAATCATCGAAAGCGGTTAAGTAAAAGGGAGAAAGAAGTGGGGTTGGAAGACATGCACACACACACGCACGCTTATTACAACATTGCGCCCTCTCGAAGGAGGGTCCAAATAAATGAGCTAAGCTAATCTATAATCTAAGCTAAGCTAACTAACTAATCTAATTAAACTAATTAGACTAATTATTACACAACCAAATTGAATAACTAGTAAACTACTTACTAATTATTACAAAACAATAAAGAAATAGCTAAACTAAGCTACTTAATTATTACAACACTTAATCAATTAGCAAACTAATTAATTAAATTAAAAAACCAATGCTAACTAACAAGTGAAGCATTAAATTACACTACTTCAGCTCTGCTTCAGAAAGTTGAACATGCATGCATTCAGTTTCTCGCCCCGAAAAGCCCTCCGGTTTGCTCTTAGGAGGCTCTGTTTGCAAGGTCACTCCAAGAAATTTCTGCTCCACCTTACCAATTCACTGCTGAGGAATGCACCAGTGGCCTATCGGCCATGGGAGCTTGCTGCTGGCCAAAGAGAGGCACTGCCGGCCAAGGATGAAGCCTTGCCGGCCACTGATGAGGCATTGCCGGCCACTGGTGTGCTAAACCACCATTCTGCAACAGAGCTCAAACGGAGGAAAAATGGAGGGTCTCCCAAGGGTATATTTGTACTGTGCCATTCCTTATCAGCTCAAAACATCAAAGGAATTGCACTATTGGATCCAAAACCATCAATCAAGCATTTTCAATGTATGATGGCCAAAGATCCAACTTGTACACATTCAATAAATGCACACAAACAAGACTCTAGAACCACTACCTTATCATGGATGATCAAAGGCAATGAAGACAAAGGGGATTGGCTCATTTTCATCACTTCAAGTATGAAATGGACCAATCTACCTTGTGTTCAATATAACATCCGATTGAACACGATGCAATGCAAACAACATGCTTATCTTGGCCATGTTTTACTTGTCCAATTCTTGTTTACTCATTTTACATTACCAATCCATTCTTTAATTGATTTGTCCGATGTGAAAGTCCTCTAATGAGAGAGGGGTCAACCAAACGAATGGTTTAAGGCATGAGAGAGATCATGCCTTTGACTAGGAGGAACCCTCATAAGAGGGTTAGAGCCATTGAGCACAAGCTCTATCTCATGCTTAAACACAACCTAAGGTTAACCAACCCTCAAAACGAATGAAAAAATGAAAAAATGAGGGAGGTTGCAGAATTTCAGTGCTGAAATGGCATGTTAAAGACACTAGATCATGCAAGCAAAGCATGCAAGACATGTTCAAAAGCCATAATCATCAAGACTCAAGACTAGTGAAGAGCACTACACTAGAGGCATGCAATATCAAGTACAAATGACCAAACTAGCTCTGGATAGAGCTTAAACAAGTCAAAACAGAGGCCAAAATATGCTGAGATAGAAGTCCAAAAAGCAAGAAAATCATGCTCATGTATTGGCTCATAAACAAGGCATAAGGCATAACTCTCAAAAGCAATGAAAGAGTGGAATGTGTGAGAGTGTGACAGAGCTATATGCACTGAAATCATGTGTGAAATGATGCTATAACATGCAAACTACTCAAACACTTCATGCTCAAAGCCTCAAAACAATGGACTAGTGAAGACCATTACACTATAGCCATGCAAAACAAGCCTCAAAGGACTTAACCGACCCAAAACAGAGTTAAAGTAGGCCAAAATAGTAGCTAAAACAAGTTGGAGTTAAGCTAACATAAGCGAGAATAATAGGCTAACTCATTAGGCATGCTAGACTAGTAAGCACAATTGCACTACAAGTACAAAAAGCAAGCAACAAGTGCTCCAACCAACCAAAAAGAGAGTTGAAACATGTCAAAATAGAGCCTAAAACATGCTTGAATTAAGCTAACACAAGCCACAAAAACATGCTACTATGCAATACTAACTAGGTATGGAAGAGAGACACAAGGAGAGGAGGCCAACCCCTCCATTTTTGGACCTTAAAACAAAGTTTTTACCACTGAAAAACCTTCAAGTTTCAGTGGTTAAAAGTCCAAAAGAGTTGGTTTGAAAGGCGAGGAAAGATGGCACAAAAAGCTTCACAAGCCGAAGAGCCAAAAGGGGGGACAACCCCCTAACTCACAAAGACTCAAACCACCATTTTTAGGACTGAAAAATAGAGCTTTTTACAATTGAAAACTAGGCCAAAAACAGTATGCAAAGATGGCAAAACAAGTGTTTAAAACAAGCTTAAAGGGAGAGAGTTATACCTCTTGAAGCCAAGCACACTTTGAGGCACAAAACCAAGTTAAAACCACCTTAAGGAGTTCCAAGAGAGCCTCAAGAAACCTCAGCCCAAAGATCAACAACTTTGATTAAGGGTTGATAGGTTAAAGTTTGATATATTCAAGCTTCTAAGCACAAAGCTTTTAGAGAGAGAAATCTAGAGAGAGGATTATGGAGAGAGAGGCTCCCAAACTTCTTCCTAAATTGTTCTAACCTTCAAAACCATAGAGAAGGCTCTATATATATAGAAGAATGAGGCTCCAGGTCAAAAATATCCCAAAAAGGATAGCTGTAACAGCTGGAGAACAAATATCTGCAAAAAACTGACTTTTTGCACCAATGGCCGGCACTACTTCATTGATGGCTGGCACATGATCATTGTTGGCCGGAAATGGTCACCCTTGGATGACAAGGGCCGACATAGGCCATTCATGGCTGGCACATGGCCAGAAAAGCCCATTTATGGCCAGCATCCTCCACATCTGGTTGGCCAGAAAAATCTACTTTTTTGGGCCCGACTTCAATCGGACATAACTCCTTCATATGGACTCCTTTTCAGGTCATTTTTGAGCCTAAATTGAATCCCTAGAAGTCTTCTTTCCAATGGTGGAAGCCTCACATCAAAATTCCAAGTGTGGAAAAAGTTATGTCTTTTAGTGAAGACTACTCAGTTTCAATCCTACCCGAGTTCATGCCAAACTTCTCCTCAACTAGTTTTCTTCTCTCCTCTCCTATCTTCTTCAACTCCAAACCTCCTAAATAAGGTATTTTGAAAGATTTTTCAAAGAGTTCACCTCTCTTTCATTCATTTCCACTTTGTCCTTGCTCGGTTTATCGAAAAGCGCAACATTTAACAAAATGCGAGCCTCGGAACATCGTAGAATCATTTTTCAAAAATATTTTGAAAGAGAGGGTTTTAAGGTCTCAAAATCATTTTAGTCAAAAGGCTTTGGTCCAAAAACGGGTGTGAAGTTGGGATTTGAAGCCCCTCTTGTCGAAGAAATCAAATCTTTGCACTGTACATCTTCATCACCAAGTAAACAATCAGTAGCGCCCACGTCTTAAGGGCAGTCAAAAATGGGGTGTCTACAGTAAGACGCGATTGGATCTCAAGTTCAAACTCAAGACCACTTTCCCTCCTCTCGCACACGGTGCATTTGGATCCTAAATTCACGTTTTCTCCTTTCATGTGAGACACGACTGGAGTTGTTTTGCTTTGATTTATGTTTTCGTTCAGTGTCATATCATTGTCTTGATTGCATGTTCATTGCATGATCATAAGTTATGTTTTGCATTTCATTGCATGATCATAAGTTATGTTTTACATATTGTAGACACCCCATTTTTGACCGCCCTTAAGACTTGGGCGCTACTGATGGTTTACTCGGTCATGAAATATGTGTAGGGCAAAGGGTCGATTTCTTCGGCAAGGAGAGCGTCAAATCCCAACTTCACACCCCTTTTTGGACCAAAACCATTTTGAATGGTTTTTAGACCTTAAAATCCTCTCTTTCAAAACATTTTTGAAAATAGGTTCCTACGATGTCCGACGCTCGCATTTGTTAAATGTTGCGCCTTTCGGTAAACCGAGCAAGGACAAAGTGGAAATGAATGAAGGAGAGATGAACTCTTTTGAAAAATCTTTCAAAACACCTTGTTTAAGGGTTTGGAGTTGAAGAAAAGAGGAGAGGATAGAAGAAAACAACTTTGGGAGAAGTTCGGCATGAATCCGGGTAGGATCGAAACTAAGTGGCTCCACCAAAACAGGCATAACTTTTTGTACAGTTGGAATTTTGATGCAAGGCTATAACCATTGGAAAGCTTACTTTCGGGGCTTCAATTTGGACATAAGAATGACCTAAAAAGGAATCCAGATGAAGGAGATATGCCCGTTTGAAGTTGGACCTACAGAGCAGATTTTCTCTGCCGGCCACCGGTGAAGGGTGCCGGCCATGGATGATGCAGTGCCGGCCACCAGTGATGGCTGGCCGGCCAACAATGTCAAAAATCAGATTTTTTGCAGATCTTTTACCTCTAGCTGTCATGCACAAGCCCCTAGCTCAGATATTTCGACCAAAAGCTTTGAATTGCTATATATGAAGCCAAATATCTCATTTTCAAGGAGAACTTCTTGAGCAAGTTTGGGAGCCTCTCTCTCTAAAAAATCCTCTCTCTCTAGAATTTTCAGACCTAAATCTCTGCCTCTCTCTCTATAGTTCACTCTCTCTTCCCCTTTTGTGCATAGAAGGGCATAGAAGTAGAGAAATATAACTAGTTTGCCTAGGCATCCTCCATCAAAGTTGCATATCCATGGGCTGAGGTCTCTTGGAACTGATTTTTGGGCTGATAGAAGGTCATTTGAGCCAAGAAAGAGGCCCTTTTGCTATTGTGCTACAAGGGTAAACACCTCTCCTCTTTTGTATTTGTTTTGCACACTTACCTCACCATCTTTGCACACTACTTTGGGGCTGTTTTTTGGGGTGGTGTTGAACTACAAAAACCTCTGTTTTTCCTCTGTTTTTCAGTCCTAAAAGTCTTGGTTTGTGCCTTGGTTAGCTAGGGGGTTGTCCTCCCTTTTACTCCTTGGCTTGTAAGGCCTTGTGAGCTAACTTTCAAACTTTTCAAACAACTTCTTTTTGGCCTTAGAACCACTGAAATCCAGAGGATTTTCAGTGATAAAAACCCTATTTTGAGGCTCAAAATAGGAGGGGGTTGACCCCCCTCCTCTTGTCTTGCTTGGTAGTGTTGATGGCCAACCAAATAAGCATGTGTTTTTACTTCTTTATGGCTTTGTTTAGGCTCATTTTTGTGACTTATCAGACCTGCCATAACTCTATTTTTGGCTGTCTTGGTCACCTCTTGCATGCTTATTGCACTTGTAGTGTAAATCCTCTTTGCTAGCCTTGTTAGCCTTACAAAGTAGCATGCTTTTGTGGTTTGAATTAGCTTAGTTCAAGCATGTTTTTGGTGTTATTCTAACATGTTATAACTCTGATTTTGATTGGTGGACTCACTCCATGCATGGTTAATACACTTGTAGTGTAAATCACACAAACTAGCTTTATGTGCTTCATGAAATAGCATGTCATTCTAGCTTGTTTTCTTTCCATTTCAGCATGTCTTTGGTGATGTTTTTCCATGTCATGACTTTGTTTTGGTTTGGTTTGGTTGGCCCTTGCATGCTTCATACACTTGTAGTGTAGTTCCATGAAATAGCCTAACATGCATCATGTTGTAACATGTCATTTCAGCATGCTTTTGGCTTAGCTCTGAGAAGACTTTGTTCATGTTTTACCATGTTTAAGGTCTGATTTTGGTTGTTTTGGCCATGCATGAATTGCTTTGTATAGCCATGGTTCAATCTAGCTTGTTAGCTTTGTGCACCAAGTCCACTAGCATGTGTTACTTGGCCTATTTCAACAATTTGGCATCACTTGTCATGTTATTTCAGTCCATGTAATGTGGTCATACACTTGCATTTGACATGCTTTCAATGCGTTGGAGGGTTTGCCCCTTTATGCCTTAACATGAATCATTGTGTATGCCTTCATGCCTTAGCTTGCAAGCCATCATTTCAATGTGTTTTTGGGGTTATTATGCCATGATATATCTTATTTTCATTGGTTGAGTCATCCCATACTTGGTCTTAATAGGGTAGTATAATCCACCTTATTTGCCTTGTATGCATCATGCCTCATACTCACCATGCTAGCTTGTTTTTGGCTTACTTCCATACATGTTTTAGTCTCATTTTGACATGTTCTAGGACTGTTTTGGGTTGCCTTAACTACATGCTTCATGTTTAGTATACTTGTAGTATAAATGCTCTTGCTTGCCTCAAGCTTTGAGCACCATTGCATGCTTCATTTGTGCTGTGTACATGATTTGGCATCATTTCTCATGACAATTCAGAGCCTATATCATTGCCACATTCCCACTTCATTCATGCTTTGAATGCCTTTAAGTGTTGTGCATTGTTGCCTAGTTTATGGCCTAGCTTGTATGCTTGCATGCTTAGGTCTTTGGGCCCTTATCTCAGCATGTTTAGGTCCTTAGTTAGACCTAACTAAGCTCTGTCCATGCTTAGTTCATACATATTTGCTATGAATTGCATGCTTCCTTTGTAGTCCTCTTTGCTAGCTTAATGCTTAAGGGCCCTTGCATGCTTTACTTGTATTGTTTGAATGATTTGGTATCATTTCATACCTTATTTCAGTGCATATAGTGTTGTCACACTTCCATGTTTATCATTCCTTGAGCACTCTTGAGAGTTGTGCTCTTAGACCTAGTTGTTTGGTCATTAACATTGTGCATGTCATTAGCCTTGTTAGGTTGCTCATATTGCATTGTATTTTTGCATACTCCATGTTACATTGCATTGAGCATGCCATCCTTGCATTGCATTGTTGTTTGGATTAAGTGTTAATCCGAGCATGAGAAACGAGAGACGTTTCATACTTCAAGTGATGAAACGTGTCTCAATTCTCGGTCGTCGACGCTCTTGATTATCCATTATAGAGTTCTAGGCTTTATGTGTTTATTTGTGCATTCATTTCATATTGATTTGCACAAGTTGGATCTTTGGCCATCATGCATCGGGATGCGTAATTGATGGTCTCTGATCCGACTATGCATCTCCCTTGATGTTTCGAGGTGATATGGGGTGGCATAGTGCATACATACCCTTGGGAGACTTTCCCTTTTCTCTATTTTGTGTTCTGCTGCAGCTTGGTGTCCCAGTACATCAGTGGCTGGCAGTGCCTTGCAGATGGCTGGCAGTGCCTTGCAGATGGCCGGCAGTGCCCACTCTTGGTCGGCAGGATGGTCGGTAGTGGCTCCCCATGGCCGGCAGGCCACTGATACACTCCCCAACAATGTTTTGGTAAGATTCAGCAGGAAGTTCTTGAGGACACCCTGCAGACAGAGCCTCTTGAGAGCAATCAGAGAGTCTTTCGTGACGGGAATCGGGCATGCATCCTCAACTTCTTCAAGGCAGAGCTAAGGCAGCCTAGTTTACATATTTTAATGTTTACTTGTTAGTTAGTATTCGAATTTGTAATTTAATTAGTTAATTTGTTAATTAATTAAGTCTTGTAATAATTAGTTGTAGCTAGTTATTTATTCGATTATGTAATAACTAATTAGCTTGTTAGTTAGTTAGTTGGCATGCATTATTTATTCGGACCCTACTTCGAGAGGGCGAATTTTGTAATAAGTGTGCGTGCGTGTGATGCATGTCTTCCAACCTCCATTTCTTTCTCCCTTTTACTTACCTGCTTTTAATGGTTAGTTCTAGGTCATGTTTTAATTAGCATCCTTATGCTCGCATGTTTGCATCCATTCATCTGTCTAGCATCCTTATGCTTTGCATGTTTGCATACATTCATCTATCTTGCATGCACTGGGCTCGGCGCATCATACTAACCGCATTGTACTTCAATTCCAATTTGAATACATGTTATCAAATGTTGCATTTTCTATGCCATCTTAGAATAGTCGAGCCTATTTCTAGTTGCATTTCGCATGTGTTGCATTAGCCATCTTAACATGAACTAGGATCATGCATTGATTACTAACTAGTTTCTGTTTTGGCTCGGAGTACACTGTGAGTGTTTACGCTTTAGCATACTGCATGTGTGTTAATGTTGCCATAATAGCATGCTTGCCATGAGGCTATCTGCTTAATTGATATAACTGCCTGAATGCCTGTGGGTGAAGGTTGGATTGCTTGAATTGGAACAATTCATTGAAATCCGCATTTTAGCCTACTTACGAGTAGCAAACTTCAAACCATTTTCCAAACAAATGGATATGCAATGCTTTGTTCCAAATTAGGCGATCTAGTCTATACTCGTTTTTGCTATGCGCATCACATAGTAATTCTAGCTAATTAACCGGAATAATAACGCATGTGTTTTCAAAAACGAGATATCATGTTTAGTAGTGGCCGATCTTCGATCGGGCGAACGGGGGTGCTCATAGCTGACCTTCCCCAATCGTACCCAAGTTCCTGAGCCGAGGCAACTTTGGTGATGACGGACACGTGGCCTTAGGCACAAGTTAGGGTTTCCTAAATTTCCCCAAAATAAAATACTTAGGTGGCGACTCTGTATCTGGCAAAGCAGTCCACGTTTGACACTTCTTTCTTAAAAATCAGTTTTCCAAAACGATTTGCCGGATTTGGACTCTTTGGTGATTTATCAATCTCACATTGCACATTGTGAGATCAGATTAAGAACCGTGACATTTGAGTCCGAACTGTAGCATGAGGCCCTCGGGGCGCGTCTACACATATCATTTTACATCTTGCCCCTGAACTACACAGGTTTGATTCCTTGCAATGGGATACATAGGCAATCCTTGGGTTCAACCAATTATTTGCACATTTGATTGTTTGCCTAAAGTCTTACGATCTTATCAAATGGGTCGTCTTCAGGCTTTGACATTCACTCGCGTCAAGAAATGACTTCAAGCTCTGTCAAAAAGGGGCAACTGTAGACACCCCAATTTTGACCGCTCATAAGACTTAGGCGCTTTATTCCGGGCACTCGATGATGATGATTATATTGTGTACGTGGTTTTAATTGTCAATAAAAGAATTTGAGTTCGAGCTCTAAACAATTCCAACCTGCCATACCCATCGTATTTCTACCCTAGAAAGTCAATTTTGTACCTGTATTGAACCTGAAAGTGAGGAACAGTGGGCATACATTGACCTCCGGCCGTACATCAATAACCTCTGGCCGGAGACACCAAGGTCTGGCCAGACCTCTTGACTTTTCAGGCAGTTGGTACAACAATCTGCTAGCTGCCCAATTCTGCAGTTATTTTGAGCAGTAGCTCAAGTTCTATAAAAAACGGGGCTCATCCTGCTGTATCAAAGATTAAGAAAACAAGATTAAGAGTTAGAGAGAAAGAAACAGTATCAAGAGTTTAGAAATATCTTAGAAATATCCAAAAAAATATCAAAGCTACTTCATCTTTGTCCTTCCATAAGCTCTCATATCAGCCTTGAAGCCCTCATATCATCCATACATACCATACAAGAGCTTGAACTTGGAACTTGATTTGAGACTTGAAGATCATAACTCAAACTTGAGGGTGCTTTGGAATCAAGTTTGGTTTACAACAAGAACACCTTCTTTACAAGAAGTAAAGCTTCCTTTGTTTTATTTTAATCTTTGTTCACCTTATTCTTGTGTTTTCATACTATTTTGGGATTGTTTTAAGAGCTGAAACTTGTGATTAAAAGCTACCCAAAGATGGAGGGGTTAATCACCCTTGCTTGAACCTTATTCCAAGCTTTTATCCTTGTGTTTCCCACTTGTTTTCTCTAATTTTTGCCACTGTTTTGGGGCTGATTTGGGGCTGTTTTTCAACATATAAAATATGTGATTTGAAGTTATAAAAGTGGGGGGGTTAGCCACCCTTCCTTAAATTTGTTTACTAGCTTGAATTTATTCACCTTTTCTAGCTTAAATTATGCTATTAGGGGCTCTTTAATTTATGTCAATAATTTTTATTTTCATATTATGTTTGTGTTATATTTACCAATTAATCAACTTCACATAATCATCTTTGCAACCTCCCTCCATTCTTTGCTTATTTCGATTAAAAAGTTGTGAAAAATTGAGATTGTTATTCAAGTATAAGAAAGAAATTTTTCCATGCTTAATGGTTTAATCTCTTCAGAGGTTCATTACCAACGGTATAAAACTTCTTTCATGCTTAATGGTTCAATCTCTTCGGAGGTTCATTACCAAAGGCATACATCTTTCTTATACTAAAGCCAATCTTTTATTTTTTATTTCTTTTTATCACCGGTGTATTTACTTTTAAGGGACTAACTTTCTAGTTAAACCCTTGGAAATCACCAAGAAATTGTCATTATAGCTTATTATCAAGTTTGGATTTCAAGTCATTATCACTCACTGTGGGTTTTTCCTAAGTCATTATCACTATTTTAAGTTTGACTAGTCCTTATTTCACATCTTGGGTTTGACTTGAAATCACTTTTATTTATCTGTTTATGATGGTTAGCGAGGACAAATATGTAATAAGTTGTATGTCATCCAACCCCCATTCTTTCTCCCTTTTATTTATCTGTTTATGATGGTTAGCATAGGGACATCATATTTTCAAATTAACATTTCCATGACTTGCATCCATTCATTTTGCATGCATAAAAGTTTGGCTCATCATATTATTCAAATGTCAAATTCAAATTCTTTACTTGAATACGTGCGTTATCATATGCCTTGAATTGACTTGCATGCCATGCTAGTAACCGAGTTTATTACTTGCACGTTGTATGTGTTGCATTAGTCATGTTGCATTAATTAGTATCATGCATTTTTTTTCTAACTATTTGCTTTCTTTTGACTCCCCTTCGAACATAAGGTAAGCATTTTTGCTTTAGCATACTGCATGAGTGTGATTGCTATCATATTAAACATACTACCATGAGGCTAACTGCTTACTTGATGTACCTGTTTGAATGCCTGTGGATGAAGGTTATTCACTGAAATTGGGATACTTTGATTAATGTATATATATGAGATCACTTTTTCAAGTGGTACATATTGAAAATACTTTTTCAAAACAAACATGAAATCAAACGTTAAAACTTCTAGTGAAATTAGTCTATTCTTGTATATTAAAAATAAAATAAGAATATATACTGTACATAAGAATCACATCATAATTAGTAGAGGCCGATCTTTGATTGGGTGAGTGAGGTGCTCAATTAATGACCTTCCCCTCTCATATCTAAGTTTCCGAACCAAGACACTTTGGTAAGAACGGATTGATGGCCTTTGGCATAAGTTACAGGTTTCCTAGATTTCCCAAAATAAATATTTAGGTGGCGACTTTGATATCTGGCAAAACAGTCCATTTTTGGCATTTGATTCAAAACATCGATTTTCCAAAAGAAATTGCCAGATTTGGACTCTTTTTGTGTTTCCACCGTTTCACATTGCACTTGTGAAATCAAATTCAGAACCCACAAGTGGAGTCCGAACTGTACGGGCTATTCATTCTTCCGAAAGGGAGTACGAAAAGCCGAGCTACAGGTTCACAAGTCAAGGTTAATTTAGAAATAAACCGTCTTATGAATTGCACTTTATCCAGAAAGCCTTGCACCTCTTTTTCAGTCCTTGGTGGTGGCATTTCTAGGATGGCCTTGATTTTGGAAGGATCTACCTCGATGCCCCTCTGTGTGATCAAGAAACATAGCATTTTACCTACTGTTACGCCGAAAGTACACTTCTGCGGATTCAACCTCAGTCTATATTCTCTGATCCATTGAAAGAATTTTTTAAGGTGGTGTAGTGGCCCTCTCTTTCTTTGGAATTGACAATCATGTCGTCCACGTACACCTCGACCTCTTTGTGGATCATATCATGCAGAATTGTGGTTGCAGCCCTTTGATAGGTAGCCCCAACATTTTTCAGCCCAAACGGCATTACCCGATAGCAGTAGGTTCCCCACAGTATAGTGAAGGCAGTTTTCTCTTTATCCTCGGGAGCCATCAGAATCTGGTTATACCCGAAAAATCCATCCATGAAGGAGAGCAATGCATGGCATGCGGTGAAGTCCACTAATTCATCGATGTGCGGCAGGGAAAAGTCGTCTTTCGGACTGGCCTTATTCAGATCTCTGAAGTCTACACACACCCGAATTCTGCCATCTTTCTTTGGCACTGGGACGATGTTGGCTAACCAAGTTGGATACTCAGATACTAGTAAGAACCTTGCGTCAATCTGCTTGGTGACCTCTTCCTTAATCTTCAAAGCCCAATCCGGGCATATTCTCCGCAACTTCTGTTTGACGGGTCGGGCCTCGGGGTCGAGAGGGATCTGATGCTGTACAATCTGAGGATCGGTTACAAGCATGTCTTCATAGGACCACACGAAAACATCTTTGAAATCTTTTAATAAAGTAACTAAGCGCTCGCACTCCTCCGAAGACAATGTGGACCCGATCTGGACCAGACGCGGATCATTCTCAGTACCCACATTAAAAGCAATGATTTCATCAGCAAGGGGTTTTGCAAACCTCTCATTATCTCGATTAATCAAAATTTTCAAAACTAGAGGAATTCCTTCCTTTTCATTTTCATTAAAACTCTGAAAATACCGATCAACGCAATAAACAAGCGGCACAAATAAATACTCAGAATCTGCAGTGGCATTCTTATTTATAAGGTCCAGCGCATCCAGCACTTCGGTTACAATCGACTCAAAAGCAAAAGAAAAGGATGACCTAGACAAGACCTTGGCATTCGGGTTATCACTCCCAGGAATATCGAACTCAGACTTAGAAGAACCGGAATCTGATTCCGACTCCATAGACTCTGTGGAATTAGATTCTAGTTCATTACCCGACTCAGAACTACTGGACAGGTAGCCCTCCTCTAGTTGCCAAATGAGAGATGGTGCTTTAGACGCATCCAAAATGCTGCTAGAAGGGTTCACACTTGGCTGATCCCCGATCATAGAGATGGTCAGGTTATCCCCCAAACTCTCTAAGTCGACCGGAGGATCTGAAAGGAGACATACCAGTGCTACTCCTACTTCAAGTTCGCTGTTGTTTGAGTCATTTTCCATGCTCTTCTCAGCTTCAGCAGTTGGTTCAGTGTTTCTCTCTGTATCATTGTCTTGCAGCTGTAAGTCAAAGAAAATTTCAAAGCCGGGAACACGTTGTTTCTCAAAATTCATCCAGGGCTCGGGAAAACCGCAGAATAGGAAGTCTTCTCCCTCCCAAACAAAGTGACCATTCAGGGTTCCCCAGATCGGTCTGTGAACAAGCTCATAGCGCTTCCCGGCCTGCTTAGCTCTGGCTTTGCCTACCATCTCTTCTCTCTTCTCTCTTCCTAACCCAATCCTCTTTGGTGGGCGTATAGCCAAGACCAAAGGCATGTGGATTAAATGGCACATCGGCCAGTGCTGTGACGCCTTTCTGGTCACTTCTTCCCAACCTCATTCCTGGTATATGTTGGAGCTTGTTCATGAAATAGATTAATTGGGTATTGACATACAAGCCCTCATCTGCTGCCAAGATGGTTTGCACTGCTCGGGCCTCAACTAGAGTGAACCTTGAAAGGAAAACATCCTCCTCGCCATGAACAATTTCCAGCACAGGTGTAGTTACCTCTGGCGGAGGATGTATGGAGGAATTCTCGAACACAATAGCCACCCCTTTCCTATGAGGGTATTTCAGCATTTGATGGAGGGTAGAAGAGATAGCTTTCACCTGGTGCAACCAAGGCCTTCCTAGCAATTGATTGAAAGTGGCTGGCACATCAAGGACATAGAATTCAATATCTTGTTGAGTTGGGCCCACTTGAACTCTGATTTATACTGTACCCATCACCTCTCTGCTCATATTGTCGTACGCCCGAATCACCTGGGTTGTAGGCACAAAATCTGCTGGTTTCAGGCCGATGGCATAAGCTGTGTGCAACGAACATACGTTGATTGCTGATCCGGTGTCAACCAACACCACTAGCACCCACTTTTCTCTGCACTTCACTGATATGTACAAAGGTTTATTGTGTGCTAAGCCTTCTGGCGGCAATTCTTTGTCTGAGAAGGTTAGGGTCGGTCTGGCGCCACCTGGGAAAACTAGTCCTACAAGCTGTTCAAGGGTAGTGTTAATGGACAGTTTGGCTTTGTCCATTACTGATAATACAGCCTGTCGATGCACCTGAGAAGCCATGAGCAGACCCCAGATTGAAATATCGACTTGAATTTTCTTTAACTGCTTCAGCATCGCCTCTTCTTCCAACTGTTTTTCTTTCTGCTTCTCAACCTCCTTATCTTTCCCAAAGGCATCGGCTTGGTCTAAATGTGGGGATTTGAAATACCGCCCACTTCTCATCATGTGGTCCACCTCTTCAGAGTACCAAGTATTGTCTAACAGAGACTCATCCCAATCCTCGTCAGTGTGGGCCAGATGTAGATCATCATCTTCCTACTATACACCTCCGGCAACCGACAAACAATTGTTCGATTTTGTTCTAGTCACTCTCTCATCATGAACATCCCCCGCAGGGTGTTTCGTTATTTTAGCTTCCCGTTTGTCTTGATCCCTTTCTTGTTCAAACTGCTTCAACGTGGTTTCCTGTTCTGTATTCGTGGTACTCACGACGCCTACTTCCTGAGCTAAATTCTTGATGCCGGTGCTCTCTGAAAGTTTTCTCTTTTCCTCGGCCATTCCGGCCATTGTAGCTATTCTTGCTTCCTTTTCTTCAAGTTTTGGTTCAGTTCCTTCCTCTTTATCAGGCTCGTCACTGAGCCACCCTGAGTTGTCTGTCAACCCATTCGGATCAAACCAGTCAATCTGCACGTCCCCCTGATCTAGCTCGTTATAGAACTGCAGATTGTCTAAGTCCTCTTTTAGCTCCGCTAGATCATCTAATCCCTAACTTGGGCCATCCTCCCAAACCACATTAACATCCACTGTTGTTGGCAATACCACTTCGGGGTTGGCTTGATTAACTAGCACAATGCAACAATACGGATCATAATCTCCCTCAGTCAAATCCTCAGAGCACTCAGGCAGTGGATTTGTACTCTTCTCTAAGACCAACCACTCTTTTTCTACCACTATCACCACCACAGGTTCGGGTTGAAGTGCGGACGTGTCCATCATGCACAAGTTCGTGCTTTTAGGGATGAACACAACCAGTTTAAGTAGGTGGGAATGGGTAATATATACGCTGGGGTCATAGAGGATGGCCAGTGTATGTATTAGGTTTAAGTTCCGAAGTGGGGGAACTTGGTTGTGGGCCAGGAGAGGGTTAGTGGTTACATTTGGCTTTTGGGATGGTGCTATCACCTTGTTGTCGATGAGATCTTGAATCTCATGACGTAGCTTGAAGCATTGGTCGGTGTCGTGACTGTGCTGCTGGTGAAAAGCACAGTATTTGGCTGGGTTGTGTCTAGGTGGAAAGGGATCGAGTAGTGGGTAAGGCTCCAACAGCTTAAGGTTCCCCTTTTTGATCAGCACCCTCAGGGCTTGTGATAAAGGCTTATAGAGTGAGGTAAAGACCCTCTAGGATCGGGCCTGGTTGTTTGAGGTTTGTGGAGTTGTATTGGCGAAAGGGTTGGTGGTCTTGGCTGTAGTGGTGACAACACTCACATTAGATGGCCACGCAGCTGTGCTTCCACTAGTGGTTGCATTGGAACTGCGTGTCAAAGGTCTCTTGGCCTGCTCCTTCTTATCGGTTATCAACCTCTGTTTCATTGCATCTTCAATCTGAACCCCTATCTCATGGAGCTCAGTGAATGTGAACAACGGTAAGACGATTATCTTCTACAATAATTTCCTTTGTAGATTACAGACCACCATCCTGATTTGATCCTTCTCTGACAGCCTAGTAGTCATCATTGAAGCCTTGGCCCTCCACCTCGTTACAAAGTCTGAGACGCCCTCCTTTAGCTCCTGACGGGTCTCCTCAAGATCACGGGTCGTGACCTCGATCTGCGTATTGTATAAGTACTGTGTGATGAAGGTCTCAGTCATTTTCTCCCGGCTCCACTTCACAGAGTCCTCCAACTTCGCATACCAAATAGCCGTTATTCCTAACAAGGTCCGACTAAAAAGTGATAGCTTTTGAAGCCTGGTGAGGCCCATCGACCGTAGGATGTCTGAGAACAACCGCAGATGAACCATGGAATCCCCAGAGCCATCAAACCAATCTATGTGTGGCATTTTAAATCGGTTTAGCAAAGTTACTGCGGAGTCAGTGTATCCATCTTCGATGTCGAGAATAGAGTTCATGCCCTGTGCTTGCTTAAGAAGCTTCTCTAGCTTGTTGACTTCCAGTACAGTAGAGTAGAGTCAATTTCGAATTCAAACAACACCTCTGTTTGGTACACTGGTGCCTTGGAGGCTTGTGGTGGGATGGGGTCTACTGGGTTGCCCTGATTCTCAGCCTGGGAAAAAGTAGTAATTCTGGGTGTTGGAATACCCACTGGAGGTGCATAGGAAGCAAAAAGTCACTGCCGGCTGTGGTTGTTGTTGCTGCAGTCTGTTTATCACTTCAGCTTGGTGGGCTATAGCTTCAGCTTGGCGAGCAGCATCTTGCTACATGGTTTCAACGATTTGTTAGAGATGACGGATCAAGTCCTTTATGCTGCCTGGGGGATATTGTGCCATCGGAATTGGCGAGTAATCTCTTACTGGACTGGATGTAGAAGACTGTCCCTAACTGGATGCAGGTGATTACTGAACTGGTGAATTATGCCTAACCCTCCTCCGTCTGGTAACCGGTGGGAGTGAAGCAAACACAGGCTGTCCCCTGACAAGATCTTCAGATCTATAAAGTCTTTTTACACGGGTCGAGAGTGCTCAGGGGATATTTGAACTATCCAAAGCAATTGTGATAAACTACCTAGCAAAAAGAAATAAAGCAAAAAGGAAAGCAAAAATCAGAAACCGCACAGCACCTCAGCTCAGATGTAAACAACACACAGTTGTAATCAAAAGTTATAGAACCGCACTGAACATTGACTTCTGCCCCCAAATCTAATACCCAAACTTACAACTGATACGCACGTTCCTGTAGAGTTTCACTCTAAAAGCACATACTAGTTAAATGAGAGCCAAAACACCCCTATGAGGGGATAGGGTTACCCTGTCCTAGTTTCATCAGAAACTAGGGTTCACTATTCAAGCAAAGTGGTTTCACGCAATCCTGTATTCGGGTAATCATTATGTCCTAGTTTGGAACAGTCCCTATGGCTTTGTTTGATTAGAAAGAAACATATAATAGAAAGTGAAGTGAAAGAAAGTAAAGTAAAAGAAAAGAAAGAGAAATGAAATTTTATTTTCTTACATGTGTTTGATTAGGAAGAAAATTATGTAAGAAAATGATGGAAAAATTTTCAATATGTAGTTTGGAAAGTAAAAAAGTTGTAGAAAAATTATTCTATTTTCCTAAATTGCCCTGATCTTTCTTTAACAAAACAACAATCACAAAAATATGTCAATATAGCAACTTAATTTGAAAAAAAAAAAGTATCGCCAAGCATCAATTGACATACATGTCATCCAATCTTATTTATTTATTTATTCAATTATTTTTTCTTTAACCAAAAATATTAACAAATGAAATGAATTTTATTCATTTAAAATCAATGCAATAGCTAATTATTATTTCTGAGACCCAAAGAACAGACAAATTTTGGAAAATAAACATGTAGCAAAAACTATTCTCTTGAAAATTGTGATTAACCTTGCTTCAAAATACAAAATGACAAGCTCTTTTTTTTTTTTTGAATGACTGTTCATTTTTTTTGCCATCAAAAAAACAGTGACCACTAGAATTTACTTATAAATCTTCCTAATATTAATACTAATTATTTTGGAAAACATATAAAGAACTAAAGTCCAACACCTAAGAGTTTATAGCAGTAGTTAATAAGGATTAAAAAACATGACTAAATTTTAAAAATGTAGCTCAAGCTTATACTTAGAATAATAGAAACTGAAATCTCACACCTATCTAGGACAAATACCAAACAGAGACAATGACCAGAACCAAACAAATTACTAAGAAAGAAAAATATCAACGAAGACATGAACCTATAATTTAGAAACTTTATCCAACTTCAACTCCCAACCATTACTGAATACCATCCAGACCGCCTTGTGATAGTTGTCGAATTAAAAACAAGTAGCGCATATCTTGAGGATATATCAGAAATGCTCTAGCTTTTATAGGATCTCTGTTCAAGTATTCAAAAGCAGTCATTCGGCTATTGATATCAAGCTCTTCAACATCCATTACGGCCTTGTAAAGTTCCAAATAATCTATGCAAGGCTTACTCTTCTCATATGCATCAGCCAATCTCACCATGTTAGTTGCAATGACAACCATTGTTTCAGCAACAAGCTCTGCACCTTTTGGCTTCTTTGACTGCTCTGTCACTGTCTTTGAAGATCTGTGGTTGCGCTTGCCAAGTGTAGGTTTTTGGCTATTGGTATTGCCTTGTTGAGTTGCAAATTCATTTCCTTCTATGTTACCCACGTCGTTTGCCACCATGTTGTCAATGGGATCGAAGAGATGTGAATACTCATCCTCAGTATCATTTGTTTTCTTTGAATAGTTAGCATTTACATCCTTGGCAGAACATGCCCATTCACCAGTAGCTTGATCATTGCCACACACAATAGATAATTCATCAAGCATCTCAATCTTCTTACCTCGTAATCCTTTTGCATCTGGATTTGCTTGCATAAGTCATATACCACCATAATTTTTCTGTATATAACCAATAGTCAATTCCTCAGCACATATATATTTTTTTTATAAAAAAAAAAATACTTACGGCAACATATGTAGTCCATACTTGATCACTGCATTCAACCATTTTTGTCATTGGATTCCAAGAGAATCCACTTTTACTCAACATTTCCTGTACCAATCTATGTTTTTTCTTGATAGTTTTTAAGCGATTAATACAATGCTGGCGACTGAGAGAAAGGTTAAAGCTTGAATTTAAAGATGAACAAGCTGCAACATAAGCTTGATCTTTAAAGCCCTTATCCACTTTCTACCCTTCATTAGCTTGATGCACTAGTTCTAAAATAAGACACTTATCCATCTCTTTAGACCAAACTATGTTCTTTCCTCTTTTCTTCTCATCTCCTATGGGCTATTGAGACTCATGTGCCTCCATTTCCTATAATAACAACTCACAAGTATGCTTAACCAATAACATAAGATCAAATCATTAAAAAACTAAGAATACTACAATTGAAAAAGACTAGCATTTACATTATTAATATTTAGAGTTCAACAACGAAATACTACCATTTACATTTATCTACAAATAACAAAACATAAGGTTTCGATAATTCTATTGATGTCTTCGACCAAAATCAGCCCACATTTCATTCATTATTTGCGTTCAAATTCTCTTTCCTTCTCTTCCATCTTCAGCCCTAGTTAATTGTACGTCAACGATATCATGAATATGAGCAGTTTCATTGTTAATCTCTCTATCAACAATATTTAGAAGTGGATCATATGGCATCACTCCTTGAATATGATTGTGCTTGATACAAGTGGAAATTACTAACTTCCTTTGAGTCGTATAGCTAAACATTGGCTCTTCCGCCAAAATTCCATGTTCCCTATTAATAGCACAACCTAAGATTCTAGAATCAGATGCTGACCCTTCCTATCCAGCTAAGACGTAGGTGAACCTCAAATCAAATGTGCAAGCTACTAATACATTTTGTGACAGCCATTGTTTTCTCCCACGAAATCGAGCTACATGTTCAGCAGAAACTTTCACACGTAGGTGTGTACCATCGATTGCTCCCACACAATCCTACTTGGAGCAACATCAAATGAGACTATATAGAAAACATGTAGAGGTATTAAACTATGTTATATATAATAAGATTTTACCTTAAAATATGGCCACATTCTAGGATTGTCATGTATCTCTTTAGGAGTCTCCATTTGAACTGAAGGTTGCTTTAAATAATTATCTTCCATGCTTATTATTGCATCTAAGACCATATGAAAATATCGGGACACGGTTTCACTAGACCGCTTATAGTAGTGTTTTGCAGGACGGTTCTTGACATTGTGTGATACTATGTGCAAGAATATTGCAACTTGCTCCTTAACACTACAATGCACAGTATCTTTTAGCCTTCCAGTACCCCTAAGGATGTACACAAATTTTTGAAAACACTCTATGTTCATTCATAGTAAGTCGTGACAATCTTCATCACTTTGTGTTACCTTACCCACAAATTCACGTCACGCTAGAAAACAATTTCATGGTGGTCTCTTATCGTACTCTAAGTAGTATGCACCATAGGCATATGCTAAGACACCAACAAATTGTGCATTTACAAATGTAAGTTCTTCATCATATTCGACATTGGTATCCATCTACAAACATGAAATCAATGTGATAAGTATGTAAGGACATCTCACTAACAAAATGCACCCATAAAAAAAAAAGAAAAAAAAAAAGAGGAGTAAATAACTAGTTAGAATAGGAATTGGCAAAAACAATTGGAAAATAGAAAACAATCCAAAAAAATTAAAAATATAAAAAATTATTAGGATGCATGATTAGCTAAACATATTTGGGAAGAATAACACAATTGAACAACCACCAGAATAAGCCATTGGGTTCTGTCAATCACAGAGGTTAACTATGTTTCTATCACACTCCCATTATTTTTGTTGCTTGCTCATTGTGGATATAAATTCAAAAATATGGCTTTATCTTTGCTGAATAGATCCCTTTTGTTGCTCTAGGAGCTCTTCATGATGGTATAATTACTTGTCACCATACAAGTTTATACAACATATTATGATGGATAAAAGTCAGAACACTTCTATATGTAGTTTTAATCCAAATTCAACAACAGAGATCTCAAATGGTTTCAACATATGATTTAAGCAATGGAATCTAATAATTTTTGCATCCATTTAATCAAGTATATTGACCAATAGAGATAAGGTCAATGACAGTTCGGTGTGGATGCGTGTTTTAATTATTTTGTTTCATGCACCAAGTTGGCTGTATGAGTTAACACTATGAACACATGTTAGAATTGAACTAATGAAAATACTCAATGCTCAAATGTACATTTCGCAGTCCTCTATTTATAGTATAAAATGAGAAGATACATGTGCCCCTTTTATTAGTACACACAAGGGCAAATATTCAGCACATAAATCATACAACCTAGATTGATCTTATAAGAACATATGATGTCATATTGGTTCAAGAATTTTTTCAAACATTTGGTACCTATATATATTGCCAAAGCAAAAAGCTAAAAATAATTTTATAGAACAAATAAATAGAACAAATCCAAGCTCAGACCAATAGAAAAATTCCATCATTGCTAAACCCATGAAAAATTATTCATTGAAATCCATCATCAATTTATAGCAACGAACCCTATACATAGATAGTTGAAAAAACCTAACATAAATATCCTAAACTTCACCCACTTATCAATTCAAATAAAAAATGAAAACAAATCCAAAATTTATGACAGCTATTTCACCACCCCAAAAATTAAATAAATAAATAATAACAGAAACATATTTCCAAAAATATTCAAGATACGTCATTGATCTTGTTAAGAAGACTAAGAATACAAAAATATAGAGTAAAGAAAGAAAATAACTCACAGTGAATTAAAAAGCTAAAATTGTTGATCTGTTGTAAAGAAAAATCAACAATGCTCTGAGTTCTTACAACTGGAGATGATGAAATATTGGGAGAGAGAAATAGGAGAGATACAATATTTTCAATGTACTCGGTTGATTTTGTAGAGGGAAACATGAAAATATATATCAAATCAACCCGCATAAGAGGGAGTTATGGAGGGAAGATGGCAAACAGGGAAACCAAAATAAATGGGCTAAGTTTTGTGGGAAAATTCAAATTTCCCTGTGAAATTTGCATGAAATCAATAGAGTATCTACTATGCTAGTTTGAGTTGTACAGGAAACTTGAATTTCTATTACATTCTAGGACTCTCTTTCTAAACAAAAACTTAATTTTTTTATTTTTTTTTCTTTTTCTTTCACTTTCTTATATTCTCTCTCCAACCAACTGAGCCTATGGCTTTCAATATGCAACTAGGCCAAATGGTCAAAAAGGGTACCTCAGCAAGACTACCTAATATACCTCTCACACCTAACACCGAGAAGTGAAAGGAGGATCAAACAGTACAACGGTAGTCCAGATCCCAGGGTTGTGTTCCCATCGTGGCAAAGCTCGCGACCGGTCAACCTTTTGGCAAGCTTTTTAGGCAAGTCTCTGACAAATCGTCCAGGAATAACAGATGGTAAACACAGTAACTTAAGCGCACCAATGTAGATGCAGTGCAAAGAAACATATAAGTGTAGATAAAATTTCATATCATGAATTTCAAATCAAGTTCTCTAATGTCCCCAGCAGAGTTGTCAGAAACTGTAGCTCGGCTTTTTCGCACCCCCTTTCAAAAGCTCGAAAGAAAGCCCTACAGTTCGGACTCCCATGGTTCTGAATCTAATCTCACAAGTGCATTGTGAAATTGATAAACACCAAAGAGTCAAAATCTGGCAAAACGTTTGGAAAATTGATTTTTGAATCAAAAATGCCAAAATTGGACTGTTTTGTCAGATACAGAGTCGCCATCTAAATATTCTATTTTGGGAAAGTTTAGGAAACCCATGACTCATGCCAAAAGCCACATGTCCGTCATCACCAAAGTTGCCTCGATTCAGGAACTTAGGTACGAGAGGGGAAGGTCATGAATTGAGCAACCACGCTCGCCCGATCAAAGATCGGCTTCTACTAATCATGATATAATTTTTATCAACATTATATGCTCTTGTTCCGGTTTATTAGACTAGCATTTACTATGTGATGCACACAAGCAAGTATAGAATAGTTTGCCCGAATTGGAACAATTCAATTTCATGTTTCAAAAAGAGTTTGATTTTGCCACTTAACAAAGTGGGCTTAAATGTACATTCATTGAATCATTTCAATTCAAGTAATAAGCCTTCATCCACAGGCATTCAAGCAGTTATGGCAATTAAGTACTTAGCCTCATAGCAAGCATGCTAGTCATGGCGATCACTTACACTCATGCAAGTATACTAAAGCACTAAAAACTCACCTAGTACTCCAAGCCATGAAAAGAAACTAGTTAGAAAAATGCATATTCCTAACTATGCGAGATAACTAATGCAACACATACAATATGCAACTAATAGGCTCGGTTACTAATTTAGCATATGGATCAATTTAAATAGCATGCGGTCTAAGCACGTATTCAAAAAAGTATTGAACTAACAATGCAATTAGAATGATGAACTGAGTCTCGGTGCATACAATACAAGATGAATGAATGCAAACATGAAGTATGCTAAACGAAACGTGATGCTCCTAATCTAACCATCAAAAGCGGATAAATAAAAGGGAGAAAGACGTGGGATTGGAAGACATACACATTATTACATTACGCTCTCACGAAGGAGAATCCGAATGAATAAATTAGCTAAGCTAAACTACTTAACTAATTATTACAAAACTTAAGTAAATAAATTAACTAACTATTCTAAGCTAATTAATTAAGAATTTAACTAGGCTAAACTAATTAAATATTACAACACAAACTAATTTAATTAATCAAAACTAATTAAATAAGCTCAAAAACAAACTAATTAGCTATAACTAATTAATTACAACACGGATTAATTAACTCAGTACAACACTTTGCTAATTAGCTACAACTAATTAAGTACAACAAATAAATGACTAATTTAAACTAATTAACTAGTACAAGAAGTGAAGAAGGCCCATGCATGCTTGGTTTCCGCCCGAAGAACATTCACTGTTTTGCTGCTGTATGCCTCTATTACACAACACTTACACTTTTTCCTTCTCCAGATCAACTCTGCCATACTTCACAAGCACACTGCTCAAAAATCACTAGTGGCCGACAGGCCAGAAGTAATGGCCAGTCGGCCACCATTAAGGGGTTGCCGTCTAACACTGATGGCCTGCCGGCCAGTAACAGTGGCTAGCCGGCCACTGGTGATGCACAATTCCATGCTCTAACAGAGAGTAAACAAGGCAAAGAAAGGGCATTCTCACAGATTGTTTGTACTGTGTATCCTTCTTTATCGTCAAAACATCTCAAATGAGTGATATACTTGGTCCTCAAACCATCAATCAAGCAATTTCATTACATAATGGCTAAGGATCCAATGTGTACAAGTTCAATAAATGCACAAACAAGACCAAAACCATCACCCTATCATGCATGATCAAGGGCAATGGAGACCTAGGAAACTTGGCACATTTCATCACTTTGAGTATGAAATGCCCCAATTTTCCTTGTGTTCAATTAACGTCTGATTGAACACACCAAAAAAACAATCAAATTCTTACCTTGCACAACTTTAGTTTCCAATTTTGTTTACTCATTTTAGTTTACCAACCATTCCTTAATCCAATTAAGTCTAATAGTGAGTTGAAGTCCTCTAATGGAAAGAGGGCTCAAAAACACAAGTTGCTTTGGGTATGAAAGAAGCATCATACCATCGGTAATGAACCCCGCAGGGGATTAAACCATTAAGTATGAAATCTCAATTTCATGCTTAGGCAAACAAGTGACTTGAAACCACTTTCAAAGCAAAATAAAAAAGCCAAGAAATGAGAGAGATTGCAGAGATGATTAATGCTGAAATGAAGTATGAAAAGCCCAAAATAAGTGCTATCAACTCAAATAAGTGATGTTTAAAGCCTAAAACATCAAGCTTATGAGGACTATTACACCAAAAGCATGCAAAACAAGACTCAAATGCAACAACCAACTCAAAACAGAATTAAAACAGTCCAAAATAGAGCCTAAAACATGTTGGAATTAAGCTACAACAAGGTAGAAAAATAAGGTAACACATAAAGCTATCTAGGCTAGCAAACAAGACACAAGGAGGGGAAGCTAATCCCTCCAAATTTGGACTTCAAAACATAATTTTTACCACTGAAAATACTCTAAAATTCAGTGTTCAAAAGCCCAAAAAAAGATGGTTTGAAGGTAGGAAACAAATGTGGAAAAGCCTTACAACCAAGGAATAAAGAAGGGTGAACCACCCCCTAACCTTAAATGGCCTAAACCACCAATTTCAGCCCACAAAAATAGAATTTTTTATAGCTCAAAACAGCCCAAAAAACAATGGGAAAAGATATAAAAGCAAGTATGCAAAACAAGTTTAAAAGATAAGTATTATACCTCTTGAAGCAAAAATCAACTTTAGGCAACAATTCAAGCCAAAACCACCTTCAAAAGCTCCAAGAAGGCTTCAAGGAACCTCAACTCAAAGATGATCAACTTTGGTTAAGGAGGTGTAGGCAAAAGTGTGATGTATGTAGGCTAATGTGCACAAATTTGCAAAAGAAAGAGAGAAATGTAGAAAGAGAGAGATGTTTGTTAACCCTAAAAAATGGGGGAGGAGACCCCCTATATATAGAAAAACATGCATTTAGCTGAGATAAATCCCTCCATACACGTGTAGGAAGAGATGAAACCAATTGTGCCAACAGCTGAAACAGCTGTCAACAGAATATCTAAAAAAGACACTGGTGGCCAGCAAGCCACCTATATGGCCGGCAGGACACCAGTGATGACCGGCAAGCCACTTGGATGGCCGGCAGCCACCAGGGGTTGTAGGCTTGAAGGTTTTGGTCCAAAACAAGGCATAAAATGAACAGGGTGTGAAGGCTCAGAGACAGGGCATTTCGCTAAGGACTTCGGGCACTAAAACGAGCACACATAATCATAATCATCGAGTGCACAAGCGATGACGTCCAAGTCTTGAGGACGGTCAAAAATGGGGTGTCTATGTGTAGGCTCTAAAAATCATGTTAAACACAAATATGAAGTGGATTTTGGTTTCTGGCGCCTCTAAGGCTTTTAATTTCAGTTCAAAGTTGTAATTGCAACAGATATTCCTACATTCAACAGATATAATTCCAAAATCACATAATTCACATATTTATATCAAACACATAATCACATACATAATACGAGTTGGGTTATCACATGCTCTGCCTTTAATTATATATATATATATATATTAGGCGTATATGGTTTCCCTTCAGTCCGTGATCGGACTGGAGGATACTGTTGGGCCCATGGGGGCTCACCACGAATTCCGTTTTGATAATCTGAATCGTCCAATGTGTAAAACTCGTCGAGTACTATATACCTGTAAAACATCATGTTGATTAGATATCAATAGCTGCCTGATCAAATCAGTTTTGTATATAAAAAAAAATTGACGCTGAAAAAATAAACGATTGACAGAAATCTGATCCAATAAGATAGCTATCGATATCCGATCAACGTGATTTTTTACAAACATATAATACTTGACGAATTCTACACATTGAATGGTTCAGATTATCGAAACAGGGCCCGTGGTAGGCCCCTATGGGCTCGACAGTACCCTCCGTCCAATCACGAACTGGAGGGAGGCCCAACCCATTTTAGATTGGGAAGAAAAACTTTATTGCAAAATTAATAAAAGATTAGATCAATCTGATACAATGGTATCTCAAAAAGAAATAAATAACTTTTATAGAATGAAGGATCCAAGTCTCTACAGATGAGGAGAAAAGACACACACAACAGAGGGAAACAATTCACACAAGAAAGATTATTACATCATCAAACTAACAATTAAGAAAACTAAACAAACAAACAAACAAACTAGATCCAAGTTGTCACCGAACTCATCTTTTACTCCATTGCTTCGCAGCCATCAAATTGGAATCTGAAGACCTTATATTCGTTGGTCAAGATCAAACATTAAAGTTGAGGTAGTCATCTAGTATAAAACAAATGCATTATCTAGCGTTGGCTTTCAGACTGTGAGAAGACCTAAAACCAGATCTTAAGATTTTAGGCTCAAGAGTAGAGAAGATAAGGCAGAGTGATGGAACTGGTGATATAAAACATCAGAAAGTTAAGAGGGGATCGAGGGAGGAAAAAAAGGGAGAGAGAGAGAGATTACATAAGTAGGAGAGCCACCGTAGTCTCTATCTTCCCTTGTAGAAAAATCTAGAGTGAAAAACAAGAGGGATTTAAGATTTGGGGTACTTACCAATTAGTCCTATTCACTAGACTTATTTACCTATAGGTCCTAACTAATAAATTTAACACTATAAAAATAAGAGAGTGATAAATTTATCACTAAAAATTATTCATAAAAAAAGAGACTGATAAATTTATCACTATAACATTATTTCATAAAAAAAAAAGACTGATAAAATTTGTCTTTATCACTTAATAAATTATATCAAATAGGACTTAATGGATAATAAGTCTCAAAGTAGGACCTATTGGGTAATAAGTCTCCCAAGTAGGACCTATTGGTAGTTTACCCTTAAGATTTAGGGAAAGGAACAAAAATTTATAGTTTATCGTTTAGGGAGAGGTGCAAAACATCATATATGCATATAATTTATAATTCATATTCATTTTAAATGTAAGTTTTACTCGAGCTCTGTTTGGGATGTTATTTTTTTGGCTAAAATAATTAATAAAGACAAAATGTCATATCTTACTCATCAATCAATCATTTTTTTTTTTTTCTTTCACGACCATCTATTAACTACAACTAAAATAGTCAAACCATCCAAAACATAACTTTTTTTATATAATAAAAAATAGTCAAAAAGCAGAAAAATCAACTAAAATAGCTAAGTTTCCAACAAGCCAAATAAGTTGCTTATTGACTTATTTCTGTCATATCACTCTTACATTTTTGCACGATTTTTTTTATAATAAATCAAAAAATAAGTCATGCCTAAGCTCGCCCTAAGAATATATTAAATTTTTTTTTTTGAAAGGGACCCTAAGAATTAACAGTTGAATTTAAATTCGTATTATTTTTCTAAACTATTTTTAAAGCGAATTACACTAACGATCCCTATAATTTGGGACTTGTGTCACTTTGGTCCTTGACTTTTCAATTATGACACATTTGACCATGAATTTTAAATCTTGTTCTAAATAAGGACAATTGAAGATATCATTATTGAATTTCAAAGGCAAAATTGTCAATTTGATAAAATATAAACTAATTTGACAAAAATACATGTCAAAAAATATTTTTGAATTTTTGAAAATTATTTTTACCCACTAAAGATAAAATTATGTAAAATTGATAAATCTTTTAGACATTTATTTATTTATTTATTTTATCAAATTAATTTTTATTATGTGTTTGAATGATAATCATGTACTGAGTGGTTGTTTTTATGTTCATTAAATTAGTTTTTATTTTTCTAAAAATCAAATATGGCGACAACTTTGATATCATTATTAAACCAATCCATTAAATCAAAAAATTAAAAATTAAAAACATTTCATATATCAAATATATTGATTACACATTAAAATTCTAACAACCACTAATTACATGATCATCATCCAAACACATGGCAAAATAAATAAATATCTAAAAGATTTATTAATTTTACATAATTTTATCTTTAGTGGATAGAAATAATTTTTAAAATTCAAAAATATTTCTTTTGACATTTATTTTTGTCAAATTAGTTTATATTTTGTCAAATTAACTATTTTGCCCTTGAAATTAAGCAATGGTATCTTTAATTGTCCTTATTTAGAATAAGATTCAAATTTTATGGTCAAATATGTCACAATTAAAAAATCATGAATCAAAGTGACACAAACCCCAAATTATAAGAACTATTAGTGTAATGCGCCCTTAATTTTATGTACGAGTTTTAGATCTGTAATTGTATTGTTTGTAGGATTATTCTCGTCTTCCTTTAGTTGTCTTAGAGTACTCTTACCATTATCAAAATTAGCGGATGGCACACGCGATACGTGTGTAATTTAAATAGGTAAGAATAAAAAAATCATAATGAAATTAATGTTATAATGTATACTTGGTTTAAGTGGTATAAGTCCTCACACCTTAAACCCATGGTCATGGTGGGTTCAAACCTTACCCACCTCTTTGTGTGACTTCTTTAAAAAATAAAATAAAAAATACTGTCATTTAAAAATAATATAGATAGATATTTGATCATTTGAAATTCCCAATCTCTCACAAATATTTAAAAAATTAATGATTTATGTATACTTTTTTTTTCGGTGTTCTTATCTTATATTTTAGCTGTCTTATTTGCCAGCAGTATTTTATACCTTCTGTTTGGGTCAAAGTTTATTAATTATTAGTAATTTATATTTGAAATGTGGATTTAACAAGTATTTAAATCAGCACTAGACATATGAAACAAAGTTATAGATCATTTAAAATTGTTATTTTATTTAAAGGTTTAGATTTGTACATGTTAGCTCTGCAAAAAAAATAAAAAATTTAAAAAATAAAAAACACAAAAATACAAAATTGACAGATGAAGCCAACTCAAGTCTCCTTATCAGGCAACGGCTTAAATCTTGCTGGCTATTTGTACCAAAATACAAAGCAATAAAAATAAAATAATTCAATAATCAAACTCTATATGAACTGGCCAAGTAAACCACGATTTTTTTTTTTTGAAACTGAGGTGTCCGGCTTCTACTGCTGGGCTGCGTCCACCGACTAATCCTCAGGGGGAGCAATCACAGCATCCCACCGCCGCGGCTCCTCGCTTAAATTTAGATGAAAGAAATTTTTAGGAAATGAAAATGTGATGATGACATAAACCACTTGTATGAAAACATGTGAATTAAAATGTTAGATTTTTATTTTTATTTTTTTATTTATTGGTTTTAACAATGAGAATAAATTAGAAGAGAGAAAAATGTCTTAATCATCAAGTGGAGTGCCACAACATGAACTCCAAAAAAAAGACAGACTCTATTTTAATTTGGAAACAAACTTAGTTGTATCAAGGGCGTAATATGTGGTAGAAGCATGACATGTGCCTATCACTATGTTAGCAATTAATACTTGATCATATAATTTAGTGATCCAGAAGCATGACTATATATTATATTTATTTATATAATATAAGTTATGTTTGAATCAAAATTTTCATTGAAATTTGTTGCCAAAAAAGAAAAAAGAAGAGAAAAATGAAGAAAAAAAAAATTAACTTCTATTTCATATATTTTTCTATCGTTTTTTCTTCTTTCACAAATTCTTGTCTAGATCATTGATCTAAATACAGTATTTGAAAAATGCTAATATATACAACTCCCAAAAGGTGTATACATTATTTTATTATTAATGAAGTTTTTTATTTCTTCCCCACACACACACAAAAAAAAAAAAAAACAACAACAACAACAACTCCCAAAAGGTGTATATACATATAAATACAAAATCTCAGTCACAATAGTTCATAAATTTCACCAATTTGAGTTATAACAAAATCAAATTGATTCATCACAAATATATCACGAAGGTCATTTTGACTCATAACATAACAACACAATCTCATAATCCAGTTCATAACCAAATATCACAAAGTCTCATATCACAAGAGCAATGCCAATGGTGCTTGCACTAAAAATCTGACTAAAAGAACATGTGTCTAAACATCATAAGACAAGTATCACAGTTTTTTTTGTTTATCAATCAATCATATTTAAGCTTTTATACTTTTAGTAAGATTTTTTTTATTAAGAGTGTTTGTGTCTAAAATTATTCGATCTGATCATAATTAAATATCAACATGATTTAGAACTAAGACTATAAATCTTAATAATTGGAGTTTTCTTTCTCACTTTAATAGTTTCTTTGTAAAGTTTGTATTTAATGTTCATTATTATGATTGTAATTCATTGGATTTTATTTTAGTATTCTATATGAATAAAAAAAAAAAAATAACCACAAACATTTATAAATAAACATCAATATGATTTACAATTAAAATTAAAAAATTTCATAAGAGAGAATGTGTATTGTAGAATTTTCCAAACTCTAAAACCTCTCTTCTCATGTAAAAGGTTTGGATCAACCATTAAGACAGAAAAAATAATAGTAGTACCAAAAAAAAAATTTGAAAACATATTGTCTAGATTTAACTCACCAAAAACAACTATTCTTAATATTTTTGTGTGTTTAAATTCTTGATTTATCCATAAAGTACCCTACAAGGGTTTCAAATTAGAAAGGCTTACGATCAAAACCAAAACCACTGCACTCAGCACTACCAAAAGCATCAGCCACCACAACACCGTTGGAAGCCAAGAAATTCGCTGGAAAACCGCTCGCTGCCACCGCCATCTCATCAGCCCTAGCCAATAAGTTACTCTTAAGAACTTCCAATGCAGCCACATACTGCTCAAGCTCATGCAACTCTAATCCCTCAACACTCTCATCCCACCAAAACCCACCTCCTCCTCCGCCGCTGTTCAACTCGGCCACCGCCTTTCCTCTCTCCTTCTCCGCCTCCAACTTCCCCACCGCCTTCACATACTTCTTACTCAATTGCTGCACTTGCCGGACCTCCTCCTCGTGACACATGTCCAAACACTGAGAATTAGGGTTAGGGTTAGGATTCTTACTCACTCGATGGAGCTCCGAGCACTGAGAGTTAGGATTAGGGTTAGGGTTAATACTTTGCTGGTGCACTTGGTGGAGCTCGTCATCATGACACGTGTCGAAACCATGGGGATTAGGGTTTTTGGAGAGAAAGCGATCAATGACGGAATCAACAGAGGGGTTGCCAAAGGCGAAGACCTTGCCGGCAGGGGAGGTGACGATGACGGCGACGTGGGCGCCGCACAAGACGCCGAGTTCGCCGGCTTTTTTGAATATTCCGGCACGGCGCTTGGAGAAGGTGACTTGGAGCTGGCTTTTCTTCTCTATCTTCTTGATTTCAATCTTTTGGCGGCCCATGCTGTGTTTTTTCTGCTTGTTTTCCATGAATTGATGGGTTAGAGTTTGGAGAATATGGATTCTAGGGATTGTTAAGAAAGAAGAAGAAGAAGAAAGCTTGATTTATAGTTATTGTTTGTGTCTAGATTTTGGAAGATTTGTTGCCATTGTTGTAAGAGAGAAGACAGAAGAATTAAGGAAGTTTATTTTTTCATATATGGAAGTCTATGAAGTTTCTAAACTCGAACACTATAGAGCTTGTGTATCACAATGAGGTGATATTTTAGACAAAGCCTATGCACCCATAAAAACATAAACAAAAAATTGAACCAGAAAAGTAATGTGTGACATTTATTGTTTGTATAGTGGGGTTCATATGAAATTTATTTCAACTATTAAATGTGTATTTTGGATTTTTTTTTTTTAGTATTTTTTTGGGGGGGATGGAGAACTCCTCCCTCGATATGTATATTTGATTGATTTTCATAATCTATTTTTAAAAATTAAAAATTAAAAATTAATTGATGAAAAAAATAAGGGCAAATTACATATACCTCCCTCGAGAGTTTTAGTTAAATTACAGATACCCTTGAGGTTTTGGAAATACAAATACTCCCCTGAGTTTCTTCATAACAAATGCTCCCCCGAGGGGGTTATATTTTCATAACAAATTGTTATGAAAATAAAATTCAGGGTATATCTGTAATTTTTCTCAAACCTCACTGGTGGGTATCTGTAATTTTGCTAAATCTCGAGGGGGGATATGTAATTTCCCAAAAAATAAAATTAGTTATAATTTTTATATAATTTTTTTTAGATGGCAACAATAATTTTAAAATTTTTAAAATATATTTTTTGATGATATGATTATTTTTCTATTTTCTTTATACTTCAAGAATTTCATAGTCCTCTTCATCATCAAGGCAAATGATTTTCATATGCCGCATAATTATTATTTGCCTTGAATTTAAATCTGAAATTTCAATCCTTTGACATTACAATATTTCCTTCGAAATAAAAAATAAGCCAACAGTTTTTGATCAATATTCAGCTTAATTGGCAATAAAAACCCATGAATTGGGCCTAAAATCTGTTGGATTTAAGCCTAAATCTTGAGAAAACTAGGATTAAAAAACTATAACAATTTGGACAATTTTCAGCTATTTTTTGGAGGCCTTATGTGTTTCGGTGAAGCCCATATGGCTCATATTGCTAATACCTCCTTGAATTGCTAGCATGTGGCTAGTCCAAAACCATGTCAAATTGCGCCAGTTTCATCTATTTTCTTGAAGGCCTAGTAGTATTGGCGAAGCCCAATGGGCCATATCATTTGGGCTCCTAATAGCGAAACTAGTCTAGTCCAAAACTATACAATATTGGACAATTTTGAGCGGTTTCTTGGAGGCCCGAATGGCCCATTGGCTAGCTTGTGGATGTGATTTTATTCCACGTCATGTCAATTACTAGAGTTGACATAATAACGACTTCAATAATGTTACATTTTTTAATTTATCACCTTTAAATGATTTTTAATGGTATGATATTGAAATTAAACCTATATATTGGAATATTTAATAAATCAAAATTTGACACTTGTCATATATATCATTAAGAATTGTTTTTAGGGTTGATAAATTAGGTGTTTTAAGTATTTTTCTAATGACTTGTTGGTTAGCAAAGTGAAGTTATTTGATGGTGCTGAAACATGGTTCACGTGATGTTCTAAAAACATTATAATTGGTAAAAAAGATTTACTTTTGTGTTTGATGATGGAAAATAACAAAACACATATTTAGTGATTGGTAACAGTATTGAGAGGTGGTGCCTCCCGATTACCAAATAATTTTGGTTAGCAAAGCAAGAGGTGAGGGTGGTTTGGAAACATATTTTTTAGTAATTTTTTTATTATAAAATGAAGAGAAGAAAAAACTAAATTATTTTATAAAATGTATTTTGAATTTTTGCAAAAAAAAAGTGTTAAAAAAAATGTGAATAAAAATAAATATTTTTAATTTTTATATGGCTTATATTTATTTTATTTTTTTTTACAATATTAGAGCTCGTTTGGGATGTGGATTAGCTTTTTGGCTTTTTTAACCTGGGGTTAAAAAGTCTCGTTCATGAGATAGATTTTTTTACTTTTTTAACTTTTGTGAGAGAAAAAATAAAATAATTATGGATTGAATGTGATATTTTGTCTTATTTGACTAAAATAATCAATTTTATCTTATATAACTATTTTAACCCAAACTTGCTTCTCAAACGGAGCCTAAATTGTCAAACTCTTTCTCAATTTTTAGTACAAATACATTCATTTTTTTAATCTATATTAAATAGTTAAACCGTTTGTCTTGTTTAACTCATTTATCACCCGTAAAAGCATTTCCAATGCTTATTTTAATTTTTTATTACATTTGAGTACAAATTTGATAAAAAGTTTAATTTGATATTGTGTGTTTAGTAACGTTTATGTTTTCAGTTTATATTTATAAAAATTTTATAAACTGGTTTTTGTTTATTTTTAGAAAAACATAAACTACAAACGTGTTTGGTAATTGACAAATTGTTTTAAAAAATTTAAAAATATAAAAAAATGTGAGAAATGACAAGTGGTGGCAAGTGGCGGCGGAAGACGGTGGTGGAAAGCGATGACGGTGGGTGGTGGGTAGGTGGTGGTGGTGGGTGGGTGGGTGATGGTGGCGGGTGGTAGCGAGTGGGTGGTAGTGGTGGTGGTGGCAGGTGGTAGGTGGTGGTGGCAGGTGGGTGGCGGATGACGGGTAGTGGTGGGTAGGTAGCGGGTGGTGGTGTTGGGTGGGTGGGTGACGATGGCGGGTGATGGGTGGTGGTGGCAGGTGGGTGGCGAATGGCAGGTGGTGGGTGGTGGCGGGTGGTGGTGGGTAACGATGGCGGTGGTGGATGGTAGCGAGTGGGTGGTGGTGGTGGTGGTCGGTGGTAGTGGTGGCAGGTGGGTTACGGATGGCTGGTGGTGGGGGGTGGTGGTGGTGTGGTGGTGGGTGGGTGGGTGACGGTAGCGGTGGTAGGTGGTAGCGAGTGGGTGGTGGGTGGTGTGGCAGGTGGGTGGTGGTGTGTGGTGGGTGATGGTGGTGGTGGTGGTGGTGTGGTGATGGTGGTGGTAGTGGGTGGTGGTGGCGGGTGGGTGGCAGGTGGCTGGTAGTGGTGGGTGGCTGGTGGTGGATGGTGGTGGCAGGTGAGTGGTGAGTGGTGGTGGCAAGTAGGTGGCGGGTGGTGGTGGCGGCGGCGGCGCGAGTGGTGGATGATAGTGGCGGGTGGTAGGTGGTGGCGGGTGGATGGCAGGTGGGTGGTGGGTGGTAGTGGTGGCGGTGGGTGCGGTGTGGTAGTGGCGAGTAGTGGGTGATGGTGGCAGGTGGTGTAGGGGTGGGTGGTGGGTGATGGCGGCGGAAGACGGTGGTAGAAAATGATGGCGGGTGGTGGCTAGTGTTGGGTGGTAAAAAAAAAAAAACTGAAAATTCAAAATGAAAACACATTTTTTGTGTTTTCATTTTTTAGCCAAATTTATAAACTGAGATCACTGATTTATAAATCAAAAATTTTACCAAATAAATTTTTATTTGAATTTTTAAATTTTATAAATATAAATAAAAAATTGAAAACGTAAGTTGCATTTCAACACTAATTGTTTAAGTTTCATTAAATAATCAATTGACCGGGAGACAACCAACAATGGGCAAAACAATGAGCAACTTTACAACTACCTGGTTGTCTGTGAGAAGGACAATTGGCCGGTTGTTCAGCGTACAGTGAAGCGTAATGACTCTCTTCAAAAATTTAATGAATGTTGAAACCTCCTTTGATTCGATACAATTTTTGTTTTTTTCTTTCATTTGGGCCTTGTTTAAGAATAGATTATTTAATAATTTTTTAATTTTTTGACTAAAGAAAAATAGTTGAGAGCACGAAAAGTAATGCTCTAATAGCATCACTACTGATGTGGCAGTGGGCTATGCCTTTTTTCTTTTTTTTTTTGTCATTCTCAATGCATTAATGCTATTAGTGGTATGAATCATTGTTGTTTGACTAAAATATGAAATAAAAAAAATTAATATGTTTGGAATATTTTTTAGCTTTTTATGAAAAAATATGTAAAAAATATATATAAAAAAAGAAAATATTTGACTTTTTAGTATAATTTATAGGCTTTTTGATTTTTGTAATGACTTTTTGTTTTTTTAGGCTAAAATTAAAATGTTGTTAAATGAGGCCTTAATATAGGTTTGATGCCATAAAGTAATTAATGTGTTTCATTAAATTTAAATTTTATTACAAATTTAAGGGCTATTTTGGGAAGTGAGTTAAAAGCTACTTCCCACCTTTTAACCTACTTTCTCTCTAAAAAAAAGTCAAAAAAATTAAAAAGTAACTTTTAACTATCTTTTCAAAACACTCCTAAGTAAATGTTAGAGACGGTCTGACAACAAGCCATGTAATCTCATTTAAAAATTTTATTTATATAATAGCATAAATTTAAAACCTTACTCTTATTTCAAATTTCTTTTAATTTACGTATCGTTTGGGAAGTAATAGTTTTAGCCTAAAAATAAAAAAGTTAATTAAAAAACTTACAACATATATCAAAAAATCAAAAATTCTTTTTTTCTCTATTTTTTATATATTTTTTCGTTAAAAAATTAAAAATTATTTTAAATATACAAATTTTTTATCTCATATTTTAATTAAAAATTTAAAAAAAATTAAAATAATATATTCCCGGACTTAATTAATTTGATATTTTCACACTCACACCACTGTCCTAGTTAGTATATTCACCACATACAAACCCCATTAAACAAAGTGGACCTTTTTTATTTGGTCAATCCTCATTTTCATTTTTTATTATTATTATTATTTTTTTCCTCTCCTCAAAAGCTTGAAAGCCACCACCCGCGTGTGCGTGTGCGTGTGCGTGCGATGCGAAAGCGTCAGACAGACAACAAATCACTCTCTCTCTAAAACCAAACCATACCCCAAAATCACCCAAGCAGATCTGCCATGAAAGAAACTTCTTCAAAGGGTATCCACTTTGATACACCTCCTCTTCACTTCACTTTCTCTCTCATCTAGTATATACCTACCTATATCTATACATATACATATACATTTTCATGTATATATGTGTATGTGTGTGTGAAGTGAGAGAAACTAGAGAGAGATTGTGAGGAGGAGGAGGGGGGCAGCGGGGAAAGGAGATGATGATGATGATGATGTTCGAATTGAGATGCGGAAGTTGTATCCCAAGACCTTTGTTGGTGTTAATGCCGCTCTTGCTTGTATCGATGCCTCAATTGCTGTTCTCGCCTTCTATCAGGTCTACATTGCACTCGCAATATCTGTATATATATGTCAAAAACATTGATTTTGGTTTATAGGGTTTTTTTTTTGGATCATTGCATGGAGTTCTATGATGTGGTATTGGTAGACTGATTGTTTGGGAATGATGAGATTAGTGAAAGCCCTTCGTGTTTCTTGATTTTGATTGAATGTTTTATTTGATAGGTAATTTAATAATTAAGCCATTACATTGGTAATGGTTTTATGAAGATGTAGTAGTGAGTGTGAAAACCAATAGTGCAATGTAAAGCTTGGAATTTTTTGAGCTAGGGGGTACATTTGCTAGTATTTCTCACTTTATTGTATATTTGAAAAGGCTAGAGACTTTTTTTTCACTAAAAGTGTCTTGGAGATGTGCCCTGATGACCCCGTAGGATCGACCGGCAAAGGCTTCCGGATGATCTTTGAGAAATGTTTTTTGTGGTCTTTTTTTAGGGTAAGTACTAATAGGTAGAATTAATTCCCATAAAGTCCTATTGAAACTTAGCAAAATGGTCATTAAAAATAATTTTTTATGATGATTTTTTACATGTCGTTAAAAATTGACAATTAGTGATTTTTTTTTTGTCACGGTTTTTATAAATTGTCTCTAAAATTTACAATTAGTGACGTTTTTCTGTGACGAATTTTTCAAAATGTCATAGAAAGTTGAAAATTAGTGATTTTTTTTTTGTGATGATTTTTTAAAGTATCGCTAAAACTTATAATTAATGACTTTTTTGTAACAATTTTCAAACTATAACCGAAAATTAGCAATTAGTAACTATTTAATAATGTTTAATGAAAAATGTCATTAATTTTCACATGACCTATTGGATAATAAGTCCATCTATTATGATCTACACGTAAGTCTCCAAATTATTATTATTATTATTATTTTTTTGATACAGTTATTTTATTTCACACTCACTTTCTTGTGTTAGTCATGTTTAGATGTCGAACTCTCTCAAATTGCCAAGTTGTTGCAATTTAAAGAATAGGGACCAAAATTGCCACCATTTCTAAGCTATTTGTTCATCAAACTCTATATTTGGGATATGCGTGATGCACACAATCAAAGCCCATATTGTAAAAAGAAAGTAGGAAAACAAGAATGGAGAGAAGGCAAAGAGATGGAGAGAAAAAGGGGTAAAAAGATGTTAAGAAAGTTTCCAATAATGTCAATCACTTGTGCCAGTTATTTTGTGTTCGGATATTCTTTTATTTGACACACAACAAAGGTTAGATATGAGAGACCAGAGCTGCTTCCTTACCAAAACCACCTTCTTTGGTACTAGAGGAGTGCCACGCACTATGCGCGTGGGTTTTGTCTTATTGAATCCTTTTCCTTCTACATACAACCATCTTAAGAAATTTTAAATTCTTTTACGTAGTTTGTTATTCAATTTATGTAGAATCATGCCAGTTGGCTTTGTAGTTTTTATTGTTTGAGAAACCATAACTGCTCTCATACCAAAACTACCAGTTATAGCAACGGTTATGTTGGCTTTACTAGATAGAATGAGTATAGGCCCCATTTGGAAGCATTTATAAGTCTGCTTATTTAACTTATTTGTTTAAGAAAAAATTGACTAATAGTGTTTGGTTACAATTTTAAATGATAACTTATTTGACCTTTTCTGCTTATTAGCCAAAAGAAGTATAATTTTTATAAGTTACGTAGTCTTTTGTCTTAATTATAACTTGTGAGGATATTTTGGATATTGGTACAACAAAAAACTGTACAACAACTTATTTAACCAAACAAGTTCAATTTTTTGATGTATTATCTAAAGTTGCACTAAATAGATTTACAACTTATTTAAATTCTTTTAAGCAATAATTTTAAAAACTATAATCATAAATGCTAACTCGTAAGTGATACCAAATGGGGCCATAATAGATACTAGAATGATAGATGATAAGTTAGAACAGATGAGAGAATAGTCATAGTACCTCTAGAGGCTCATGGTCTATCTGGACCAATGCGTTCAAATGCAGTGCAGGAACACAAATGATAAGACTTTTGGTTGGCATGTGCTATTGTGCTAGTCCAGGAGCCTAAAGAGTTGCATAAAACACTTGTTCTGTGCAACTATAATGCACCTTGTACGTTCCATTATTATTGTAAAATTAGTTTGCATTAATAGATGACGATGAAAGATACCTTTAAAAGATGGTTTCATGAACCATGCACTTGATAGTTGCATATAGAGGACTTTCTCAATGCACTCTCTCTTGCAGGAAGGAGAGAGTATGTAATAAGAAAGTACCGAGTGGATTGTATATTCTGTGATTCCAAGGTTGCGTGCTTTTGTAGAGGATATGATGTTTGAATTGAGAGATCCAAGTTTTTACAATCCTTTGTTACATGGACTCAAGTGGGGTGTCGGGTACAAATATGTGCCTAAGTGCCAGGTTTATCTATTCCTCATGTTGTATAAACTAACGTTAGAGCATTCTATCCATAAATTTAGAGTCTTACACATAGCTATATGGTAATTTTGACTACTTAGACATACTTAGTTGATGCATGTCCAATTAAGTATATTAGACACATCTCATACCCGGACTCAAGTGTCAAATGTCCAACAAGGGTATTTCACAAATTTAGAAGAGTCCTTGTAACTCTTGCTTGCATTTGTACCACTATTGCAGTGCTTGTATCCTATCAAGTCTGTTTAGTTTTTGCTTTTAATTTGTTGTTGTGGCAACATATATACACACTCCCACATGTATCAAATGCATATACATATATTATGCGGATTTGTGTTAAAAAGGAAAGTCCAGTTGTGATTTATAAGGTTCTCTAGGATTAGTTAATCTTCTGATGACCATTGGTTTCAACATATAGTTGTCAAATCGGGATTTGAATTGTGAATCGAAATGGTCTCGTACCAAATCATGAATCGAATCGAATCGAATCGTGAATCTTAAACATTCGGTCACTTTTTCTAATTTGCTTAGAAAAATATATCTACACACTTGGATATTAAATATTTATTATGAACATGAAATAGTTAGACTTGAATCAATAAAAATGTTATTTTGAATGATGATCACATAGTTTAATAGGTAAGAAGTTAACAAAGGTTCCTATTTAAGATCACCATCTTACCTTTTCCCTTCTTTAGATACTTCTTATCAACAATTCTTAATAAAGACTATAAACAAAGACAAACTCTCAATTTTTAAAGTAGCAATAATTTAACAACGATATTGATATTTGGACAATAAATATACATACTTTTTCAAGTAACAATGACCAAATAATAAGAAAGAATTATTTACAATATTTTATTTTTAAAGCCCAAAATAATTTAAAAGGTATAAATGATCTCACCTATGTAATATTCAACTATATTTAATTTAATAAAATAACAATAGATAATTCATGGTATAAGTTACTTTAACCTTAAACATCTTTATTATGATTTTTAAAAAAATAAAAAATAAAAATGAGAAGGAAGGTTAAAAACATGTTAGGTCTGACTAAATCTAATTGGATCCTATTAAAAATTCTATGATCACTAAAATAATAACAAATCATGTGTATATTAGTTATTTTGGTACCAAACGCTATTAGAAGTTGTATTATGTTATTTTTACAAAAAAGACGACAAAAAAAAGAGTCAAAAATATGTTGAACAAGATAATTTCAAGAATTACATGAATCGTAAAAAGTGAATCGAATTGTGAATCGATTGTGAATCATGCGATTCACTAGAGATTCACTTTTAAAGTAGATTCACCAATAGATTCGTATCGATTTTGAAAAATTACAAATCGAATCGTGAATCGAATCGCAAATCGTAAGATTCTGATAACAGTATATAGGTTTGTGTTGTTTGGAGCGATTGAGACCAATGATGGTGATATTTGTTTTCTTTCCTTTTTATTTCTAGATGTTGATTGATTGTTATTTTGTAGTTATGCAGTTAACATTTAGGCTAAGCCAATTTAGGCACTTAAGTTATTTTTTGATAGTGGTCTTGTATAAATGCAATAGCAGAAATGGATTCTTCCAGCTAAGCACCTGGACTAAAAGAGATTCTCTTGTAAACGTTATTAGTGATGTACTTAAAAAACCAATAAGTGATGTGAAACGCTTGAATTTTTTTATTTTTGAATATAGTTCCTTTGGGAATAATGCCTTGCATAGTTGTTAAAATGCGGTGTGCCAGCACAAACGACAAGACTCTTGGTTGGGTATGCTAGTGGAGGAGTCTAGAGAGTAGCAGCAAACACGTGTTGTGTACAACTATTATCCCCCTGTATGTTGCATTTTTATTGTGAAATTATTTGCCACTAGCAGATTTGCCACAAAATTCATATATGTTAAAAGATATCACATACACTTTGAAGTTGCAAAACTAAAGACATCAATGCACTTCCTCCATCGTTTGTTAGAGATTTAGGGAGAGAGAGAGTTGCTATATATATATATATAAGAAAGTAGGAAGAGATTGCTGTGTTCTATGATGCCAAAGGCGCACACTTCTGACAAGGAGATGATGGCAGACAGAAGTTGCTATCCAAGGCCTTTTGTGGCTGTTAATGGTTCTCTTGCTTGCTTTCATTGTGCAATTTTTGTTCTTGCATTCTATCAGGTTTGTTCTGTTCCAGTTTTAATTTGTTCAGGTCAATCCAAGCACACACAACATACATATGTGTATGCATGTGTTATGAATTGGAAATTGATTGTTGTTTCAAGTTTTTTCTTGGATTAGTCTATCTTTTGATGATCATATAGAGGTCTGAGATGTAATCCTGATGGAGTGATAATTGGCTTCTGTTGTGCTGTTGGGGACTTATGAAATAATCTCTTCTTCTTCTTCTTCTTCTTCTTCTTCTTATATATATATATATATTTTTATTTTAATACTTTTTTTCCCCTTGTTGATGGTTAATCGATGGTTTTGTAGCTGAATTTAAAGAAAAGGAAGAGAGCTTGGCATTGAACTGTTTTCTTAATAATGGTTTCATAGAGATGCAATTGAAGTATTAAAATTTGATAACGTTTGCATATAATCATTTTGATCAATGTTTATACTGTGGATGAATGCTTTCCACAGTTGTTAAAATGCTTTGGAAGTGTAAAAGGCAAGACTATTTGTTGGCTATGTGCGAGTTGCAGAGCCTAGAGAGTTGCAGGAAACATGTTTTTCTATACAACTGTCATGCATCCTGTACATTGCATTTTCTATTATGGAATTAGTTGCTGCCAGCAAATTGGCTATAAAAGATAATTAAGAATTCAAACCACACACTTCATAGCTGCAACAGAACAGCTTCTCAATGCAGTTCGTCTCTCATTTCTTGGGAAGATAGAGAGAGTGGATCTATATTAAGAAAACAGAGGGAAATTAGTGTGTTTTGTGATCCCCAAGGGTGCATGCCTTTGAAGGAGAGATGTTGTTTGATTTGAGAGACGTAAGTTGCTATTTTAAGGCCATAATGGCTGTTTTTGTTGCTCTTGATTGTATCGATGTCACAATTGCTGTTCTTGTATTCTATCAGATCTGACTCTGTTCTTGCTTCTAATTTGTTATTGTTGATTTATGTGGGCATACACCCACACATATATGCACATATATTCTTGTTAATGTTTACACACAACATATATATACACACGTATATGTAATTGTGTGTTTGTGCTTGTCTAGAAATAGGAAAATGACTGCTTTCTAGAGTTTTTTTTTTTTTTTTTTTTTTGGGGGGGGGGGTGCTTTTAAAGGTCATGTTGTGATGGTTTATTGAGGTGTGAAATGTATTTTGGATAGTCTTGTAGTTGGCTTAGGTTTGTGTTGTTGGGAGTGATGAAATTACAGAAAGCGTGAATGTTTCCCCCCCCCTTTCTTTTTCTCCCTTCGCTGGTTGTTACTTGATTATTATTTGATAGTTATGTCCTTGCAATTTAATAAAATGAAAGGGAATCATGCAATTAAACTATTTCCTTGATTATGGTTTTGAATATATGCAATTGTTGTAATAGCAAACAGCCCAATGCAGAGTATGAATTATTTTAACATAGTTGCTCCAAATGCACATCCTCTATCTGGAGTAATGCATTGCATCATTGCATGTTTGTCAAACTGAATGGTGCACATAAATGACAAGGCTTGTGGTTGGCTAGGTGCTGTTGGAGGAGTCTAGATAGGTGCAAGAAACAGTGTACTATACAAATGGGTTACACTCTATTAGCATTATTGCGTCAAATTAGTTCCCAACTGTTGTCAAATGCCATTTAAAATGGAATTTTTCTTGTAAGTAATAGCCGTTCATGATGGAAAATGTTAAAGAGAAGTAGGGAACATGATAAAATTAAAATTATGTTCAAGGTAACTGACCCCTACAAGATTAGCAAAGGAAGTTAAAATCATAATTTATGCTTAGAAAAATCTCACAATAGTAGTCATTGACAGTAATTATATATAAGGATGATTTGTCAAAGTATGAACTTTGAAGGTGATTGAATCAAGCAAGCTATGCACTTAATTCTTCCCACATACTCAAAACCAATTTAAGGCTATCACATGTTGAATAAAGTTACATTTTAAAAAGATGGTTACACGTTGAATAATATAAGGACTACAATTATGATATTAGTCGCAACCTAACTCACCCCAATAAATTGTTAAATCATGTCGTAGGCTAGCTAAAGCAAAATGTTCTCCTCACCATTTAGTCCCATTGGTTGTATTTAATTAAATTGGATGGTAAAAAGGGCGTCATGTCCATTCCCTTACTTTTTGAACTTTCACTTTTTCTATTCCCTTGACTTATGCATTGAGTATTTTTGCATGTCTTGTTCTATATTCCCTTTAGATTGTTCAGTAGACACGTGTTCAAGTTAGGTTGCCAATTATTTTTCTTTATGGTTTATCTATCAAGCTTGAAGTGGTTATGAAATAAATAATGTAATTTTGCATATAATTGCATAATGTGTTAAATCTTTAACCTAATCACATAATGGATTCCAGTGATCGCTTGATACAAAAGTGAGTTCAAGCATGTGCCAAAACATTAGAGTTTTTTTTTATCTTACACCCCGGGTGGTTGCTCAGGCTTGAATAATAACTTAGGCCCCCAATCATGATTTGGGTTGAGCTATGGGCACACAACTAATTGAAGTGTAAAAGAGATCACATAACATGATGGCTACATGCACTTTATGGTTTGGCACTAAAGCATATCCATGCACTTGTTTGTGCTGGTGGTATGTTTTTCCAATCATTAAAATATTGACTCTTACAAGTTGTTTGCTTTATATATCATTGGTTCTATAGTTTTGAGATACTATAGGCTAATATATGACAAGTTTCTTCTCACTTCCCCCTCCCTCCTTTTCATTCTTTATTTATTTGTTATAGAGAGTATACTTATTGCTTTATTGCATCATTTGATTTGCTGCTTTATTTTACCAGTTGATGAGGATCCATGCAAGGAATTCACATCTTGGCTGGACTCGCCAGAAAGTAAGTGCTATGTTAACATGTATCAATGATCCAATTACTCTCTTCTTCTTCTTTTTTAATTTTTTTTTTATAATTTTATTTTCCGTTGAGATGCAAGCTATGCAATTGTTGGTTTTTGGTTATATTAGTTGGCACTGCTGCAGTGCTATGAAACACACACTTCAAAATAGGTGGCGTAGTATGGAACACTTCACATTATGTATCCTTTCTTTTAATACCTTTTTAGGGGCCACGGCATGGTCTTATTTAATTTTTTGGATTGTTCTTGACACAATTGAGCTTACAATTGCAGGTATTTCACCTAATTATTGGCTCTTCTAATGTGGGTAAGGAATTGCATTTTGCTCAACAATAATTGTTATTTGTGCAACATTCGTTGTTCTTCGATACTTCTTTTTACTGTTTTTATGCACTTGTAAAAGTAAGATTGCATCTACATTTTATGCTGTAGAACGAACAAGGTAATCATTTACGGTTTTTATTTATTTTTCAACGCATTCATCTAGTGACTGCAGTTAATTTTAATTTAATGAAATTTCTGCTGATTAGTGTTATGAATAGACATAAATTGCATCAAGCATGTTAGTAGAACTACATAGAGCAGATAACAAAGTAATAAAGTGGGAAATTTCTGGGGGAAGAAAACATAAAGCAGTACTATCATGGATGAATTGTGTATAATCTAATGCAATTCATGCCATCTGTTTTCATTTAGCTTGACTGACTGAAAACTTCTAACCATATTGACTGAGACTGCTACACCTTTAGCAGGTTGCCATTCCTATACATGAAAAGTTTGTTTTGAATTTAATTACATATAACTCATGTCAATGATGTACCTTACAAATGTGAACAATAGGATGGGTACCTTGTGCCATTTTATTTTTTTCCTTTTTTAAGGGTGGAGGTGCATTTATCTTCTAGTTTAAGCATATTCCCTTTCTATTGGGTGTTGAGACTAAAATAAATTTGTTTCTTCGAAAGTCTGCCTTGGACATTGAGATCTGTCACTTTTTTCTTTTGCTTGAAAATTTTTAAATTTTATTATTGGTGATTATGGGTAATGGTGTCTTGCTGCTTCATTTAGGATTTGTATTTTCTATTTAATTATTAATAGTATCTTGCAGATAAAGCATTCTTGTTCGTCTCTTCACTGTGATGTTCTGTATAATTGTGGAACCTGCTTTCTTATCCACTTCAAAAGCATATCTAGAGTATCAAGACAATTTGAGAACTTGAAATTTCAACTGATGTTGATTTTTTTAGGTGGCTGTATTTTATTTTCTGTAATTCCAAATGTCTATAGGACCTGATTTCAACATCTTCCTTTCTTGCATTGAGGTTATTTGTAAGTATTCATCATCAGCTAACTATCGTTTTACCAAAATATATTAGCAAGGATCAATAATTACTATCTAGCTAAGAACCACAAATACAGAATGACAAACACACTAACATGATAGATCTTAAAAATGTAGGACATGCCACGTGTGGGATACACGCTAAATATATATTTTTATATATTTATTATATGTCATATATGAGTACTTTAGTCAAAGATAGAAGGGAAAATTGCATTTATGTGGAAAAAAACTCAAGGTAATTGCACTTTCATGGAGGTAAGGGTTGTGTCCCACGCTACAATTTTCACTTGCACCAAACATGGGCTCACTTGTACTTCCATGAAAGTGCAATTATTTTGAGTTACCATTTGAATGCACTCTTCCCAAGATAAAAAGGTGATCCTGTACACAAGACAGGGTCTTCAGAGGACAAGATGTACCTTGTCTTGCCCCCATTTCATAATTGGATCTGAAGTTATTTTGTTCAAACTTGTAATGTGTTTTATGTTTGTCTAAGTGATGGACATTTGTCCCTTTGTGTCCAAAGTGTGTCCAGGTCTAAAAATTTAGGTGAAGTGGGATTTGGGACATATAGGAAGTTAGATTATAAGTGAAGATTTCAAGTTTTTGGCTTTCTGCTGTATCAGCTGCAGAAATATACTTGCAATTTGATTTAGTGAGACAACCCGTGATGGAGAGTTTAGAAGGTAAATTAAAAGGGTGTAAAGGCGATATAAGATTGCTTGGGACTTCTTCGAACCTTCCAGAGAACTACTTTCACTTTGATTTAGGGAAATGAATGGCAAATTATTTTTATGGAGGAATATTTATTGGGGATGCAAACGTATTGAGAGCTCGAAATTAAGTTACTCGAACCTCTTTCAATACTATATATCTGGATTTGTAGGAGTACTATAACTGAGAGGCTCAACCCTTGTTATGTTGCCCTGAGGGGAAAAATTTCTGCAAATTACAAACCACAAAAAGAAGGGGCCAAAAGAAGAGGCGCACAGAGTAAGAACCTTCTACCTCTTACTGGGATGTTGTCTGTGTTTCTTCATTGTAATGTGATACCCACTGTAAGCCTTTACATTGGGGAAATATGTTCTATGTTGTTTTGTTTTTGTTTTGTTTTGTTTTTTCCCCCTCTTTTTATAAGCATTGTAGGTTAAGGAATTGTTGTGATAAATAATCATGGGTACATCTTTCTCAGAAGTAATTCAAGAGTAATCTTAAAGACCTATGGTTTTTTATTTGCATGGAAGGTTGGAACTGATTCATGGATTTTTTCCCCTGTCCTAGCAGGTTACTTTTTTTATTTTGTGTTAACTCTTGTTGCTGCTTGCAAGGGTTGGCTTTGCTGGTCGCACTCTTGTGGCTTTATTGTCATGGGTATATCCTTATATTCCAAGTAGAAACTAGATATCCATAATAATTGTCTGTCAGACATAGTTAAATTGTGAAATTTTCATTTTGCAGCGTTCCCCAAAATTTTGTTTCTTGCAGCATTTCTTCTACTTCTATCATTCTGGTATGTGCTCCCTTCTTTAAATTTTTAAGAAGTCATAATCTGCAACTATACAACTATACGGTTTTGGGCCAACTGAAACGTTAAATGTATATTACTTATCCCCCTCCCACCAAAAACATACTTTTATATGTTGTTAGTTTTCATTTTCCATTTGCAATAACTTTTTTGTATTTCAAAGAATCAGAGGGAGTCATTGCATTAGCATATGGTTGCCAGACGTAATACTGCAGTCGTTTTAGTAGTCATCATGAGGAGTCATCATTAGCATATAGGAATTGAACATGCAAGATTGCAATTGTTTAAGTGAGAGTGCCCCCAAGTTTTTGATCCGTAGGCAGTGGGAAGTGTTCGTATTAGTCTGACATTGGATGTGAGGCCTTTAAGTGAGGAGTAGATAAGGTCTTACACCTCATTGAAGGTTAAACTTGTTCTTTTGGGGAGTGTAGTGGGTTTCACTCTTGCGAAACCCATATTTGGTATTTCTGTGTTGTGTGAATATGAATCTCCTTTCCTTCCTCTTCAAAAAGGAAAAAAAAGAAAAGAAAAAAGGAACTGGATAATTTTCATAGATCTGGTTACTTGGTATGTGAAAAAGGTCAAAATGAGATTGTTGAAATGATGTTTGTTTGTTCAAAAAAAAAAAATCATGTTCGTTGGGTTAAAACAATACCTTGTATTGGGTTGTGGCTAAGGACTCTACAATTTGGGTATTTAGAGCAACTTCAGTGGGTTGCCAAATGACTTGCTATTGCCAAAGTTTGGTAAGAGTTCATGAATACAACTCTCCAGTGGGATGCTATCTTTTGCCAAATTTTGGCTTGCCACATCATCAAACTCATTGATTCCCCCCTCCAATGTTTCCAACAACAAAGAAAAAACCAAAAATCCAACAAACTTAAACACAAAGTTTCAACATCACAAAAAATTCAATGCCACATAAAATCAACACAAGAAATAAAAAAACAAAAAAAGGAAAGAAAAATAAGTAGAGGATCATCATTGTCGATTGTTGATCCATACTATGTTTGAGGATCATCATTGTTACTGGTTAATCGTCAATTGATGACCAAACCATTGGCAATTGTGGATCATCATTGAGTGAAGACGTTTGAGAGAGAAGAGGGGTCTGAGATTTTCATTCTCTGTGATCGTGGATTGTCATTGATCGTTATTCTTTGTTCACCAACAATTAACCAAACCATTGATCAACGATCAACCATCACCATCCAATATCTAGATTATTTTCGAACAAACATTTTTTTTTTTGGTGCCAAATTCACAAGTCATACAAGGCGTTGTGTCAAGTACAATTTTTGGGTTATTTACATGTACAAGTTGGACATTTTTTCCATTGCCACTGCATGCAAATCCAAGTTCCCTACCATTCTAGGAAATCTATGTTTCTCCCCCTCCCATAATAATGTAGAATTGTCTGCCTCGTTTGGTGATCGTAAGTATTATTCTTCATAAAAGTCAACAATGTGGGTGTTTGGGAAGTGGGTTTTTTTTGTAGGTTTTTTTAGTTGTAGGATATTATTGGAGAAATTTTTTTTTATGTTTGGAAAGATAGTTGGGTTTTTTTGTGGTTGGATGTGATATTTGTGAGAGAAAAAGTGAAATGATTATAGGGTTTGATGTGATATTTTGTTTGGATTTGTTTTTTTTTGGTTTTGTAACCAATTTGTCTTTTAGTGAAAAAAACAAAGAAAAACCCAAAAAATTGTTCCCAAACACCGCCAATCTCTTTGCAGAATCTCTTAAAAGCCTTAATTGTTGTATTTTTGCTAATTCTGGTGTACTCGTCCACAAGATTAAGGAGCATATCTTATTCAAGCACCCAAAGTGCTGCAGTCATCTTCATTATACTGGGTAACCTAGTCAACACTGGTGGCATCATTTTTTGGGGCAAAGTAATCGTCCTATTGTTGGATTGCATTTAAGATACAGAGAAATAATGACCGATTCATGTGAAAGCATCTTCGAAAGATGTTGGTTGGGTAGACAAAATCCTCTGCAAAGTAATCTCTAATTATTTACTCATTGCTATAGATTCTGTCATGGTGGATGTGTCGTCGACCACTTGTAAAACCAACATGTTTAGTTTGTTGGTCAAATCAATGTGTTTCGTTTCATCTTCATTGGGTGAAAAATCATCAAATCTCCTCTAATATATATATATATTTTTCTCAAATTGTTCATTGTAGTAGTTTAAATGGTAGGGAAAATCTTTTCCTAATTTATGGAGAAGAATATGGAAGAATAGTAGTTGAGAATGATAGTTGGGAAAAGAGAAAATGGTAGTCTAAAAAGGAAGGAATGATGGTTAAAGAATGGTAGTTAAAAAAAAGAGAGAAAGGCGGTTGTGCCAAAATGACATTTGCATCAGTAGAACAGCATTGCTAAAATTTAGAAATTTGACACTGTAGCATGCCAAATTATAGCTTTGGCATTGCCAAAACGGCAATAACCAATGGAGATGCTCTTAGTTAGTCAAGTCTATTTAGGTTCTGAAATTGCTAGTGTTATTCTTCTTGTCCACTTTCTTAATCAATTAAGAATCGTCAGACACTTCTTTGTGCTGATCAAATTCTCTTTTTCCTCTGTGTGTTGTTCTTCAGTTTATGCTATAAAAGTCCCTATAAAATCTCAGTAAGTCTAGGAACACAAACTAAAAACAGAACCGGACACAGAAACATATGGATGGACAGGATTTGATAAGATTTGTTGGTGGGGACAGCCTCTTTGATAAGATTTGTTGGTGGGGACAGCCTCTGGAAAAGTCCGTTCATCAATGTAATTTTTGTGCTTGGTTTTGTGTTTGGTTTCAATGTTCCTACTGTTATTGTGGTGACTTAGGCTATAAATTTTCATCTCCTTCTTGTCTTGGCAATAGTGTGCTGCAATATTTTTTTGTGTCACATGCTGATGGTACTGCATTATATGCATCGAATTCCCCATCTTGGAAGAGATTGATGATCATGTAGATCACATTTATCTATTGCATTGTTATCTACTTCAACATGTACTCAGTTGTCACAGAATCTGTAGTCTACAAGTCTTTTACCACTTGAGGTTATACCTATTTCATATAACTTCTTAGTCTCATGTTCACAATTCTGAACATATTGGTACTGCAAAGGTTCGTAATTATTGGGACATTTCATACTTATCTAGGAAAAGAAACTATTTGCATAACTCAAGCAATAATCTTATGCAAGTTTCAACTTGTTCTTATCAAGTTGATGGATTTATTATTTAAACTTGTCTATGTAATTTATAAGCTATACCCTGCGCCTCTTCTGGGGATGGTTTTATAGGGTTGACCTTTGCCATCAGACAAATGATGAAGATGATGAGGATGAGGAGTGTAGTCCTCGAGAAGCATTGTTGGAGAGAACATCAAATAAACCACATTCAAATGCTGATAGTCACAGAAGATGTTGCCCTTTCCGTATTGTCCATGTTGGAAGCCGCCAGAAAATTGTGATTTTGGTATGGAAGTGGTGAAAGTTTTATGTATAATCTCTTTTTTGTTAGTGATCATAATGTGCAATGTCAAACAAATTGATGCTCTTTATTCTATTAACTCATTGCTTTTGAACAGGTTACTGCATTAATTTTTGTTTTAATGATCGCATCCACTATCCTTATTTGGATTGGGATGGGAAGGAATCCTATTGACTCAGAAGTGGTGGCCCGGGTATGGACTTACTTCTGATTAGTTTTATTGTTGACGCATTAATATTCTCAAGGAGTTCATACTGACTTTGTTTTCATGCACTAGTTAGCCAATATTGTTACAATCTGATTGCACACAGCTATTAAATGTTAGATTGGTAAAAAATGATTCCAATGGTAAGAAGTGGGTTTTGAATGGTTTCAAAATGAGTTTCAAGTTTTCACCTTGCAAGAAATGCACTTTCCAAGGTTATTTTTATTTTTATTTTAATTTCTTTTGTAAATTTTAATTTTCTTGTCATTAATAATTAGTTACACAATGGTACAATGGTTGTAATCATGCAGGTATATGTAGATTTTTCTGCCGTAGTGACCCTTTTATTAGGAGGAGCATTAGCATGTTATGGTGAGCATCTATTATTGGATCATAATTTTTAGGTGTCTTGTCTATTGCATTTATCATCTAATGCAAAAGTAGTACGAACCTTGTTCACATAAAAGAAAGAGCATGATAGTAGCTTCAATGAACTAGAATTGTGTTCAATTACTGATTGTTTTCTAAGGTACTATGGTTGGCTGAATGGAAATTTTTCTTTGATATTTGGTGTTTTCCTGCTTTTTGATTAGATGTGCTCCCATTGAGACTGACTCAATACCCATTTTTTCTGTGATGAAAATAATTTCATTGTTGGATGATCAAGTCCTGTAGAAATTGTTTTAGGGGTAAATTCAAACCAATCCATAAGTCCCTTTTCCCCTGTTATATTAAGTTTTTAGTTCATTATCTAGGTACTTTTTCAGCCTTCCAAATATCCCCCCTCCCCCTCTCTGGTCTGGCTCAGTGAGGCTCTCTATGCATTCTAAAACCACCTTTTTCTTTGTTGTTGCTGTTGCTTTTGTGCAGTTCTACGGCCTTTATTATTCCACTCTCGAAAATGGAGAGCAACGACTCAGTTCTTTTTAATTATGTTCCTATTCATTTATTTGATTCTATAGTCAATTATGTTTAATCTGTAGCTGGTGTCTCATAGTGGATTAAGGGGATAGGAAATCATCAAGGATGAAAAGGCTTTTACTCAAGAAGGCTGGTTGTCCTAAACAATCAATGGGGTATGGCTTTTGGGACAATCAAGGGGCTAAATCCCTATATTACTTTGTGCAATACTCTTTGACAATGCCTGCAATCAATTCCTAGTGCGGCCTTCTAGCAGTTTCCTTTTTAATAAGCCACATAGAGATTGTTTTCCTTGATTAGAGGACATCATATCCATCATTCTTGACAATGTCACCTCCCAACAAAATTTTACACTTTGACCACATCAGATTCTCACAGGGGAGCTATGTTGTTTAAGATGACTTGTGAACTCTTTAACTATTTTTGAAAGTTCAATGGGGGAAGGATGTCGAAGAACTATCTTTTTCCTAGTTTTAAACTTGAAAAATACGTCATTTGTAGCATGGAGATAATTGGTGATGGAGGCTTAAAATTCTCTTGACTCAGCAGAAGATGAAAGTTATATTCTAACATATGTGAAGTTGGAGAAACCTCAGTCGTACATCCAAAACTAAAAGGTTTAGTTCGTAACTCAAAAGTAACTACCCGCTCTCTCTATTTGTTTTTCTCATGAGAAAAATGAACAGACCCTCCCCCTCTTTAATCCCTGACTTAGATTCTTCAACTGATGACTAAGATTTCTCCCATTTTACTGCTAAAGTTGGAGCCCTAAATTCAGTGAATCATGGTTTAAATGGTGGGGCTGTGGAATAGAACTTGTTAGTATATTATATGTAATGTATTGTTAGTGATCTAGATAGTGGATGTAGTTAGTGATCTAGATAGTGGATGTAGTGGATGTATATAATATGTAAGGATATAGATAGTGGCTCTTAGTGGTGATAGTGGCTCTTAGTGGTAATAGTGGCTCTTAGTGGCACAAATAGTAGCTCTTGTTTTCTCCTATATAAGGAGTGTAATATGGTCTTCATAAATGTGTATATTGATATCAATCAATAATATCAATACATTAATTTCCTACATGGTATCAGAGCTATAGGTTAAGCTCTTGGTGATCTTCGCCTTCCGGCGGGCGGCAACCTTGCCTTGACCGCCCGCCGGACCTCAGCCAATTGAAGCCTCCATCAACCCCAGCTTCTATTCCACTGATTTGCAAGTAGTGGTAGCAAGTTATGCTACAATACACTGCAGCCTAACTTTGCACTTTAAACTCTCCCCCACTGTCCGATCCTTCATCAAGCCCACATGATCAAAATAGATTACAAGGGATCAATTTGGGTGACCACTATGGGGCTCCGAACCACATGCTTCCATCGAACCAAGAAAGTGATCCATACACAGCACCCGAGTCATCCAACACTAGGCATGCCGCTGCCGCTATGGGTTCGCTGATGAAAGGTTTGCACACACAAATCCTGAAGCTGTTCCTGATGGTGCAGTTGTGCTGGGAAATCCTGTTGCTCCTCCTATAAATGGTGATATATACACTGATATAAGCACTGAAAATGCAATGCTCCAGGGTGCCCGGAGACTGAGCAAAGGTGTTGAGTACTTAGTTGAGGCCTCAGCAGCAGAAGCTGAAGCCATTACTGCGGCATTGGCTGCTGCCAAAGCACGACAAGTTAATGGAGAAGTTGACATTCCAGACAGGGATCGCGGCGCTGAGGCTACCTAGTGGGAGGGAAAGGCAGAATATTTCCTTATTAAGCATGATTACTGCTGTGTCAATTAATTCAGCTCCAGTTGGGGTGCGGTTGCATCACAGAGCTGTTGTTGTAGCTGAGAGACTGGTGGAGCTTTAGGTGGCATGGTAAGGCAGCTTTCAATTGATCAATTTGAAAATGAAGGACGGCGAGTCAGCTAGGAACACCAGAAAATGCCACTGCCGCATGGAAACTTTTAGACAGGCAAATGTCCATCAACAGTGTGCCAAAAAAGGTTATAGCTCATCTCTGAAGCCTCGTGGTGGAAGCCTCTTGTGCGCCGATAATTTTTCTTGGACTGCAATGAAATAGCAGATCTTGTGATAGGGCTAAACGGATATTTTCAAGTGAACCGACTGTTCTACAATCAGGGCTCCTATTAAGATATTTGGTGATTTGCATGGGCAATTTGGAGATCGTTTTTTGTTGTACTTAATCTGCAAGTGGCATCGTGCATATGTAGATCTGTACTAAAGAAGAGGAGGATGGCCTATGTTGTAGATAATGAAGTCATAGATCTATTACACATTTGCTGCTAGAGAAAAGACAAATCCCCGAAGTCATCAAGTCAACCATGGAGGTACATAAGCATGTATTTGCTTCTCATAATTGCTTGGACCAAAACATAAGCAATTCCATCCAAGTTCATGATACATTCTATGATTCACAAACAAGCAAGCTGGTTTTCAAATCAAATTCATACCATTCAGATTTGCACACCAACTTTATTCATGCCAGGGATCAAACTCATCACACATTTACATCAAAAAAAAAAAAAAAAAAAAAAAAAAAAATCTCCAACCATAACCTACAATCACCACATCAACCAGCCTTACTTTTTCACCTCTTCAGTTGTTCTCTTCTTCTTGCCTTTGTCTTGGGCGGCCCTTGTCGGTACTCCTCCGTGTTTCCCACGCCCGAGCACGTTCACTTCCCGTTGCTCCTCAACCGTCACATTATGGCGGCCCTCAAATCTGAGCATCACGGGGCCTTCTGCTTCAGTTCCTGTTTTCTGCCTTCAGCACACATATCTTGTCGGGCATCCGTATACATGCTCTGGAGCAGAGCCAGTTGGGCTTTTACCTGCTGCACCTCATTTGTTCTACTCTGAAGCCGGTGCGACAGGTTGTTGACCGCCGTCATTGTCTCAAACATGACTTCAGAGTGTAATAATTCGCCTCAATATCCGATTGTGCAGCCATTCTTTGCTCCACAGACAGCATCGGAAAGTTCAAAGGCGCAAAACCAGGGGCGCTTGGTTGAGGTTCAAGGGCCATTATCGGGGTTGTGGCCTCGTTGAGGTCTGGGGAAAGAGAGTAAGACCCGGGACGAAGAGGCTATGTTCTGTGGGTAACGGGGCTGGAAGAAGAAGCCATTTTCCGAGCAACAGCGTGTTACAGAGTATCTCTCTCAGAAGTGTACAGAGAGAACGAAGAGTTTTTTCAGCTGGTTGTTATGTATCAGCGGCAGCCTCGCCTTGGTGTTAAATAGGCAAGGCCGACACGCGTATCACGCGCCTCTCAACGCCAGACGACAAATCGGCGCGCCTTTTGATGGCTCGACTTTTTGATGGCTGTCGGGCACGTCTTTTGATGGCACGCCTTTTGTGGGGCGCCTTTTGATTGGCTCGCCTTTTGATGGCTGTCGGGCACACCTTTTGATGGCACGCCTTTATAAGATTGGGCACGCCTTTTGAGGGTGCGACTTTGAGGTCCGACAAGACTCTGTAAACTGTCCCGACTTTGATTCCAGTAGCTTCTATGGGTCCGACAAGACTCTGTAAACTGTCCCGACATTGATTCCGGTTAGCTCCTATATGGGTCCGACAAGACTCTGTAAACTTGTCCCGACTTTGATTCGGTAGCTTCTATATGGGTCCGAAAGACTCTGTAAACTGTCCCGACATTGATTCCGGTTAGCTCCTATGTGGGTCCGACAAGACGCGGTAAACTGTTCCGACATTGATTTCGGTTCTCAGCTACAACGGTTCGACACAGCCATATAGTGTCTTCTACAACGGTCCGACATGACCCCGTAAAACTGTTTTCTACAACGGTCCGACATGACCCCGTAAAATGTTTTCTACATCGGTCCGATATGACCCCATAAACTATCTTCTACAAGGTCCGACATGACCCCATAAACTGTCTTCTACCTTGGTCTGCCATAACCATACGGTCTTTTACAACGGTCTGACACGACCATACAGTGTCTCCTATCACTTTTATTTTATTTTCAGTTTATTTTCCTGTTTTGTTACTCTCTCCAAATTCAAGTTGGCTAGTTCTTATCCTCCTTGAGTTGAGGGGGGCTGTTAGTATATTATATGTAATGTATTGTTAGTGATCTAGATAGTGGATGTAGTTAGGATCTAGATAGTGGATGTAGTGGGTATGTATAATATGTAAGGATATAGATAGTGGCTCTTCAGGGTGATAGTGGCTCTTAGTGGTAATAGTGGCTCTTAGTGGCACAAATAGTAGCTCTTGTTTTCTCCTATATAAGGAGTGTAATATGGTCTTCATAAATGTGTATATTGATATCAATCAATAATATCAATACATTAATTTCCTACAGAACTTTTGCTCATATTTTGTACCCTTTCAATTGTTAAAAAACCTGTATACTATGTATGAAGGTTTCTTGAGTTACTGTTCTCCTTATCTCTTTGAATTGCATGTTTTCTATTAGTTCTTATTCAATGATTTTTATATTCAGGACTCGTATTATTCTTGAAAATGAGGAAAGTAAGATCTGAAAGAGCTTCTTCTGAAATGCGGAAGGTATTGAGTTTATTGTTTTTCTATAAGTTTTCTTTGCTAATGATTTTTAATTATGTAGTTGTTTGTACTAATGACATAATTTTACCCTTTTGTATCTGTGCTGTGTAGTCTACTACAGTCATCCCTCAAAAATATATTATATAAATTTAAGTTATACTGAAGCTCCTTGGTTACTAATGCATTAATGTTTACAATAACTTTATATATTATGCATACATACATGTATAGATATATATTGCTATAATTGCTACTGTAGAGGGCAAAAATCCATTCTAAGAATATGAACAAGATGAATGTTTGAGGTTCTGTGCAGCAGTGATCCTGCAAAACAAATAAGCGGTAAACACCTTGGGCCGGTTGTGGCATGGCCAGCAGCAGTCGGTCCGATAGATTTCTTGGGAAAGAATTCACAGTAGAGAGCTCAGAGTGCCTTACTAATAGATTTCTCATATCTCTCCCCGTTAAAGTCGGGTAATACTTATACATTGTGTGACTTATCCTCTAAGCTCTATAACTACCTCAAGAGAACATGGTGGCACCACTCCTAAAGCATAGTCAACTCCTGTTCCAACTTCCAACATCTTTCTGCAAGCTGCCGACTTTCTTAGTTATTAGGGGGTGATCCCCTAACTGTAGGCATGATCTTCCAACAACCATTATGAGTACCTTTACTCACTATAAGCCACATCTGTCAGCTATCTGTTAATGCCAACCACATGCAATCTCATCAAGTAGCCTCAGAGTTTGTGGGGCTTGTCCCCAGCACATACGTGTCTGGTGCTTAAAATGTCATCTCCCACTGCTACCATTCAAGGATTTTTTTTCTCCCAATTTTTTTTGTCTATCAAATAATGGAATTTTTGATGTTCCACTATCAAACGAAGTTGGTTAGTTAAAGAATTTGCAAATAATAGAATTACAAACACTAATTGTTAACAGGTTATGTGTTATGTTTCCTAAATATGTGGGGTCTTGATTTATCTTGGGTTTGGGGATATTTCTTTTGTTGTATTTGTATTTTTCAATGATTCTTTTTTAGTCCCTAAACTCCAGAATCCTTAACCTTTAGTGAAGTATTGTTTTCTGTGCAGGTTGCAGGCTTGGCAATTGTGTCTGTTCTATGTTTTACTTCAAGTGCTTTGGTTGCTCTTTTTACTGATATACCCGTATGTACTTGTCTGCTGGTCCTTCAATTATCATTTTCAATTCTCCAACTCTGGTTGCGTTGCGTATTACATTTTTTTCCCCCCTCTAAAAACTTACACGCTTAATAATGCAGATGCTTTATGACTGGAATCATGAGCATGTTGACGGTGTCTATACCTCTCTTCTGCTGATTTTGTATTACTTCATAGGTATTTGTTTTAACTTCTCCCTTCGTGTTTCACATTGCTAAGCATTGAGGCTAGGCGATTCTATCATTATTTATGGTACTGTTCTTATCTTCTCGTCCATGGTAATTTTAAGGAAAGTTTATTCTGCTGATCCATTCGAGGAGTTTATGAGTATGATCTTTCACTATACCATTAGCTTAGAAGAATTCAAAACTAAAGGAAAATGCACTTCGCACTGCTTTATAAAGTTACTGGGCCATCCATATTTTTTGTTGTACTCAATTTTAAAATGGGTTGTACAATCTGAATATTAAATTTTGAAGATAACTAAAATAAATAAACAAATAAAACTCAATTTGGGAAAATCCTCTCAATTTAATGGAGTAAATCCTTTGAGAAATTTAGGGGTATGGGTACATCAGTTACACCATATTTAGTCTTCCAAATTTTTGTTCCCAATATTTTATAGGCCACAAGGTTGATTTGAAAACCAAGACATTCTTCTGACACCTAGTAGCAGCAGGGCTTATTGACGTTTCCAGTATACAATTACTGGTCCAGCTCCGGTTTTGTCCATTTTTTTTTTTTGTTACTTTTTTCTTTTAAGTTAATTTGTCCTTCATTTTTTTTTTTTTTTTTTTTTTTTTTGGGTGTGTGCGCAATAATTACTAAATTTAATCAGAGAGCAAGATGGGGATATAAAGGTCAAGTCAATTTCTTTAAAGAAATGGAGGAAAGAATAAGTAACCAATTAATAACATTCTTGACTAAATAGCATTCTGCCCCATACATTTTGCATTTTGTTCGCAAACAACTGAAACAAGTAATAAATCTGAAAAGGTGTCTAATTGATTAAATGATGTTTTACATTGCTTGGGCAGGTTCATCTATACCTTCAGCCTTTGTATTATGGGTTATGAAGGAATTACCACCTTCAATTGCGGTTAACATGGTAGAAGAATCGAGGACAATAGCTTTCATCCATGATAGTTCAGTATCCATACATCCTCAGACCTGGGCTGCTGCCGCAAGCTCACAGAATCAGGTTCCAAATGCTATTTCTTTTTCCAGTTCTGTTCTACAGTTTTATTGGAGCGAGAGTTGTCTACTCAACTACCTTTTATCTCTAACTGTATCGCCTTTGCAAATTATATTCCAGAAGTCTCATGTTCAATTATCATTTGAAGTTGTTTTCTCTAATTTTGATTGCTAGTTTGTAGTTGCTAGAAAGTGCAAGTATTCCATAAAATTATAATCAATCAAGTTGGTCCGTTAATATTTTCTTCTCTTCATTACCTACTGAGTGTCAAAAGTAGATTGTACGATCCATGAAGAACTATTTTATCATTTTCTTCTGTTTCGATCATTAGCATCCTTGTGGTTGTGTACAAGAAATTCAACAAATCTTAGTGACTCGAGTTTTGAAATTGCAGGTATCAAGAGCAAGCCCTATATAACCACAACTTGTGCATGGATTCTTTTTATGCAAATTAGCGGAGCTTGTGGTGGTCTTTCACAAAAAGGAAAATTGGCAGAGATGAGTTGGATTGTTGCAGTCGGTTGAGGGCAAAGAAGATGAATGACATCCTTTGACATGGCATTTGGGGTGCAGCTGTAAGGCTGCCGCGGCCATGATTTTGCCATTTTGTATATAGCAATGGAACGCAAGCATCTTTTTTTCTTTCTTTTTTATAAAAAAAAAAAAATGTTTTTGGAGATTTTCTTTTTCCACATCTAATGGCCATGAGATGTTTTGCTTATGTATTATTGTTTCAATTTTAATTTTAATCTGAATTTATTGATGCTGATTAAATGTGCATTTTAATTTCCGCTAGCCTCATTTTGCTTTCTAGAAAGGATCTCAAGAGTGTAGGAAACTAGGAAATTAGATTTCTTTTACGTTAATGTGAGTCGATCTATCGTAGAACAGAAGCTAATGCATCATTTTGGAACAATTCAAAATGAAGTTGTTTGGTGTAACTTCTATTTATAACTTATTATGCATCAATTGCTTAATACTCACAGTTTTTTACATTTTCTTTTAGGTTTAAATTGGCCAGTTTTTTACATGTTCTTTTAGGTTTAAATTGGTCATGGCCCTATTTGGTGGAGTGTTTTTAAGTTAAAAGTTGATAATCAGAAAGCAGGAGTTATATTTTGTTAAAAAATTAGTTTCATCGGATATTAGTATATACATGAAAAAAATTATATTTTGTTTTTTAAAATATAAAATTGCCAATAGTTATGAGTTTAAATTTAAATCATTAATTTTATAAAACAAAATGTAATTTGTTTGTCTATTTATTGATGTTTGACAAGATTGATTTTTTGCATATATAGTCTTTATTGTTAGATTTATGAGATAAATAATTCGAATAATCATTATGAGCTTGGAGTGGAGCACACAAAATGAAATATAGAGGAGTACGAAATATAGTGGAGTACGGAGAATAGTAGAATGAAAAGGAGTTATTTCCCAAGATTTATGTCAATTGGCCGATGTGGTGTAATTTATCAGATTAGTTGAGATCAAATTAATACAATTAAAATTAAAATATCAAAGAACAAAATAAAAACAGGGTGCATAATTTTAAACATGTAGGAAAATTACCAATCAGTTTTTTTTATTATTTGATTCATGGTAAAGTTTATGTTTTTAATTATTAATATTTATAAAGTTTACTATATATTTGTATTTATTTTTCAAAACTACTCCCAAATTGAATTTTCTCCAAAAATTAAGACTAAATTTAATATGCGGGGATAATTTCCACACAATAAAGAAGGGTTGAACTTCGTGAAAGAACAGCATGCTCCGAGAAGTGAAGATCTGCACAGAGTAACAAACGACAAGGCTACCCAACCAGAGTTTGGTCAGAAATCCCTCCGATGGTAAAGTTAGGGACTAGGGGAGAAAAAGAAAAATGCAAAGAGTGTATATGTGTTGAGTGTGTGGATTTCAGATGCTTTGAGGGTAAATAGTGCTCACCTTTTATTGGAGAAGGTTGATTGTCCTCCAAGACCTTCTCTCTCCGCTATCTGTCCTATTTGTCTTGTTTGTGGTTGTCTCTCATTGAAAGAAGATGGCCACTCCGCCTGACACTGAGGTGCAAGTTTGTCTTGTTTGTTTCATTTGTGATCGTCTCCCATTAAAGGAGGACAACCATTCCGCCTGACACTCAAGTGCAGGTCTGTCATGTATGCACCTTGTCCCTCTACGCTTCCACGTTCTGTTCAGATAAAGGGAGAAAAGCAGAGTTGTTTATCTTTTGTGAACTCAGGAAAGGCTTTCGGTGTATTGGCTTTCTCCAAATTAGTCTACTTCGGAATGGTTGTCCAACCTGGAGGTACAACTTGTTGCTCGACCTGTTTTGGAGCGAGCCTTGCACGTTGGGTCAAGTTTCCTAGTATCTACTTTGAAGCGACGCTCGTGCATTGGGCTGAATTCCAATAATTGTCTTGCTTCGAAGCAAGTGTTGGCCATAGGGCCGAGCTCCAACCTAACCCAACCTCAGAATGGGCCTAGCATCAGGCCAAGCACCAATTTTGCCCACTTCCCTCATTTCATTAAATTCATTTTAGGTTGAAAAAGGACATTGTTGGTAGGATATTGATTACAAATTCCAATTTGGTATGAGCAAGTCATTGTTAAACAAGATTCTCTAATAGTCAATGATTTGATTTGTTGGTTTTAAGATCTAATTATTATTAGGAGGGAGAATTGAGTAATTTTAGCTGACACAATGATTTACTATTAGAGAGTCTTCCAAATGAAGTTAACAATCATTTTCTTTAAATTATTGTTTCGGTTGAGCTCAATCATGGTTAAAATTATGTTTTGGATCTATGATTTGAAGGGTGATTGTTGATAGAAAACAATTAAAAAAAAAAATTCAAGGGCAATTTATAGAAACAGATAAAAAGAAAAGAAAATGTAATTAAAATTTAATTTATATTTCATTCATTGTTTATTTCCTATTTCCTTCCATATTCCTCTCCAAATTATTTATTCAAACACAGCTAAAAGTATTCATTTTGTTTTTCCATTTTCTTAAACATGTAAATAAGGTAGAAATTTGACAATTGCTTTTTAAAGTATTATTTTTTTACTTGAAAAAAAAAATTAACTTAAAAGACTGATGCATTTAGTAATTGTTAAAAAAGTTATTTTGTGATAAATTACCGTATTACCCTTTTTAGTATTATGGAACTCTTGTAGGGACCTATTAAAATTTTTGAAAGTTTTGAAGTCAAAATTACCTTTTCACAAATTTGCTAAAAATGTTGCTTTTTATGGAGTCCTCCTCCTCCCAAACTGGTTTATATCTTTGATCCGTGGACTTAAATTTAAAAACAAAAAAATGTTTTCATGTTGAAAGACATAACACAAATTCAGTTGAGAAAATAACTCAAAAAAAGATTTTACAAATCTTTATCTATCAGATTTTACATTATCCAAATCATATCCCAAGGACTTAATTAACAACTTTCCATCATATATCCATGTTGTTATATTAAACTTCGGTAACTAATTTGATTTCATTTGTTGACTTCAAAACATCTTATTTTCTATATATATACACACTTTCTTCTCCAATTCTTTCACTCATCATGATCATGACCACTCTCAACTCTCTTTTTTATTTCTCTATTTTATTTTTTTCCATTTCTATCAATGCTAGAACTCTCTCTCCAAACTTGCTTATTTCAACTAACCCTGCATTCAAGAACTACACTCATGTATGCCATTCTTCAAGATTTCAAGAACTTGGATTGAGCATTAATGAGTTTCTCTATTGCGATTCGTCTATTTCCTATGATATTAGGGTTAAGGACTTAATCGATCGAATGACTTTGGAGGAAAAAGTCCAACAGATAGGCGATACCGCTCTTGGGGTGGATAGGTTAGGATTGCCTAAATATGAGTGGTGGTCGGAGGCCTTGCATGGCGTGTCGAATGTGGGCCAAGGAGGTAGCTCAGCCACGTTTTTCGGTGGGGATGTTCCCGGTGCCACGAGTTTTCCGACTGTCATTGTTGCTGCAGCTTCTTTCAATGAGTCCTTGTGGAAAAAAATTGGGCAGGTGAGTGATGTAGCAATTTTGATTTTACATATTCAAATGTTGGTTTTAATTAATTTTGATACAATGAATTTGAAATGTTGTAAAAGAGCAGTTTCATACACGTGACTATACTTTATTTTAGAAATATAAGATGTAAAATTAATTTTGTAATTTTTGCAGGCTGTTTCAACAGAAGCAAGAGCAATGCACAATGTAGGGCAGGCTGGATTAACATTTTGGAGTCCAAACATTAACGTTGTAAGAGATCCTAGATGGGGAAGAGCCCTAGAGACACCTGGCGAAGACCCGTTCGTTGTCGGGAGATATGCCGCCAACTATGTCCGAGGGTTGCAGGATGTTGAGGGCACTGAAAACACCACAGATTTGAACTCGAGACCTCTCAAAGTTGCTGCATGTTGCAAGCATTATGCGGCATACGATGTTGACAATTGGCTCGGAGTTGATCGCTACCATTTTAATTCAAGGGTAAGATCACTAGGACCTAGTTCAAATACTGCATTCTGTACATTTTTCTAATTCTACATTTTTAGCTTGGTTACACTACATATTTTTATTAAGAAAGAGCTCCTCTCTAGTTTGAGAGGTCCAGTCCGCCCACTTTGGGCCCGCCTCGACGATTGGAACTTCATCTTGTGGGATCTATCGAGCATATTATTCATACAAAAATTAAATTGATTAGCTATCGGTAATCACTTGATCAAGTCACATTTGTTTTTAAAAAAAAAAGTTTGAAGATGATCCATCTATTATTTTACTAAATAAACGTGATCCAATCAAATGATTACTAATGTTCGATCAACTAATTTTTTTTGTATGAATAATGTGTTTGACAAATCGCATGATTGTCAAAGTGGGTCAAATTGGAGAAATGACATAGTTCAATGCAATGATGCTAGCACTGCATTTGGTACCATTTTGATTCGAGGGTACCGTCACCACAAATAACCTAGTTCAATGCACCGATGCTAATATTGTATTTTGTACACTTCTCGATTTCTGTATTTTTTTAGAATTGTTATTTAGACTTATATATTTTTTGTTTGATTTTCGAAAGGTCACCGAGCAAGATATGAAGGAGACATTCCTAAGACCATTTGAGATGTGTGTGAAAGAGGGAGATGTAACAAGTGTAATGTGCTCTTACAATCGCATCAATGGAATCCCTGCTTGTGCTGATCCAAAGCTCCTCAAAGACACCATTAGAGGAGAATGGGATCTTCATGGGTATTCATATTCAATCTTATCCTCTCACTTTTTTATCTGTTTGGATTTCGTGATTTGAAGAGAAAAATAAATAAATAAATAATTTATTGGTAATAATTATCTCTTTTAAAATAGGAGATAAATTGAGTAAAACGTAAAGAAATTAAGAGAATACATTTTTTTTTTTTAAAATTTAATTCTCTCTAATTAATTAGACTATCCAATCAAAAAACTGTAAAAGTGATTGTAGAGCCTACAATAGGAATGCAACGGGACAGGTTTGGAGGGGAAAAAATAATGCTAATTTTTCACAATATTAAAATTGCATGTCTAATTATAAAGAAATATCGGGCATTTGAAAAAATAAAATAAAAAAACACTACTCATTTTCTTTCATTTTTTCTTATCGTATATAGCAACAAGACAGTAGAGAAATTATTATTTCTTTATTTCTTATCCAAACAAGAAAAAGAAAAAAAAAAAAAAAGTGTTTTCTTTTTCTATTTCAACATAAGTAATTCTTTCTTTTGTTTTTCTTTCCTCAACGCCCAAACATACATTTTTCCTATTGCGTACAGTGCCATAAAAATGAACTATGAAGACAACTAAAACTGAGTAAATTTTTTTTTTTTTTTTTTTAATTTCAGGTATATAGTTTC